>CM065053.1:85418230-85808230 GCA_032883995.1 Coronaproctus castanopsis
TAGTTGGCAAGATAAATTTCAGCGACGATTCTCGCTGCATGTGTAATGAAGAAGGAAACTTTCATTCTCTATTCCCGCCCAACCCACCTACACGACGCATCCACTTTTTTTATATATTTATTCGCTTATTTTTTCTTCTCAGAGAGACGGGACGAAGAAATATTTTATTCGTGAAAGTGTATAGTTTCGGTGATTTGTTTCACCCGCTTACCCAGTTTTTACTTTCGCTTCTTAGTAGTACAACAACGACAGCGAAACTCTGAGAAAAATGGCTAAAGCGAAAAACGCGAGATACCGGAGTGGTGTAACGGCAGTAGCTTAATTTAAGCCTTTCATTATTTATCCAATTTTTCGTGCGTCGTCGGTTTGAAGTTCGTCAGGTTTACATAGCGGAACGAAAAGTAGTCTCGTTATTAATAACGCGATAAGGTATAGAAGGAAAGGTGGTAATTTCCTTGGAAATGTTCGGACTTAATGGTTACCCTTTACATTACCCTTGTGAAAATCGTCAAACCATTATGTACACAAGTTGCAGTTCCGTTCAATACAGAATTTTATACATATAGATATAAAATAACGTGACGGAACCATTTTTTATACTGTAAAATACATTTCGAAAGCGATAATTCTTAATCTAATCTACTTCTTTTCTTAAAATACGCTTAATCGGAATTCTCTGAACGTGCATTATAATAATGAACACCGATTATTATACTTTGATAATGAAAAAAAAGAGAACCCAAACAAACGAATGTAACGATTACCTAGAAATCCGCCATTCTTAAAGATTATTTTTTTCTCATTGTACCGGTACTGAAGCACCGTAAACAGTGGTGATGAATAAAGTAATGAGAATGTGATTAATCTGACGTCTCCAGTGAGACAACTAGATTTTTCGAGATGCAGTTCTTATAAAATCCGGTTCTGCGCCTTAATTGTCGGTGTCGACGACTTTACTAAAACTTTCATGGATCTTGCAATTATAGTAACTATCAACCGGACTACTCGATCTCCTGCAATAAAAAATTTGAATTTAATCGTTACGATAGGGGAGGTACTCCAAAATTTGTCTAAAATAATTACCTTTAAAACCGTTTCGATAGAAGAATTTTTAAAGCTAACAACAAATTGTTGAAAAAAACATAGACAAAAAAAAAGTTAGAATCACTATTTTTTTTTAATGAAAAAAACACAAAGCGTTTCGGCTGTTAAGCCATTATCAACTGAATGTAAAGAAAACTAAATTATAAAAAAAAAATACAAACAAAATTATAAAAATATAAAATTTAAAAACATTATTTGCAAAAATGATCAAAGTTAAAAAAACAGTATTTTTAAATAATGTGATAGTGAATGTGGTAAACAACACGATCAACAATCAGCAATATAAAATTTATATGTAAACAATAACACAATAGCGAGTAAAATAAAAATAAATAGAAACATTTTTTTTTTTAATTTTAAAAGTACGATCTTAAGACTACGCTCAAATAATTATTACAATTAATGTGATGGTGTATGCGCTTAAAACTAGTTTTAAACATAAAGAGGGGTGCGATGACACTTGCTCCAGCGAGCAAGGCTTGTTACTAACTTACATATATCATATATAAATTAGTACTTAATGCTAAATCAAGTCATGCGGTTTCATTCGTTTCAAACGGCGAGTATCGAGTTCGATGCCACAAGCAATTTTTTCGCTTCAAGATTGGGATGTCCATAATAATATATATATATATATATATATATATATATATATATATATATATATATTCATATATAAACAATAACGCAATAGCCGACGTAAAATAGAAATAATAAAAAATAATTAAAAATTAGTTGTCAGAAGTGTATTGTTAATTTAAATATTATTTCTAAGAAGTATTATATTGTAAATTTCATTTTTATATCGGACAACTATTTTTTATTATTTCTATTTTATTGGCTATTGCGTTTTTATTTATATATTTAACAGCAGCGCTTATTGCCTTTCGGCTATGACCACTTAATTTACATTAATTAAATACAACGCATTAAATTTCTACAAATAAGATACGCGTACAGTTTACGTATTGTAGGTATATCGTCCCGGAGAACATCCTTCAAATCTTCTTTTGGTATATCATTCAGCGTTCTGCAATTTTCGTATTTTTTGCATTTCAGTAACAGGTGATGTACAGTCACGGATTCATCACAGAGTTTGCACTCCGAAGGTTCGCCATCTCCGAGGATATACGCATGCGTTAGCGGGGTATGTCCTATTCTGAGCCGAGCCGGTACTTTTTCATATATGCGACTTTCTTGTGTCGTTGTCCTTAGAGGATATATGTTGCTTTTAACCGTCCTCAGTTTATTTACTGCAATCTTTCGTTCCATTTCCGTAGCGCATAGTCTGTGGTGATCGAGCGTATCTTTTCCCGTGGCAGGTGGAGCAATCTGGCCATTTCGAGGTTCAGGTCAGCAAGATATGCACGAATCATCGCTGCCATAGAGCTTAACGGATCCATTAATGCTATATCAGGATGATTTATCTTCGTCAGCGTGGTTGCTCCATAGTTTGTAGTAAGTACTTGTCTTCGAATTTGTAGAGACGGTTCCCCTGCCAGTGTTAGTATGCTGGATTAGGATACGCATCTAACCCTCTTAGTACTGCAGTATGGTGTATTGTATCATTCGAAGTAGTGATTTCGACGCCGCACGTTACAGTATATATCCATAGTCCTGTTTTGACCGGATAACTACGGGATAGATCCTTGTGTTTTTGTTGATGTATATAAAATTGTATAGATGTTTTTATTTATTTTTAATTTACTCCTTATTGCGTTATTCTTTACGTATAAATTTTATATTGCTGATTGTTGATTGTGTTGTTTACCACATTCACTAGTTTTTTTTTACTTTGATAATTTTTATAAATTACGTATTTGAGTAATATTTTTTATACGTTCATTTTCTTCATATTCACTTGACAGTGGCTAACAGCCGAAAATTTTTGTAATTTTGCATCCTTTTTTGTTGTTGATTTTTTAAAATAATTTTTTCTTAGCGTCCAAAATTCGCCTATCGTATAAGAAACGACAAATGCGATCGAAATGGTTTTAAAGGTAATGTTAGACGAATTTTGAAGTGCTTCCCCTATTTTAACAAATTTAATGTTTTCTATGTAGGCGGTCGAGTAGTCCGATTGATAGTTACAACTTAGTAATCGCGAGATCAAAGAACGTTCCAGTAAAATCGTAGTCGCCGACAATTAAGGCGCAGAACCGAACTTCATACAACTGCATCTCGAAAAATAAACTTTCACTGAGAATCTAGTTGTTGCAAAAAATCGTTAAATTCCAAACTTTTAAAAAAAGAAAAAAATTGTTAATTTTTATAATGAGGTCAATATAATTCTAACGAAACGAACGAATGAACCGAATATTTCTTCGTCATTTGTGTTTTTTAAAATAAATTCGGAAAAACGTGCTTCGCTAGAGAGCTGAATGAAGAAACGAACAAATATTTTATTAGAAAAAGTTACAGTGTCATACATCCTTAGCGCAATCTTGCTCCTTCTTCATCTTGATAATTTATACCTGTTTCCAGATATAGCGATGATACTTCTAGAGAAGTTGTCCACGTCAATAAAAATACGAGTTAGTTCGTACGACGTTCGGTAAGCTGTAAAGGCATTCCCGTTAAAAAAAAAATAAAAAGAAAAAAAGATAAACTGAACGTTAACGATTAAATAAATGTACGAGTGTAGAAAAAATAATAATATAAAAAAACCTGCAAAAAAAAAGGTTGAAAAATGCAATTAATTATTAAGATTATATAATAAATTACGCTGAATCTACGTTTATGTTTAGTATACATAAATTTTAGTCGCCTGGAATCGTAATTATCGATACACAAGCACTCTTTATCGGCGATACAATCATTTATTGAAAAAGTTGAAACTTTTAAAATGGAATTAACAGACTTAAGCGATCGCGAATTTTGAAGACTTCGATGTAACGGGACGCATTTAGAATACATGTTAAACGTCTATTTTGAATGATTATCAGTTTATGAATAGCAGTTATAGATATTAAGTTCCATCGGTCGGATTAATTTTCTCATTAATATTAAGGCAAGATTTACGATAGAAAGCGAACATGTGGAACAGATAGGTTTATTTGATTTATTGACTTAACACTAGTATTATTTACATGTGTATAAAAGCGAAACTTGTTGATATAATTGAACTTGCCAAAAGCAAAGATTTATTTAGTGTTATAATCACGTTCGACGTCAAAGGCGCATTTGATAACTGCAAACATTCGAAAATAATTAAAATATTACAAAGTTATAATGTTAATTCTGATTCGGTTGAATTAATTTCAAATTATTTGATAAATAGAATTGCTATAATTAAATCTGAGAACTGCATTATAAAGCGCAATATCTTTTGCGGTGTGCCTCAGGGTTCCGTTCTAGGACCGACACTTTGGAACATATTGTATTCGTACATTCATAAAAAAATTAAAATCTTTTGCGCGCGTTACGATTTCAATGCAGAATTTGTCAGCTTTGCGGATGACTTGTGCGCTGTAGTTAACCCTCAAAGCGCTACCGAATTTGATAACGTTAGACTTATTTGTAGAATACTTTAAAACTTGTTTATGAAATGTGGTCTTGAATTCTCCATTGATAAGACACTTATGATGGTAATCAGCGATAAGCAAACTAGCGAATTAATAAGAAAGCTTAGTTCAAGTAAATTACTTTGTAGTAAATCTATCCCTATTGTTGAGCACTTTAAATACTTAGGAGTAATCATAGACTCCAAACTTAAATTTAATAAGCATATAGAGTACGTAATCGATAAAGTTAATAAAATGTTTTATATGTTGTTATCGATTCAACCTAATATCGGTGGTGTTAATTATAATAATAGAGTTATAACGGTGCTATATATCATTAATTATTGTTCCATTATATATATTAAACATATTAGCGTTTCCGATATGAATAAAATTTTAAAATCTCAGAGAAAATTGCTGTTGAGCGTTGGTTCTTTATACCGAACCGTGTCGACAGCGGCAGCTCCGGTTGTTACTGGTACCGGCTGATTTGAGTATGTATCAAGCTGCGTTGTCATCAGAATTTAAAATGTTTAAATCTTCATTTATAACTCGCTATTACATATTAGATCAATTTAATAAAAAATTTAACGTAAATTTACATTATGATAATACGGTTAATATTACGAATTTCAAAAGGCTAATTACAACGGTAATTTTAAATATATGGCAAGACAGATGGAACAGTCATAGTAACGGTAGATTAACGTATACATTTTTAAAAGATATTAGAGAAAGAATTAAATTAAAGAAATGATTGAAGTTAAATTTTTATATAAGTCAAGTTCTTACTGGTCATGGTACCTTTGGAACATATCTGGAGCGTTTTAAAATTATATCCTCTAATATTTGTGAATTTTGTGCACTAGATGTTCCCGATACCGTTTGTCATTTCTTGTTTGAATGTACTTATACTAGCGACGTACGTTTAAAATATAATTTAAATGGTTACGTTACTGATAATGAAATAATTATTAATGATGGAAAAGGTTTAAACTTATCAAACTGTTGTTCGTTCGTTAACTACGTTAATTGTGCTATGAGAAAGCGTATTAGAATATAGTATATATATATTTATATATAATCTAAATTTAAGATTGTACTCCACGAATACCGTGACTAAGCCAAATTGGCATCGCGGTCGTGTATTAAATAAAAAAAAAATTTGCTGCGTGTGGCGTTTGCCAGGCAGGTTTACATTTCGATTGTGCCGGAATTAAGGCAGCTACGTGGAAACGTAAAAGTGATTATCTAAAGACGCCTTGGAAATATGTTCATCGTGTAAAACTCACAGACACTTGTCAGCCTCGCAATTATCAGAACAAGCGGTAGGCATAGTTGTCTCCGATACAGATAAAATTGGATGAGGTTCTTGAAACCACTGGGCACAATGGTGACAAATTTGACGAGTTTTTGGCTGAAGTGAAACGTTGCAAAGAAGAAATGATCGTCTTAAAGAACGAGGTTGCTAATTTAAAAAAAAAAAAGGAGCGCGGAATTAGAAAAGTACTCGATTGTTACCGATTATGATCAAAATGAATCTGAATGCAAGTGAAGTAACGGAATGAAATTCGATATTTTTGTTGCAGTAGAATAAGTACAGCGGAATCCAAACTGAAATTTAGAGATGATATTGCTTACATCGACACAAGGCTTTAATTGTATAAGTAAAACTTTTTCAGCAATTTTACTTAAGTTACTAGGACGAATGTCGATAATTTGTGAAGTATCTTTTTGCTGTTTCGATATGCCGATAATATTAGCATTTTCTCATAGGTGAGGATAGTGTTGAAATTTGATAATGTCATTTATTATATTAGAAATCTTAACTAGAGCACAGTGAGAGGTAGTTTTTTTTAAATAAGAAACAATGATGTCTTATGCTACCGAATTATGGGTTTCATAACATCAATTATTTTAAATATTTCATCCGGATTATTAATGAAACAAATATCGTAGTCGTGAGTAGAAACTTTTAAGTATCGCTTGACACTGTGCTGATTTTTCTAACCTAATAATTAGAATCTAAGTTTAAGTTCTGGTCATGCGCTTCGTAATACTGATAACCTGATTTGTGAAATACAATGTTTGAAGATTTCAAGCTTTATAACACATATAACTAAAGAAGTAATACTTTGAAATAAATATCTTATAAAATAACTCTGAAGGCGAATTAAATGCAATTACATTATACAAAAGTATGCAATCAATTTTAAAATAAAAAATATATGTATATATTTTTATCCTAATTTCTGTATAAGCGAGTGGGGCAAATTTATTGGTTAATTTTTTTTACAAAGGTACAGTGGCCTGAGTAGTTGTAGTTATATAAATTATGTTTACAAAATAAAAACAAAACAGGGAAAAAAGAGGGCATATAGAATATTTGCGTGCAAGACGCAATATGCAGAGTGGGCTTGTAATAAATACGGTGTATAGAATGATATCAACGTAGTTCACCCCGAAATGTTTGCTTAGTAAATATTTCCAATATATACGTATACACGTACACATATTATTACTACCGTTATTATCATTACTGTTATTTATAAAAAAAGTTTAATATCAACAATTATACTATTTCTTAATACGATCCAAAAATAGTTTCTAATGCAGCAGAAGTCAACCATGAGTTAGCCTATATATATTCGTTTGACGTTAGATTTCTCATTATAAGGTCAAATAAAATTTTATAATTTAAAATTTATGCCGCGTCGCCCTCTCTGAGAATTTAAAAATGGTATGTTGGTTTCCATTGTTCAGGTGGAGGAATTCATCTTATCGATCTTAAATTTAGCACCCTGAGAAGCAAAAGTTGAACATTGAAACAAAATGTTCCAGATCACTTATTCCGTTACTAGAATAACAGGTGCAGGTAGGAGTACTTATGGAACCTACGTAAGTAGACAGAAATTTAACCATGATCTGACAAGATTTGTGAACTGTGGAAGTTGGTATTTCAGTATATTACGTTGTATTCATAAGTTTACATATGATAAATTCCTTATTACATTCTTACAAAACTTTGTTATGAATCATATTTTATAATTATTATTTTTAATATTTTTCGCTTAAATGACCCAAAAATATTATATATATATATATAATGTACGCTTTAGAAACATACAAACTACTTCTTCTCCGTGAATAGAAGTAAGATCTCCTATCTGTAAAGAAAAATATGTATTTAATATAATTTCGGGTGTTACATTCAATGTTAAAAATTTGCTCAGCGTTTTCGATTATTTATCGAATTATTTTTAAATATGTCTATACTATTTACTTTTAAATACAAAAACCACTTATTAATTATCCAAATAAGCAAGAGGTCACGTGGCGCACGTGACAGTACATTTGTGTTTTCCGTCACCAACAGATTTTATTTGGTTTTCGTTGTATTTCAGGTGGAATGACGTCACCGTGTAAATGGCGAAATTTTCCAAAGAACGTTGTGACGTTTAAAAGATCGCCTTAATTTCAAATTAAATTAAACGTAACGGTTGAAAAAACTTGACTAACAGCTCGTGAGAAACTAAGCAAATTAATTCCAGCCGAAATAATCTTTATCGAAAGTAGAGCTAAGCAACAGGTGCTGGTTTGGTGTAGTAAATGCGTAGTTGTGAAGCGAAAGGAAATAATCGTTTCTTGGTTTAATGCACCTACGGATAATTACACGTATACACACACACACACACATATGTATATATCACATTTATACGATAAATAAGAAGGAAGTGAGAATGATTGTGTAGTGAATATAAAGGGTGAGCGGAACAGAATTGTGCCCTTCATTGATTTTCGTTACCGTATTTCTATGATTAATGATTAGCTTAAAAATTGGATACGCTATTACACCCAGTCATATCCTATCGGGGTACATTAATACACAGCATAACTGCATACACGCATACACGCATATACATACATACACGCACATATGTAACTGTTGATCAGCGTAGGAGGAGTAGGAGGAAATCGACTTTATTTTATATCGGCATTGAGGGAAAAATCATTAAGCCGTATCGCACGTATTCATTTCTCATAATCGTTTTTCAGTGTAAACTCCTTTTTCTTCTGGGAAATAAACAAATAGGTTGCAGTAGATATTTTGAATAAGATCATCCGTCTGGCGAATTAGCTTCGTAGATTGTAAAGAATTTTTCCACTCGGTCGATTTTCAGACATTAGCCGTTCAAGGTTTCTAACGTTGACGCAGCCACAAATGTCGTTAAGACTCTCAGTTCTTTCCGACTAAATAATACCCCTGAATACGTAAAGTTAGGTAACATGTATGAAGGAACACATGAATTTTAATCAAAAGTTGAATTAAAAAGTGCTTTACACATTTAACTGCGTACTACCGAAATAAGAAATATTTGAATAAATTAATTTTTAAGATAAATTCGTGTTAAATCGTTTTTTTCATAATAGCACGGAGATAAATCTCGTATAGTTTATTCCGATATCTTCGGGATAATACTATTAATAATAATATACTACTATCGTATTTGTTCAGTTAAGGAGTAAAATCGATTAAAATTTCATTTGGGCGTTTACATGTTCAGATAATTTTCTAAGAGGTCCTTATACTGCAACATCCTTAAGTACAGCCAAAAGTAACGGAAGTGAGATAAAAAATATTATATTACTGCAACATCCTTAAGTATAGTCAAAAGTAACGGAAGTGAGATAAAAATATTATATTAATATGTTAGAATCACACTAACTTATTTTATCCACAACTTTTGGTCGGGTATCCTAATGAATTTGTAGTACGAATTCTTAATTTTTTTATGACTTATGCCTATTTGTTTGCATGTGTGTGTGTGTGAAAAAGTGAAGTACTCGGTTCCGTGTATAACATATATAAACACGTCGAATAGGTACTGTAAGAAGTAAAGATGCTACAATAAACTTAAACTTTACCTCTTCGGTAAGTTCAAATTTTCGTTTATATAATTCATTTTTAATCATTTTTCTTTTCTATCTCCTAATCTAGAACTGAGGTGTCTAACTCGTCGTCTACCAGACGTAATAAATGTGAAAAAAATAAATAGGGACCCGCTTAGGCTCTAGATCCACGATTATAAAGTTAAATAACACGATGTCTCATATGAAATTATAACTTGGACATTTTAAGTTCTGGTAATTTAGAGAATTGTAATAGGACACTTGAATTAGAATATTCTTTTCCCTCGAATCTTTGACTAGGAGCAAAGCTTTGTGAATGGCAAACAATTCTACAACAAATGAGGAACCTGCAAAGGATAATCTGTATACTTTCTATATGCCTTTGTAACTAACCGCCTGCCATGTGGCTTATTAATTGCCATTATTATTATTAATAATAATAAGTATTGAAAAAGGAACACATTCACTATTTTCGTTTTGTAACATACCGGTATTAATACTATTACTAGCTATTTGTTCATTCAATGAATTATTGTCATACTACTAACCATACAATTAGTATCGTTAGAGGTATCATTTAATATCGCGTAATTATTATCACCGTTGTTAGTGTATAGATTTGTACTACTACTATCAGTTTGTATGTGTGCCGTTATTTGTTTTTTAGCAAGTAGTCGGTCGTATCGCGTACATCTTTTCACTGATTTTTAAATTACACGCGCGCGGGCAGTAGTTGTACCTTACCACGCAAAGTAATTTTAAACCGTTTGTAATCGATTTTTATAGTTATTTCTCCTGTTTTAGTTTAATCTAATTCATTCGTTATGTTTTATTTTTGTTTTTTCGGTGGCTAAATGGTACGTACAGAAAAAGAAAAAAAAAAATTTTATACGAAAAGGTCTAGATCGAACGCGAACAAAACGACAGACATTTGGTTCATTTTTTTCATTTTCATCTTAACGTGAATATTAAAAGACAAATGACAGTTAAGGCTAAATATTTGATCGAGTTTGAAGAGTAGGCTGGTCACCTAGTTAAACTCCGCAAAAGTTATAAACATGTGTTAATGTGTAAATAACGTGGAACGATTTATGATGATCTCAATTTATCTAATCACGTGTCGACAACTCCATCGATATGGTGTTGTAAACATTCACATATCATCTGAAATCTCACATATACAGCGGGGGTACAAGAGAAAGAAAGGATGGTTTGGGGGGACATTTCTTTACGAAATTCTTACTTGTATAGTATAAACATTTGATCTGTCACGGTCGTGTAAGCTACTACTCCTAACAGCTGTCTATTTGACAGATATGACCGAAATAATATATATATATATATATTTTTTTTAAGTAATCTGCTAAAGCTAGCATTAAACATCATGTATGGCAGGATATATATCAATTTGTTTAGTAGTAAGGTGTTCTCCAATGAGACTCAACCTTAATTGTTACATTATTTCTTTTTAATCTACGTGTCTGTTGAGGGTTATCGTTAATTAAGCCTGTTGCTAGCGGATTCGGGTGCGATCTTAGGCGCTGTGCATACGTTTCACTGTATATTCTAATTACATCTTTCACGGTTTCCATTTTTAGGTCTCTATATATGTCATCATTTCTGATGTACCAAGGTGCGTTATACGTATAGATTTTGATTGAAATCTTTCAATTTTAGAAATATCCGAGTTGGATGTCGTACCCCATAATTGGAATAATGGACCAAAATTTCCTTGGAAATAAGGTATTCGGTTTAAAAACTATACTTTAATGTCGCATATCGTCGAATGTCTGAGTAAAGTGAACAATTATGGACAATATTTCTTTCCTTTTAATAAAACTCTTGTTCGATATCGATTTTTTCGTAAGTTGATAAATTTTTTCCAACAACCGACAACAATTCGTTTATCAACAGTTTCTCATAGAGCTCACGTGACTCACTCAGCTGGTTGTTTTAAATTTTTGAGTACGGTACCACCTGAAACAGACAGTAGGAATACGCTCTGGGGTCGCAAATAAGCGTTAAACATGTGCCGTTAATGGACTTCTACGTTTTCGTTGTTTAAAGGAAAGTTGGCAGAATTATCGGAATTCTTTTTACAATCGCTGTAGTTAATTTCAACGATAATCTCGTACGAGATAGATATTTTAATCCGTCGATATCGCGAGAATAAATAAATGAACGTTTCGAACAAAAAAAATGGGACATGAAGTTTTAATGTTAAAGAAAATTTTTATACATGAAATGTCTTATTTTTAAAAATATTTATATAAATACATTGAAAATTATCTAAGATTAACTCAAGAAGCAGTATTGTGCAATAAACACCCTCAGTGTCGCATCCACGAGGAGATACCAGACTTAAGTCCCCCAGACGGCTTAGAAAAATATAAAATAATATCAAGAAAACGTGTAAGCTGCTAAAATGATAGTTGAAACAGAAAGAATATTTGAAAGAGCTCTGGCGTTTAATAAAACCTTATCTTGAACAGGGTGCAAAACGGCCTAAATTGCAAAAAGTACGAAGTATTTGTTACATTTTGTCTGCTAATGACGTTGAAAATCCAGCTGACTGTGCAACACAAAGAAAAAAAATGGCCGTTGGACCTTTCAACATTCGAATTTGACCCATGACCAGTTTTTTTTTACGTTGTTATTATTACTTGTTTCCTTGTTTATATAATTTGCTTGTTGAATTTTGTTACACATTCGGCCATATATATTTTATTCATTTTTATTACGATGTTTTAATTTATTTTTCTTTTTTGTGGGGGATGTTTGAGCCCACCCCAGATACAAATCCTGGATGCGTCACTGAATACCCCGATAAAATTTATAAGTCAACGTTAAGATTTTATAATGTATGGTCGAAACCTTTCGATCATAGAATTCTTTTACGCGGGTGTCTATTATACAATAACGCCTCAAACTGTAGATAATTTCCTCGATGTATATTTATGTAAGAAATATTGTCAAAATGGATACATTCCACTTCGACTGGAAAATAAAAAGTTTCGTTAGCGTTAAAATTTCACGTATCGTACTGAAGGGGTTAATTATTAGTATTTATATATTGTACAAGTTGTACACGTTTAAGTATAACGACTAAAAAAAAAACGTTATAATAATATATTTTCAATTAATATAAATACAGTTAATGTAATACTTAGATAAAATAATTTCGGAATAAGAAAAAAACGATTTATTAATAATAAAATAAAACAATATATTAATATTAATAAACCCGAGTTTACGTTTCAAGCAACATACCGCGCTGCTCATCATCGGCTATTTCTAAATTATTTCATCTAATTATGAATATCGACCGCGAAAATAGTTTTAAAAATTATTTAACGTAATACTATTTAAAAAACGACGACTATACTGCAACACGTTATTATTCGCTTTTAGTTAATACCGTTTTGAACAGAGGTCGTCTTCTGCAATTTTTCGTAGTAATAATTACATTAGTTTCAGTTTATTACTTTTGTTTAACATTCAGTCCCGATGATGTTTGTAACTAGTGAAACTAGTAGACCGTGTTGATGTTTAATATTCTTGTAAGATCACAATTAGAATACGCATCTGTGGTTTGGGATTCTTTCTATACTAAATCTATTCATACGGTGGAAAAAGTTCAATTTCAGTTTCTGAAGTATATTTATTATCGTCAAATTGCTGTCTATCCGACAGGTTTGAGTTATAATATTTTATGTGATTTGCTAAATATTAAACTTTCGAGTGATAAAAAAAAAAGATAAGTAAGCTGAGAATCCTGCATGATCTTTGTCACGCTCGCATAGATGACCATTATTTACTATCTACAATCTTATTTATGGTACCCAGTGTTAGTAGTAGGTCACATTGTGTTTTCTATGAACCACATGCTCGTACAAATGTAGGCCACTGCTTCTATATATTAACGTACTAAATATTTATCCATATATATATATATATATATATATATATATATATATATATATATATATATATATATATTAATTTTGACAGTAAATTTATATATCATAAATTTTTTTATAGAGTTCACTCGTTACTTTTCAGTAAGTTTCTTTTATTTTGGTTAAGAAAAAGTCTTGTTTATCGCCATTATGGAATAACAGTTTCCTTGCATGGGAATATGTGCATTTGTATTCAGTCCTGTTTTTTGTATTTGTGAATCAGCGTGTGTTTATGTACTCGGCTCGATGGAGAATTTGTTTACATGAGAGTATGGGTGTAGGTATTTCTGTTTTTTGTTCTGTTCGGATGTGTGCTTGTATAATATAGGCATTGTATTTCATTTGAATTTTAATTTTTTTTTTTTGTGTTAGTAATTTATTTTTCCATTTTCAATATTATTTATATTAATTAGCGCGTTGTGTTAGAGCGTTTTGGTTTTATTTTAGTTCATACTTTTATTTTATAATTATTCTGTAAGTAGTTGCCGTTTTGCTGTTGTGTACGCCTTAATGTTTTGTAAATAAATAAGTAAATAAATAAATATATATATCATTATCATCGTAGTCGCTTCCTCTTTACAGAGGATTGCGTACATCCTTTCTCATAAAATATATATATATATATATACATCCTTTCTCATAAAAAATATATATATATATATATATATATATATATCGTGATACGGTATAAAAGTATTTTTAGTTAATTTCATTTTTAAATTAAAAATGAGGAAGCGCTATAGAAATACTTTCTACTAATCAACTCTAGTTTAGGACAATTTGAAACAAGACTGATAAATAAGCTTCGTTGCGATAATATAAATTACCTTAGGTCTTTACAAAAGCAAATTACCAGAGACGTGTTTATCGTTTAGTTTAACCGTTGAGGAAGTTTTAAAACGATTATCCGATTATTAATCTAGTCTGACGGCTTTTGACGAACACTTTTAGTTTAAACAAGTTGTACATTCGAGATTTTACCATCTCTATCTCATCTGTAAATGTAATAAAACATTTTAGTTTATAAAATCTTCAAAGCATGAATAGAGACAGAACTTCCGTTACATCTGTTTATATATAATAGATATATATATATGTGTGTGTGTGTATGTATTTCTCGCATTCTAAATAAGCGGAAATAACGGAGGAAACTGTATTTGCCGCTAGACGAAAACTTAAGGCTCTACAAAGCAACATTTTACCTTTACTATATAAACTGTGTTATCTCGCGACTGCAATTGTAACAACTTTGAAGGATAAATAAGTTATATATCTTTATTGTAACTGAAGGCGTTTGTTTTTATAGAACGAATTCCCAAGTAATACATATACCACGTTGCCTCCAGCTTTTACTACGACGTTCTGATTTGCCAGCATCTCCATCGAATGATAATTAGATGTGACAGTAGTAATGAGTAAAATCTAAAACTCGCGTTTTCGTTTTCCCCTTAAATTCTCCACGTCGACCATATTATACGTTGTATTTAAAATAAACATTATTCCATCACAAAGTGAGGAAAACATCGTTAGATCTACAATTGAATCGAATGCATATATGTCTACATGCATACAAAACATTATATAAATATGTACCGATATAATATATGTAGTAGATGGTTAGCTAGATGTATAGATAGAGAGGTAGATAAATGTATGAATGAGATGATAGATAGACGTATAAATAGATAGATAAATCGATAGATACGTACAAGGATAGATAGATGTGTGGATAGATATACAGGTATGTAGATAGTCGGATGAATAGATAAATACATAGATGTATAGACAGACGGATAGATAGATGAATACATACGTAGATAGATAAATAGACAAAAATGTATACGGACAAATAAATAGATAAATAGATAATTGAAGAATAAGTCGTCCTTTGTTTTGCCAAGATATAATAAGCATACACGCACTCACACACGCGCATTATAAATTTCGATATTATTATTATTATTATTATTTCAATTAACGTACCATATACAGCAACTAATGACTAGAAGCATAGAGGAAAATAAGTATTAAATTAAGTGATACAATCCAGTATCATGTAGGAAGAAGATGAGTCTGGATAGCGTAGTAGAAACGTTGCCATCGAGCAGTAGCTGTAATGAAGATGAAAGACCGTAGTATGATCTCTATAGGCTATATTGAGCACACTCTGTCAGTATATGTTGGACAGACAGTGCAATGCTGCAGGCCGTACAAATATATGGAGCTAAATAAGAATTTTATAGTTTGGTGTAGTGATAGAGCCATTCGAAATGTGGGTTTTGACGGGATGCTCAACCAACGAACTAATACATTCGGCCAGAAACAGGACCAGTTTCTCACTCATTGTAGCCAACCGTCGTTAACGGAGATGGCACTATGAAGAAGAAGAAGTGATAGATTTGCGAGTGTTTTGTCGCAAATATTAAATAAACAATATCGTAAACGAAGAGCTGTTATAGGTGGAAAACTTGAAGCAGTCGAGTGGAGTAGTGATTAAATTTCAAAATGAATTCCGTAAAACAACTTTCCATTCCGTTATGTATGTTTTATGTCACCATAACCACTCGTATCTAAAAATCGTAAGATTAATCAAGGCAGTTTTTTAACGATCTAATAATAACTTTGTCTACCTGCTTATTTACAATTTTTTTATTATTATTATTATTATTTACTTTTTTACGTGTTTAGTGATTAGCGTAAAATATTCGTGTACATCCTCTTTTATTATCGATTAAAACTCTTTATTATTATTCAAAAAACGCATATCATTGTTGCTATTCCAAAAAAAAATACATCGCAATCGTTAAATTCTGTTCATATATGCACAAATAGCGCTAGATGCGAACTACACAATTAAAAATTAAAGAATTGCGCTGTTGTGCTAGATGAAAATAACATCTATATGAATAAATATATAATCTTTATGAAAAAGTCGTTTATTGAATACACATCCCATAAAACATACACAAACAAGCCTGAAATTCTAAAAGTTGTAAGTAATGCCGCTCCGAACTTAACTGAAATATGGAGTTTCCACCCTATATAAACAATTATAGACCATTTTAGTAAATGAAGAACTGCCCTAGGTACGGGTAAAAGAATTTAAAATAAGAAGTTTCAGGAGAATTATGCAGTTATCTCGAAATTCTCTAAATAAAATATAACGCTCCAGTTCTCTACGTCTTCGTTTATAATTAAGGTTCAGAACCCTCGGTAGTTTATTATACAATGTAACTCCTGCGTGCGCTCTCATATGCGCCTTATTGAAGTGAGGTAATGAAACCGTGTATTCACTTTGCATTATAATTCTACTATTCCCTACTCCAATTTTTAAAATATTATTATTTTTCGAACTAAAATTTAGAAGAATAATTCTCGTACAGTGAGTAGTTTATACTTTTTTCAATCTAAAGTTTTCGAACGCATACCTAAATAACGCACTTGTAAACTTTTAATAGGTAAAATATGCTGTTCTGCAGCTTCACCTCAGTGTATGATAACTTAAAACAGGCTGATACAGAGCCCCGGATAAAGTCGACGTCAAATGTTTTAAGCTGAAAAATTGCTTCGTATAATAAAAAAGATTTATCTAAAAGGATTTCAGGCATCAAATGTCTTATTTAGATCTAGATTCGCACTGTATGAGTTATGCTAGAACAAAGCATTGTTCGTTTATCTGAAATAAATCGTACTGATTTGGATTGAAAAATGTTTGTTTCCGGAGAAATTTCAACACGATCTATTTCACATACTTTTCAAAAATGTTTGAAGACAGTATCAGGTCTGTAATTAGACATGCTTTGTCTTCATAACGTATTAAATGGAATTTATAAAAGGAATGGGTAGTCGGTTTATAATCGGACGAGACTTCAATGCAAAGAATATTCATTAGGCTGAATAAATGGTCCTAGAGGAAATAATCTTGAAATTGCCATAGGTACAGAACACTGCGACATCATATCGGGAGGATTACCCACGCATTGGCCGATAGACGAAAATAAAATTCCTGATCTACTGTATTCTTTTTATAATAAAAGCTATCTCCTGATCGTACATTAAAATTGTAAATGATCAAGATTTTTATGTTCGGATCATTCGATTATAGTATTAATAATCAGCGAACGGGAAAAAAGACCCACCTTAACCAACAGAGCTACCAAATAGAATATATTCCGACAGATTGGATGATGCTATAAATTTATCTATCTCATTATAAGTATTGATGATGCTGCAAATTTATTCACTAATCAGATAACGCAGCGTCCTCAAGCACTCCATTGCTAGGAAACAGATCTAGACAAACTATAATATATCCAAATTATCTACGCAAACAAGTTGCTATTAAAAGAAGACTACGTAGACGTTGAATGAGTACGAGACAACCTAGTGACACAAAAGGCTATTAAATAAGCAAACGAAAACGTTGAAATTGTTATTCCAAAAATCTAAAAAACGACTCATTCGCGGATTACGTTCACAACCTATCAAGTTCGAAAGAAAGCAATTATTCTTTTGTGGAAAGCTACAAAATTTATGAAACATCCAAAACCGAGAAATAACCTTCTAAAAATGCAGAATGGAAACTGGGGTACAGACGATAACACGAAAATTAAATATTTGCGACCTAGATATTTTTAAACCAAATAAAGTAAAGTCACGTTTAGAACAGTCGATAAATGACTATTTAAATCCGTGCCCATCAACAGTGCATGAATATATTAAACCTTAATGTCCTGTAGAAATCAGAGTCATAATAAACAAGCTTGACAAACGAAAAGCTCCAGGATATGATCTAATTACCGGAATAATTCTAAAGCAGCTTCCAAGAAGAGCACTAATCTTTTTGACTTACCATGTATAATGCAATTTTACGGCATCACTATGTTCAATTTGCTAATATCTTTATGATTTTAACATCTGGAAAACCTCCTGAAGAGGTAACATCGTACCGACCGACTTCACTCCTACCGATACTTTCAAAGGTTTTTTGAAAAACTCATCCATAAAAGGCTGCAGAAAATTACTGATAACAATAAAATCATCCCAAACTATCAGTTTGGATTTCATACTGGTCATTCCACTAGGTCCATCGAGAAGCAAACTGAGGCATCTTTTGAAGATATGAAGATCTGTGCTGTCGTTTTTCTCGATGTCGAGCAGGCGTTTGACAGTTTGGCACTCGGGGCTGTTATATAAATGTAAACAGATTTTTCCATTGAAATACTTCAATATTTTGAAGTCTTACTTGGAAGAGAAATATTTTCAAGTGATTCTCAATAACAGCCAATTATCTGTGTACAAAATTCAGGCAAGATTACCCCAGTACTCCTATACTCCATTTTTACCAGTGATATTCCAGGAAACTCTTTTATTGCAACATTTGCTGTTAATACAGCAATAAACTGTTATTGTGCAAGATGATGTTAAAACCGATATGGCTTTATGGTTGCGAGCTATGGGATACGCTGCAAAAAGCAACAAACAAAAAATCTAGCGGTGCCAAAATAAAATTTTGCGTATGACAGCTGATGCACCATAGTACGTGACGAACGACACATTGCACAAGGACTTCCAGTAGGATATGTAGAAGATAAAATCCTCTAGCCTATCCGAAAGTACTTATCGAGACTGGGTTTTCATTAGAACCAGCTAGCAACGATGTTCAAGAAGATAATAGAAGATTACAAAGAAAACGCATCACCGATTTTCAGTAGAGTAGGTGCCGCTAATTAATATGATCTAGATATTCGGCCGCTGGGTCGACTTCTCCTAAAATAAATTTCGATCACCACACCTGGTTGATGACGAGAGTCTCGTCAGTTCGAGATTTATATATGATAAAAAAAAAATCGTGCTATGCGGTACATCTATTTTCGGATTCTGATTACATACAAGTTGGTTTACACTATTGAAAAAAAAAAGTACTGAAATGTTCCAGAACCAATTTCTCGCTATTAACAATAGAAATTTTGGCTTTCATGTTATCAACAACAATTTCTCTTAGCGTAGAACCCTGTTTCCTAATTACGTGATTTACAACAGCCCAGTAATCTTTTTGACTGTCCATACATTTTTATTTAGTAAATTTGTATAGTAGTTAGTTTGTGCTGTTTTATCATATACGGCGCGTACATCGAGAGGAAATAAGTGTTGCCTATGCACAAATTATTCTTTTTTCGCGTTAAAGTAATTATTATCATCAGTATTCCACTTGGTTCTTTTCCGAAATAATTTTCCTACTTTGTGTAGCTTTTCACATCTAATAACCAAGTCGGTTATGTTGGTGAAAAACCATTCGAATTTTTCTTCTATAGTTAGTATATCCGAATATACATGATTAAATTTTAAATTAGCCGAATATTTTTAGAAGAGTGTCTTATCAATCTGATTTACCAATCTCAACTCAGAAGAGAGTGTAAGCGTTGCACCAATAATTAATAATAATAATAACGACAATAATATTAATCATAAATAATAATAATCATAATAATACGAAGGGCCAGAAACATTTTCATTAAGTTTTTCACTTTTATTACTACGACGTAGGGGTTGTTTTAGTGGTCATAAGCATGAGTTCGACGACCTAGTTGTTTTTTGTTAATGCACACAAAATGTGTGTACATGTGTGTGTGTGTGTGGTTGTGTGCTCCATATTAATACACATATAACATAGGGATGAAAAATTTGTTGATAAAATTATTATTTCACTTTCCAGTTTAGGGAGATAAAATCCCTTTTTCCCTTATCTACTATTTAGAGATTACTACCTGCTGGAAGGACACTTAGCTTTTTATTCGATTATTTTCGATTTATAGCGACCACGACCCCAAGTATATTTATTATATATATATATATATATATATATATATATATATATATATATATATATATATATATATATATATCGTATATAAAAATATATTGTCCAGGCGTTAACACCTTTTTGTACTTCTTTTTTCCCTTAATGGAAATTACGATGGATTCCCCTATCTCTCTGACAGGGCTAATTCTGCAGTGTTTGTTCCGAGAATGCAGTAAAAATCACTACGTTCCGCTAGTTTGTGATTGTAATAATCATAATAATAAAAATTTAAAAAAAAGTAATCTATTTCTGCACGTTATATCGAATTTGTACGCTTATAGAACACGGACACACTAACACGTATATATATATATACGCATAAAAATATATTATTAGGAAAAGGGTCAAATAACGGTCAACCCGAAACCATAAATCTTTTTTGTTCAGCTTTTCCGATAATTCGGTCGGTCCTTGTTTGTCTGTTTAGTAATACGGCTTTACCATCGTATATAGTTTAGAGAAGAAATTGAACGATTTTCCATTGCGTAGCTGTTATCAGTTTTCTCGATATTACTCTCTTATTCGCCGTTTACCGAGATATAAAGCTCAACTTTGAAAGTTGCAAGTACACGTGTTATATATATATATATATGTATGTATATATTTATATGTGTTTGTGTGGTAGTATTTATAATACTATATAAACGCTTCCAAAGCTGCCAATTGTCATGTGCTAGCTGCGTAATTTACGGCCGACTGAAAGTGCGCCTTGTTAACGCTAACTACGAATCGCGCTTCTCATCTTGATTTATTTGCTTCGCGATGAGTGAGTCTTTTGCTCGTTTGTATTGTTACCTGACTTTTAGAAATAAATTTAAACGTTGAAGAAGGCAAACATCCAATATTGTAACGTCCATATATATATATAATATATAAAATATATACATATTTATGTTTTATACATATATATATATATATATATTTCATTTTCTCCATTCCGGAAATAAATTACTTCACTTCGATATTATATTTTCCAAAATTGATATATACATACGTATACATTTTTACTACTGTAACAATTGCTATATCACGTTTTTCATTTCGATATTTGAAAAAAATTCTCTTTCAATAATTTAGCTATCAAGTTGGAACTACTGAGTCCCTTCTCTGTGGATATCATCAGATCAACTGTTTGATGAGTATCTTATTATTGGATATACATATTAAAAAGTCCTGGTGATGTACAACATTCTTGTCTTATTCCTTTCCATATTTTCATTTCTTCTTCTTTCCCCCGATTCTTATTATCGGGTTTTGTGTTCCATATATAATTTTAGCCCATAATTAGAATCGGGGGAAAAGAAGAAAAAAAAAATATGGAAAGGAATAAGACAAGGATGTTGTATAACGCCAGGACTTTTAAATATATACGCGCAAAAGATAATTTTTAAATAGAAATATAACTGGGATATCAAAGTGGGAGGATAAAAGATGTTAATGCTCCGTTTTGTAGATGACATAGCAATCGTTGGAAGTAACGAAAAGAACTTGAAGAATCGGTAAAATAGTTAGCGATTGAAGTAAAAAAGTACAATATGTCGATAAATGAAGAAAAAATACAAGCGATGAAATGTGCTAAAAAAGAAATATTTACTAAAGAAATTTAAAAGTAAAACCTAGGAAGCACTTTCTGAAATTATACGCATGGAGTATACTGTTATGGATGTATGCAGGTTTTTCTGTATTTTTATTTTAGTTAACTGAGCAACTGGACATACTTTTTAAAACTAGTATACGTAGTAAGAACTGTGTTCGGAATGCGTTATATTATTATTTTCGTTATTTTTTATATTTATTTTGTAAATACACTTTTATCTATCTATCTATCTATGGATCGGATACTTGGATGATCAACCGTCAAATGTATAACAAAAATAGTGGCCTTCGAAATTTGGTGCTGGCGTAGATTACAGAAAATTAGTTAGACGGATAAAGTGACAAACAAAAAATGTTTAAAAACATCATCAAATCCGGGATCTTAATTCAGAAGCTAAATAGTAGAACAATTAAATGGATAGACCACTTATAACGTTTCGAACAACTAATTGAAGGGAAAATGGAAGGAAAACTATATGGAAGAAGGACAAGGAGCAAATATATGTAGATCAGATAATAAATGACACGGGAGCAACAAGTTATGCAAAAACCTTAAAAGAAGGACAGAAAAAAGGCAACTTTAGTTGAACTCGTTAGGATCACGAGTCATAAAGGTTATCAACCAATCTGCGGATTGAGGAAAACAAGAAGATATATTATATATATTTTTTTCTTTTATCGTTAAATAATTTCTAATTGTAATAAAGTCTAAGAGAAAAACACGAGCGAGATCATTTGATCTAATAACCTAAGTCTGTGTAAACAATAGCAGCTATAATTTCGGGTCTTCCACTTCAAATCGCTTTAAGTGAACTTTGTCATTGTCCGGAAGTTCAATAGTTTTACGTTGGCATGTCGGGTGAAGTGTGTTCTGGTAGACAATTGAAAAGTCATTAATTACATCATTAATCAATTTTCTCGAAGGATAATATTTTTTGCCTGTATTTTGTTGCAATTGCATACACCGCAATGCAATTCCGTATGTTCGAATAGGCTTAATATGACCAAGGGCACTTTTTTGTAGAACAACTGCATACATCGTGTAGGTCGATGATGTTAACATCTCCAGTTGTTACCCAAAAATTTTTCCTGAAAGTATTTGTAAGCAGACAACGAAAGTGACACTGTGTATATACGTAATCAACACGATGGATTTACGCTGCAGTTGCTTTAGAACTCGAGGTGAGGTTTTTTTTTAGCGTTTAAATATCTGTCAGCTTCTCGTATAATTTTTATAGAGGAAAACGCTTTATAATATTAACAGACTGTAGGTTCTTGACTGTCAAAAGATTTTCTTTTTTTTACATAGTACCTAGTATAAAAAGTAAATACTAATTAACTACTTAATTTATTTAACCTAATAGAATAGGAAGAAAAAAGAGAATGAGTAAAATAATCTTTTCCCATTGGATTAGATCATCATTTTGGTCGGTACTGCTGCACCTCTGTGTATCTCCAATACGAGTAACATCAGTGGCAGAGTTCGAACGGTTTCTTCCGTTTGAGTCTGCGAAGCAGGTTCTCCGTTTTCAAGAGCTGGATAACCTCAGGATTTGGATGTCTCGATAACATTTTTTCATGATTTACCGCTATTTTCTTGATTTCCTCATTGACAGGCGTTATACTAAGATCTCTATGAAGATCCGTATTTCGGATGTACCAGGGTGCATTGACAATACATCGCAGCACTTTATTCTGAAATTTTTGTATAATATTTATATTTGTTGGTTTAGTGCAACCCCATAATTGTAAGCCATAGGTCCACACCGGTTTCAACATCTGATTGTACAACAACAGTTTATTTTGAATACTGTGTTTACATGTTCTACCAATTAGCCAATACATTTTGCTGTATTTTAATTCAAGTTCTTTCCTTTTTTTTTTGACATGCTCTTTCCATCTTAGTTTGGCATCTAGTGTCATGCCTAGGTATTTCGCAGTATTACTGTGTTGTATTAATTTACCATCGATTACTACCGAAATATATGGCTCTTTTTTATTGGTGAAATTTATGTGTGTTGATTTTGTTTCATTTAATTTTATCTGCCACCGTTTAGACCATTCAAATATATTGTCAATGGATTTTTGCAGTGTTTTAGTTGCTTCATCAACATTGTTGCCTACGCACATAGCCGATGTGTCATCAGCGAAGGTTGCCGTTATAGCATCAGCCGGAGCATGGGATGTCACTCATGTAAATTAGGTACAAAACTGGGCCAAGTACTCTAATGCTCGAATAGCTGTCTTCACATTTAACTCTGAAAAATCGATCCGAAAGATAGGATTTTAGTATTTCTCTGTAGTTTAGCGGTAGTAATTTGTCCCGTTTGTTGAACAGCCCATCGTGCCAGACTTTATCGAAGGCTTGCGCCACGTCTAAAAAAACAGCCGAGCAAACTTTTTTCTCTTCAAGTGCTTTTTCAATTATGTGGGTAATTCTATGGACTTTATCCACGGCAGAGTGTTTTTTGCGAAATCCGAAACTGGTGTTTCGGTACGAGTTTGGTTCTCTCGATAATTGGGCTTATCCTTTTTAGTAACAGCTTTTCAAATAGTTTTGCAATGGTTGGTAATAATTATATTGGTCGATATGATTTTACGTCATTTATGTCTTTTCCTGGTTTTGGTATCAATATTACCTCCGCACATTTCCAAATTCTAGGGATGTATTTCAGTCTGATCACGGAATTAAATAAGTGCGTCAGCTTTATTATCGCTTTTTTTTGGGTAGTTGTTTTAGTAACTCTCCTTCGATTAAGTCAAAGCCAGGTGTCTTATTGGGGCTTACATTATTTTTAATCTCTATTTGTATTTCTTTTGGTGTGATAGGCCTGATGACTTGATTTTCACATTTGGTGTCTTGGCCAATTCCACATCGTTTTCTATACGAAACCTTTCCCAGTAAGTGAATTCGCCGATGTGAGTTTCTTTTATTTCCGTATTAAATTATTGGAAGATATTCATAGAACTGAAGAATGATCAGAGGAAAGATTGTCCATATTTTCGATTCCGGTTCATATTTCTTCAACGAGGAAAAAGTTTAGATATTAGATTCTTTTCGTCTGTCCGCATGCCAGTAGATTATGACCGAAAGGTTATTATAGTTTTCGGAAATCATTTGTTTTATGTGTTAGTGATTCGAGAGCCCGGAATAATTTATCTATTATTAGTTGGACTCTGTAAATAAACGCATAAGTTAATGGATAGCGAATGATCATTAATTAGCAATTTGAAGCGTGACGTTGTTAAACTTCTAATTCCCTATACTGCCAATAGATGGCACTTTCCTTTTATACAACGTTGTTTTTTTTAATGACGTAATTTTTATTATTGGTTAAATAAGTACTATATATTACAAATAACATTTCTCTCTCAATTGATGTTAATTTCTAGACAAGTTTTTGTGTCTTTGTTGCGCTTAAAACGCTTTAGATCAAACTTTAGCGTCGTTGAATAAATGTCGTGTTGACGTAATAATTTCACATGCAAACACGAGAATGTTTTGATAAATCATCTTCGATTAAATGTTTGTTGCAAACATATTTTAATGAATGCATATAGTTTAAATAGTCTCCGCTTTACTGATAATTCAATAAATTTACGTTTACGTCTCCTGTGATTGATTCTCCGCCAGATATTATACCAACAATTTGCATTCCACGTTGCTTCTTCGTAAAACGCTTGCACAGACGAAACGTCTTTACAATCAAAACACAAAACGCAGTCGTTATTACATGAAATAGGATTATCGCATTTCATCTTAACCATTAACCGAATAATCATCAACAATGATAAAATAATAATATTACTATTACTAATAATTAATAATAATAATAATAATAATAATAATAATAATAATAGTTATCGTAATCGTATAAAAAATGGAATGAAATCAACTTTATTTTCAAAGTATTGCATAGTATACATCAGTCGCTCACCCAGGTGGTGCTACCGGGCCTAAGCCCCCAGACGACTTAGAAAAGTATAAAATACATATGAAGAAGGCGCGTAACTTGTAAGCTCCAAACAATTTCGCAGCTAAAATGATAGTTGAAACAGAAGAAGATATTTGAAAGAGCTCACTAATAAAACCTCATCTTGAAGGGTGTGCGAAACAGCCTATAGATTTCAAAAAGTCCTGTTACAAAATATTCGTTACATTCTGTCTGCTAACGACATTGAAAATCCAGCTGATTGTGCAACACAACGAAAAAACAATGGCCGTTGATTGGGCCGTTTTCGAATTTTATCTAGATCATGACAAGTTTTTTTTATGTTGTTATTAATTGTTTCCTTGTTCTTCGTGATCGTTTATAGTTTGTTTTGCCTGTCGAATTTTGTTACACATTCGGCCGTATATATTTTATTAATTTTTATTCCGAATTTTTTAATTTTTTTTGGCGGGGGTTGTTTGAGTCTACCTTAGATAAAAATCCGGGGTGTGCCACTGGTATATATATATTCAACAATTGTTCTAAGCAAATTACGAGTTTAAAGTTTTTCTATGTATAATTTCTTACACATGCGCGTACCGATTGCCCGCGATCTGCAGGTTAATTGAAGCATATACAAAAATGTTATAAAAATCATGTTAAAAAATAGTAAAAATTACAGTGAAAGCAAAACGTCAGAGGATGCAAATTAAATTAAAGAAAATGCCAAAAAAAATTTACAATCTCTGTTTCTCAATAATAATAATAATAATTAAAAAAAAAACAATGAAAAAAAATAAAATGAAATGTTCATAAAAGTTTTTTATCAGAAAATATACGTAGCAGGTAGTTTATCAATCAATATATTTATATATAAACAAGTATATCATATTACAAATAATAATAATACATAATAATAGTGATGATGATGATAATCAAAATTAAAATGGAAAGTTATTTATTAACGAGCATAAAAGTTATTATATGCTGAATAATGACGTGTAATGGTCGAAAAATGTCGCGAAGCGATAGATTAGATATTTAAGAAATAATTAATTTTAGGAAGTATATCATAAATATAATCAATTTTTATAGTCGACTTTTTTATTTTCCTGTCCATTTAGTGTAATTGTTTATGTATAAATTTCATTTCGTTGATTTTTTTGTTTGTGTCGTTGTTTACCACATTCACTGTCGAGATTATTTTATAATCGAATCTGTTATTTCATATTATTATTATCTAAATTAAGTATTTTCTTACGTTTTATTTTTCCTATTTATATTTTTTTTTTTATAAATCGCATACATTATATTTTTATATATATATTTTTTTATGTACATCGGATAATGGCTTAATAGCCGGAGAGTTTTGTAATCTTTTTATATATGTATATAAATTTTGCGATTTTAACTTTTAAAAATCACTCCATTTCGCGCTGTTTAAATAATAATATTTTTAATAGTATGAATAATACTCCTAATATAAATAAGAAAACGTAAATAGAAAAAAAAAATATAAGCATAATATAATAGCGCCCATTATCCGAACGAACACGGTTGAAATACCTAAAGAACTTAGCCGTGTCTATTAATGAGTTTCAGTTGAAATCCACCTATAGTAAATCGTCCCACATTAAATGAGAAAGTATTTGGAAACGGGCTTGTAGCATTGGAGAATAATGTACAAGTGCCCGAAGTAACGTTTAAATTTTTGATCTTAAACGAGGTATTATCAGCATTATGCTGAACCTGTGCCCGTCTACTCCCCGCCTGTGTTAATTAGTTCGCTAAAATTATTTCTGTTGGCGTACGTTATTTATTCGACGTTTACATAAAAAAAAGCCCATATTATTAATAATAATCGCCTACATAAATTTTGATAACGCTGAAACTGTTAGTTTGATTAAAACGAATTATTAATACTCGTAACGAGGGCTGAAAAAGTATATATTTAAAAAATCTATATATTATTTAAAGTGGTTGGCGTCGTCAATAGTGGTAGTAGTATAATAAAAATTTAGCCCGAAAGATATTTATTAACGAGATAGGACTTGTTCGAATAAACATAGTTATGCTAATGTAGCAGTCGTGGTGGAAATAGCAGAAATAAATGTTGACAATAATACTGAATAAATAAATGTACAAATATACGTACGTACCACCACGATAATTTATATATATATATATATATATATATATATATATATATATATATATACGTATATATGTATTACGTATAATAGACAGGTAGAAATAAAACGGTTAATGTACTCGCTGTTTTATAATCGATAAATGTGGAGAATTGGTAACAGTAATGGGATGCTGTCAACAAACGTAATGTATATTGCGCTTCCGTTTGGTTTTTTATGCATTTTCCTACTCTTCAGTTTGCATAACATACGCGTATACATATATACATATATCATACGCGTCTTATTACAATGGTCATAAACAGCAACAGAAGCTCTTAGATTCTTTTAACTTATAGTTTTCTAACTATCCGCCTATTTTACTATACTAGTTCTATGATAGATAATATTATACCATCACCACCACCACCACCACGGTATCCCGTCATTAACATCGTCGAATGGCGTGTACCTATATAATACCGCGCGTGCGCCCGTTCACCATTATTCGCCGGTTTTTAATATATTTCATAGTCGCGCGAACGAGAGAGACTCCTTTAAAAGATAATTGCTGATCTTATCTGTTTTATATTTCTTTCGTATACGACCGACGGATACGTTACTTTTACCATTATGAGATTTGCATGGTCGTGGAAATTAGACAAGTCTCCGTGTATTAGTGTGCTAGTTTTCTCTCTATAATCGTTTCTATCCGAATATCTATAACTTCCTATTTCTCGGACAAGAGCTTTCATCGTCTATTTTTTCTAATCGTTTTTCTTTACCTTATTTTTTTTTTTTTTTTTTTTTTTTTTTGTGTACACCCGCCATACCTTCAGTTAGCTATTCTTTCTTTATATACGTTTTCGTATTCTTTATTTCAAAAAAATTTATTAAAACTCTTACTAGTAGCTAGTACGCCGTATGTAGGTCAACCGACATTAGAGCGTAGTAGAGCTTCATATTCCGTTTCCTTAATAATTTATTATAAACGGAGAATGATGTGGTCCGCCGTGGTTCTTCAAGACCATCTTGGTCGTCGATATTCTGGACGGTTGTCTTAAGAAAATATGTACGTGCTTCCTTTAATTTTAATTTAACTTAGCGCTGTTGTCGAGAAAGAGAGGAAGCTGACTTTCCGCATCCATTCGATCTTTTATTCCTTATCTTTGATCGTTTTCTTTTCGCAATTTACGCTAGCATCATTATTCTCCGACCGTTTTCTTTTTTCTAACATTATTATTATTATTATTTGGTTTTCTATCGTAGCTTTCACCGGGTCTAATTAACTCGCTATAGCACGAAGTCGACAGACATCCAATATATGGGCAAATCGAGGTGGCCTACACAGATTAAAGTCGAGAAACCAGCTTCATGAAAAGCACTAACATGCTAAAATCATAACCTGGAAAAGAGCGGATGAATCTGTGGAACGAAGAAACTCCGCCAAACCCATTGAGATCACTGGAAGAAGCTGTGGCGCCGGGGTATAAAAAAAAAATATGGCGAACGATTAACCGAATAGATGAGTTTTGCCCGAACGGCACCAGTGATGATGAAGTGCGGGTTCTAAGCATTCAAAATGTCACTTAGGAGAACTCTAGACAATGTCGATATTAAAATGGGAACATTATCGATAATTTTAACTATACTTTCTAAATTATTTCTCTGCACACTTTCTCAATTTTTCCCCGGATACACTGGTTTTACGGCCGAGGCACTCGATAGCAGCTGTTGGATGGATTTGACTTATTTATATTTCGAAGAAATTCAAGAACCGCTTCCACTGCAACTAGATTAACGGATAAAGTAACTAGTGTCGTGGTAGCGTTAAACTACATAAAAAAGAAAGTACAGACATTTTAATAGCGACAAACCCCCTTCCAGTATTAAATTATTAATTCAAACAAAATTTTACTAACATAAAAATGAAAATTTGGAAATGTAAATAAACTTAAAAAGTTAAACACCAAATGATTTTTAAGCGGATTTCGGGATACGTAGGACTTTATGGAAACGAGACAGTTCCTAATTGAAAGTGAAGAGAATAACATAAAACAGATAACGTTAAACTGGAAAGATTATATTACAGTTATTAAAGATATCAGCAATTGAGACAAATGTTATACAGTAGAGAAGTACACAAAAAGGGAAAATATATATATATATAGTATATATTATTAGTAAAACAAACAGTCGATAGGAATACATGGTATGTGAACAAGAATATAGAGAAGAATAACATAAATATTACCATTGCTGACAGCGTCTTGTGATTATCGTGGTTTAGAAGGATTAATAGTACATATAATATGGAAATTTTGTTTTTCCAATTATTTTTTGCTGTCATTATAAGTATAAGTATAATTACTTCTTTTACTTATTACGGGTCTTTGTATTATTATTTCTGATGTACGGCGAGCCATCCTGGGCGTTACGTAATTATTATTTAAAATTTTTGGTTTGTGTATACTCACTGTAAATTATGCTGAAATATACGTTATTGTTGTTGTTGTTGTGTTAAGTTCAATTCAGAAAGATTATTCTTGTAAAAAGTGTTACCAACATTAGGATCTTTGTCTTTAAGTGTTATACTATAAATATAGTAAAAAATCCATTGTGAAAGTCTAATAACATAATAATGATGTATATTAATATTTATGTCTATTATTATTGAAATAAACATACGTTTTCCAACCTAGTATATATATATATATATATATATATATATATATATATATATATATATATATATATATATATATATAACCTTAAACTATTCGTATACATCCATGTACATATATACATGTCTGAATTCGCGAATAAAATTATTAATTCATTAACATATGGTCTTACCTATAATATATTTATTATGCCTGGTTCTATTTTATACGTATTTCTTTCTTAAGTACCAACTTATGAAAACTAAATAGATAAATAGATAAATATATAAATGAACAGGTAGATAAAAACAAATTTTTAAATGACGGACGGTATGTTAAAGCTTAATAATTTGGAACGTGTGGAAATATTTGTGTCCTTCTTGTGGGTGACGAGTTATAAAAATCTGTTGATTCATGAGCTAAATAAGCGTCATCTAATGTCGTAGTAGTACTCTTCAGATTCTCACAAGGATATCATTGACTCTGTACAGGTAGAGCATAAGGATCATTACTGAGAGCATTAGTCGATCACCTCTCGCTAATTAGTTTCACCTTCAACCGCTTCCCCTAAACTTCTGTGCTTCTATTTCTTTAAGAAAATTAATTGCAAAGGAATCATCAGTAGATTACAATTTAGGTATCATTTGTACCTCCCCATATTTTCCATGTGTAACTTAGAAAAAGTCCTTTTTGTCTCCTCCATTCTGAACGGGCAATCAACAATACCGATCATGTTTTGTTTTTGAATGCTCGGCTGTAGTGCCGTTCCATTCTGAGCTTTACCCTATCTGATTACGTTTCCCTTATATATTACACCGCTGTATAATGCATCGTCCCTTTCCCATTTGGATAATCTACAATTATTCCCTCACTTAGCAACATTTTCTTTTTGATTAAATATAAACAGTCCCCACAGTGTCATGTTGGGTAAGCCGTAAAGGGCTACTTATTAAATATATATATATATATATATATATATATATATATATATATATATATATATACTATATGGTTCTCATAAATGATGCTCGAGCGTCGTGTATATATTTTTATACACTTTTGTATATTTAAAATCCGTTATTACTTAAACATCTATCTATCTGCTCACTTAGTTACCTACCTGCCTATCTGTCTATCCACATTTTCACCGGGATTTTTACGCGACCCAATTATTAACAAGGCATGAGAAAATTGTCGACTTACTTACGTTGTTAAACAAAAATGATAAGTACCTCTGCGGTCAAGTGAAACGGTAGAACATTTGAATGCCAAACTACAAAAAAAAAAAACAACAACATAAGACACTTAAAAAAAAAAAAATTTAAAACTCAATTAACAATTAATCACTCAAAATTCCCAAAAATTCACTTTCCATGTACTTCGTTTCAGATTTCAGAATACAAGCGTCGTCACTTAACGTTTCATTCACACTGTGTATATCTACGTGTGTATTTGAGTAATGTGCGCGTGTGACATCAATACGTCTAATTATGTAAACAGATAATTATTGGAGATATCAACTATACATATTCCGTATATAATTTTCCTAATCGCGTTTATATTGCATAAGGTAAATTACCTAATTTTAAGTCACCTTTTAATATAAATATAATTCTAACGAGACTAATTGTATAGCGATAGTACACAACGCGGTTAAATGCGAGTATTATTAATTATGACAACAAATTGTAAGGACCGATCTTCCCTAATTAAGCTTGGAGAGACAACTCCGATATCGATTAAAGAAGTGTAATTAACATAATAGATTTTGGCAAATAAAGTATTTAATCAAAAACGTATCTACTTATTTCCCCTAGTTTAGGTAATAACTATTTAGTCAACTTTCAGTTTATGTAATTATGTCTGTCTCTGTTTCGGGATGAACTAAAATATATCTGTCTGTCTATACTTATCTAGATTGAAATAGTAACGTGATATTTATCGATCAGTGAGTTCAATTATAGAATCTATAAAAAGATACGTTCGTTTTTAAATACTCTTTACCGGTGAGCGTAGAAAATGTAGAATGTAATTCATTTATTTCGTTTTGAACGTGAATGTCTAAAATAACAAAAAATCCACACCTGTAATTCGCGTCTCGTTGTGAACTCTTTCAGACAAATTGATGATAATCGGTAACGCGCAATCGAAGACACGCGTGCATTATATATCTACGTGTGTACACATAGATAGTATTTATTAACCAACCCCGGTATAATTGCGAAATTTTAAGGCTTCTTCGAGACGTGAACTATTTGAAAGGTCACGACGGCTCGTCCTAACTAGATTAACAATTCTCCTAGTTATTCACCGCGTACTGCTGCTATTTTTTTTTCTTTACTTAAAACACTTTTTTCGCTGAAATTTTCTAGTTTCCCCTCTCCTATTATATCGACGCTAAAGAACTATATAAACAATGGTGATGAGTAAAGTAATAAAAATGTGATTAACCCGACGTCTTCAATTAGATTCTCAGTGACAGTATTATTGAAGTTGGAGCCCTGAATTATTGAATTATTTGATTACTATAGCCATACATATGTTTATTATTCGACTTTTAATCGATATTACGACGTATTTAAAATCGTTTACTTTTACGATTATATTTCTTTTTCAAGTTATTTGAACCGCATCTGCGCACCATCTCCTCATTTTTAATCGTCTTGTAAGTTTACCAGGAAGTGTAGATAAATATATTAAATTGAAAAACTTTTTGTACCAGTTTATATATACTTTTTTTTTTTTTTTGACGTGTATGGTATATTTAGATCATTACGGAGAGTTAAGTTGGATACATATTTTAGTGTAAATGGTGTAAATGTGATGATACCAAGTATTTTCGATTGTTGTCGCTGTGTTCTCAATATATTGTTTTTACGCGCAGTAGATTGGAACTATCGTAGTTAAATGAATTTTTCTTTTTATAAATTCAATAACGGATTTCCTTCCAAGTAGGGATACACAGCAATCTAGTTCGCGAAATCAGAGTTGTTTTTTTTTGTAGGCCACATGAAACCGTCATGTTAGTCGTCTAGTCGTCGGTCAATATGCATTCCGAGATATTTACACAGCTTATTTATAGAATTTCATTGCCATGGGTATATATATAGGGGGACGCGTGTTACTTGTCTGTTAGTAAGTCAGGGTTTTGGACGGATTTAATGTTGTACGCCATTTATGTACCCGCATTACGATTCGATCCACATAATTTTAAACAACATTATGGAACTGAATTAGCGGCTAGTATATCATCAGCATATGTTGCTAATATTGTTCGATTCGAAATAATTCGCAGTATAGATGTTATATAATATTGGACTAAGCACACTGAATTGTGGTACTGAAGCTAACACTATAAAGTTATTGCGAAAAGACATCGTTTATTCTAACGACAAATGTTCTGATGAGTTAAAGTATATGATACGAAGAATTTATAAAAATCCGGAGTAAAACTTGTTTTAGCTTAAACAACAATCTCGGGTTCCAGAAACAGCTGACGTCACTTTTTCCAGCGTTGATGATATCGCACGAACTAATCTATGATATTGATGATTTGGGATAGTATTTATAACGATACTTTACAATTGTAATAGTAGCGATGGAAATTGATCGTAACACTAAATTCGAAATGAACTTTTAATCGACATTTATTCTTAATGCATTTTCGATATTTCGAACAGACAAATTCTAAGTAAAAAAAGTAAAAAATGTAAAATTCGAACAAAATTTCGTACGTAAAGTTGTAGCTAAGAAAAGTACGTGAGCACTTCTTCAAACGACTTCTCATCTATCCTAAGAAGAAAAGTTATTTTCATACGTGAGCTGAAAGAACGATTTTCGGAATAAGTAAAATAAATCGTTCGCATTGTTAACCAAAAAATAAATAAGAAGTTGAAGGAAAAAGAAATTGCTTATTTCGAGATTATTTGTATTCCTCGAAAACGTTTATTGCATAAATGACAATATACCTGCCGTTTTACTACTATGATTCTGAATGATAATTTTCTATTTTTATTAGAAGCGTACACACACACACGTGTATATATATATTATCGTAAATTTATTTGGTGTTTATTAATTAAATTTATATTTTATTACGCCGTTGTCGGCAAGTTGTTGAAAATTTATTACCGTTATAATATTTGATTTGCGAATTAAAATTTTAAATATTATTTACGTTTACTCAGTTACGACGAATTACCTCTCACCTTGCTCCACATATTCACTAAAACTAATCCACTGAATACACCGAGGTCACTAACTGACAATAGGATGGAATTCGTATCGATCAATAAGCGATTTAGTATTAAATTTTTAATTTATGTTATTATTTTTATTATTAAATAAATATGCATACTACGATATTGCGAGTGCCACGAAATTAAACGATTAATTAAAACAACGTCGAACAAAACTGATTTATAAAAATTATAACTTGACCGCAAGTTGGACAAGATTTCGATTATTGTAGATGATGAACCAGATAATTTTGACCTATGGTGGTGTAACATATAATATACATTTCCCTAATCTACCCATGGACTACTAAGCAACGGCGGTGACTGGAATGCGAAGAGTGTGAGATGCAGGTCAAGGTTTACAAATGCAAGAGGTAGCTCACTACACAAAATAATTCATGGATAAAGTTTTAGAGTGTGCTGCTACAGGTGAGTCAACATATTGGCCGACCGATAGAAACAAAAAACCACGTGCACTCGATGTTTTCATTACTAAAGGCATCTCTATGTTCAGTATTGCGGCTAAAACGTCTTTTGATCGGGTATCAGATCATAGCTCTATAATTCTTACGGTAAGTACAGGTGTAATAAGGAAGGAAAACCCTCCCAACCCGCAAAAATAAATACACCAACTGGAATGAATTTCAGGAAGCTGTAGATAGCGAGATAAAATTAAAACTACCATTGAAAAATCAAAGAGATATAGATATAGCGATACAATATTTTACTGAAACTATTCAACGCATAGTGTGGAAATCTTCACCGCAAATTAAAAATATCGAAAAAGTAATTAACTTATCGCGTCACATTCTGACTGTAGTTAAAGAAAAGAGAAATATTCGCAAAAAATGGCACATAACTAGAAATCTAGTTTACATGTCTTTATTAAGCAAAAAATCAAAATAACTTTATTCATTAATTAGAGAAATTAAAAATGAATCTCTACAGCGCTATTCACAAGAATTACTTCCCTTGAAAACTTCCGTCTATAGCCTGTGGAAAGCGATTCGAACTCGTAATAGGCCAATGCAACCTTTTCCACCAGTTAGAAGTCCCGATGGTACATGGGCTAGTGATGGTCGAGAGAAGAGTGAAATGTTTGTCAAACATTTTTCTTTAAACCAAACTCTGGAACTGATAATTCTGAAGATATAATGACATTTTTAAGTGCTCCTTTTCAAATGAGTCTTCCTATTCCGCCAACGTCCCCAGGAAAAATAAAATGTATATTCAAAAAATTAAATAATAAAAAAAGCCCGGGCTTCGATTTAATCACCGGAAAAATATCAGAATTGCCGAACAAAGCGATACAATTTATTAATAATATTTTTAACGCAGTGTTTCGCCTGTAATATTTTCCTCTGTCGTGGAAACTGGCGCAAATAGTTGTAATACCTAAATCGGATAAAGCACCGCACATGGTCACATCATATAGATCTATTTTCTTATTACCTATCTTGTCTGAAAAAATTATATTAAAGCGGTTGAATCCTATCCTAGAATCGTAGAATATTATTCCCGATCATCAGTGTTTGGATTCCATAAGGAGCACTCGACTATCGAACAGGTGCACCTAATTGTACATATGATACAAGAAGGCTTTGATGCCAAGCAAGTATGTCTCAGTGTGTTCCTAGATGTCAGGCAAGCCTTTGATAAGGTATTGGCTATTATATAAACTTAAAAAAATTGTTCCTTATCCGTACTTCCTTCTCCTTAAATCGTACCTTGAGTATCGAACATGCCAAGTAAAATTCGAAAACGAATACTCCACTATCTATAATGTTTTCGCTGGCGTGCTTCAATGGAATGTCTTGGGTGCTGTGCTTTATCTGTTGTTCACTGCTGATTTTCCAGTTAGTGACGATGTTATAACTGCCACGTTTCCGGACGATACAGCCATTTTAGCTGTAGTCAAAGAGCAAAACCTAGTCCACGAAACTCTGCAGCGGTCTTTAATAAAAATCGAAACCTGGCTGAGACGTTGGCGTATTGCAGTTAACGAAAGTAACTGCACGCAGGTTACATTTACCTTGCGAAACTTAACCTATCCACCCACTACATTAAATGGGGAATTAATCTCTCAACAGAATTACGTTAAATATCTGAGGAAGCATCTTGACCGTAAATTAACATGAAGCAGATATGTCGAACAGAAAAGAAAACATCTTGACATAAAATTGAAGCAGCTGTACTGGCTTCTTGGCAAACACTCCAGTCTTTTTCTTGAAAACAAGCTTTTAATTTATATAATAATGTTAAAGCCTGTGTGGACATACGGCCTAATGCTGTGGGGCTGCGCAAAAAATAGCCATATAAATAAGATACAACGATTCCAAAATAAGGTCATTAGGGGATACTCATTGCTCCTTCTTGGTATGTTTCCAATTATACATTACATCGGGACCTTCTCATTCCTTATGTTAAAGACGAAGTCAAACGCGCCGTTGAGCAGTATAAAAGGCGCTTGGAGTCTCATACAAATACATTGGCCATCAACTTATTAGATAACAGTCTTTAGATACGCCGATTGAAACGAACCGGGACGTTTGATTTATCCTAATTTCTACTGGAATTCTTTGGGGAGCACTAATGGGTGTTGACCCCTCTCACGCTACTTCGCATTTCATAACAGTTGCTAGATGGCCCCAGTTGTAATTGTGTTATTTAAAAAAAAAAGTCATAATAGTGCATTATATATTACATAAGTTTCAATTTAGAAAAATTAAATGAAAATTTATTTATTATAAACAATTACTAATTTTGTCGTCTGAAATGAAAATTTAAAATTAAGTGGATTTCAAACTTACATTTATCGTCATGAATTCATTCTGTTTACTTCCCTTTAAACATTTATGTTAAAGCAATCTTAATTTTTGATATGTATTGTCTAAAAGAAACAGCAACAAGAAACAATTATAATCGAGCATCTATCATCGTTATAATATGTTTTGTCCTTAGTTTCTGCTAATGTACTATTCGAAATCTATTAACTGAATTAATTGTAATAAATTATGCATATGTATTTATTGCTTACTAGATGTGTTTCGGAAATCAATACAACATCAATGGCATTTTGTTGAAGAAAAATCTGTAGCCCATTTTTCATTTTTTTAACAATACCATTAGTATTCCATAGCATAATTACTACTGACTGTTGAGTAATAACATTTATATGTGACTTTTCAATAATCTTTGTTAGTAAGGATATTAAAGGATTTATCACACTTTTAAATTCATTCAAGAATGAGGATAACATTGATACATATCAGGACTATTGTTAAAACCACTGCAGTTATTTATTGTGGTAGATACACCATTATTACCATTTTTGTAATTATTGTTGTTGTCCAAATGAACTTCCTTCATCCTTATTTGCACTTGTACCTATTTTCCTACAAATGTTGCGGTTTGAATTAGAATTTTTGTAATTATTTACTCAAGTAATAGCATAAGATACACGTATATTATTATAAAATGTAGCCTGTTGTTTATAAACTGGACATCGCCTGTAACCTACGGGATCATTTCTTTCACATAGTGCACAGGTTGTAGGTTCAACAGTATCTTTGAAACGCATGTTATTGTATCTACCAGCACGTTTCACACATCGAGAAGGTAGGTTACAACAATTGGCGGTATGGCCAAAAAGTTGACAGCGCTTACATTGTTTTAATCGTGAGGTTTTTTAGCTCTTCCACCATAACTATATTTAATAATCGTGTAATCTTGAAAGATTTCATCATTCTTTACAGAGGGTTTTGAGTCAACAAAAAACATAGGGTAATGATTGCTTAGTTCTCTTTTTTAATATATTCGTAATGTGAACTACATTAAAACTTTTCGACTCTAATTCAGCTGATAATTCAGTTATATGAGTGGAACAGTGTTGGTTTTTTTAAACTACTCTGAAAGCTTTGTCGCCGTCCAAACAATATGTGCAGTGTAAGTAGTTATTGTCTTTCATAGCCTCTACGAGGTCACGATAACTGTGTGTGGCTGATGGTTTTATAGTCTTACATCTGATAATCTTGATTTCAAAGAAAAATCTATGCCGTTATTTTTATTAGAAACTGTCTAAAGTTATTGCAGTTCTGGATATTTTTTACCATTAGTGATGGATGCGGCTTAACTTTTTTGTTAGAATTTACATCATGAGGCGAAGAATTTGAGTTCTTAATGTCAGAGTCAAATGTTTTCATTTAAGCATCGTCATTATAATTATTATTAATATTTCTTCTGTTATCATTGTTATTATCACTAATATTATTTTCGTCATTTACGTCAGCTAGAAATTGAAAATATCTAGAAGTTTTTTTTTGTAAATTGGTTGTATATTATCAGAAGGAACTAGCGGATTTGTATAAATTAACAGGACTAACTAACCGGTCCGATCCTGAATTAATACCGGTAGTTTTTCTTTCAGATTTATCTGATAACGACGGAAACGTTTCATGTGATGATATATTACGGTTGCTGTTAGAATCGTGTCTATTTGTGTTCGATTTGTCATTGTCTATGGAAGGGTTAAAATTGTCCTTGATAACGTAGACTTCAGCAGAGTGGTGTGAAGATGGGTTAGTCTGGTGACGTATTCTTGTAGAGGTTTTTGGGAAAATGCCCGATTTGTGGGGTGGTTTTCATATTCCATATTTTATCACCTATAGTAGGGTTATATTTATTATCGATTGCTGTTTGTTTTATAGTGTTATTTTTTTATTTACTTTATTACCATCCGTTAAAATTGTTTTTCTCTATTGATAATACTCCTTAAACTGTTTAAATTGTCCAATTTTTTTTTGGGTGGAATGAATTTGTAGGTACTAACATATCTATATAGGTTTCATAATTATTATTGTATATATATATATATATATATATATATATATATATATATATATATATATATATATATATATATATATATATATATATATATATATATATATATATGTAATTGTTATTGTTATTATATCAAATTAGCCAGGTTCTCAACTGGTCCTGTCATTTTTCTTTCGTTTCTTCCAAACATTTCCCTTTCTTCAGTTCATAGGATACCAGTGTATCCCTCGAGTGAGTTTTCTCGTATAATCAAACAAGCTTCTTGCTTTCAATTAAATTTTTGGTTAGTGATTTTCGCTACGTTTTTGTTGTTATTATTTATTATTCAAAAGTCACTACATTCCACACTTTTCAAATTAAAACAGAAAATAACTAAAATAATATGAAATATCACCGCATTGTAATTGAATACAACCTGAAAATGGGCTACACAGATCATGCGGCGAGCGCGATAGTAATACACGCTTGTCTGAAAATACGATTATCGTATGATCAGACACGTAATAAGGGAAAATATATTTACAAAATAAAAATTTGATTATTTTAGTTTACCAAGCAAAAATACAATCATGTTCTGTTATTATAGTAAAATGTCCACTATATCAAGTTTATTTTTTCCTTTCATATCTGTTACGATTCCCAACGTAGTATATTGTATTTATATATCGTCATCATACATATATGTATATATATATATGTGTGTGTGTGCAAGTATATATCTATATGTGTACGAAAGGGACGTAATGGGAGTTTTACTAAAGACAAAAAATATATATACATTAAAGTACTACGATTTCTACTGAATGTCTTCATAAGAATCGTCAACAACTGTAAATCTAACGAGGAATAAGATCCCCAGATACGAGAAAATGTGTATTTTCTTTCCAAACGATTTACCCTAATATGCACGAAAAATGGCGAATGCCACTGACCCGTTCCTTTTTCAAAATGAAAAGAAAATGTTCCGAAAAGTGCACACAATTTGATCAGAAGAACCGAAATATCTGAAATAAAAAAAGAATGAACTCTAAAATACGGCTATGGTCAAAGTTTCTGCATTCGGTTTTTTGTTTATATATATATATATATATATATATATATATATATATATGAGGTTTGTAGGCGTGGGTATAAACGATGACTTATATTTTTTACGACGCTTAAACTTCCTAATATACTCGAACACGCGCAAGAGACATTTCGGCGCCCTACATATTCTTTCGAAATGGTATCAATCTGATTATTTAATTTTTTTTATATATGTATATATATATATATATATATATATATATATATATATATATATACATCAAACCCGTTTTTTTAGTCAGATTCTGGTAAATATATCGATCAACGAATTTTTCAAAACCATTTGTGCAGTTTCACGATTAATTCGGTCATTTCGCAGTTATATTGTTCTCTATAGGTTTTAACGTTAAAAAACAATTGTTTATTTTCGCGGTAAAGGATGGTTTCGATTTTTAAAAATATTTATATAATTCCTTAAAAAAATTATCTTGAGTCGTCTAAATAGCGGTGTAATCGTAAAATATTGCTGGGTTTTTTTCGTCATATCCTTCGGTCATTTTCTTTTATTATGTTATTTTCGATAATTTCGTATTGGGCGACTGAGAAGACTTTAAGCGGGCGATACGCCTTATCGCTGCACCCATCGTATCCTGTTGGTAGGTTATCGATGTTTACTTATATCCGATTCATTATAGATCTTCTCGTCGGTTTTCATCCTCATGTCCTTCTGCCTGTATTTTTACTCACTATTAGATTATTTATAAAGTTACTATAACACGTCCTAACAGTTTCATTTGTCGGTTTTACTATTCGATTTATTAAAATTTTTATCTGTCTGTTCCGATTTAACTCAAAAACTATTAAAGCAATAATGATGAAATTCGCACAGCTTATAGCCTATACTACCAGATTTGTTGTAAGCTTTGTTTCACATTGATATCACAAATAGGACAGAAATTACAATATTTTAAAGTTTTTAACGGATATACATATATATATTACATTACATTACATTTATTTTATTTTAGGACGCTCGACTACAAAGGTCATTTGCGTCCACCGAGATTAAATACAATAAATTACAAAAGAAAAATTATTTTCTACTTACAATACAATATTTAGTCTACAATAATTTTATTAAACCAGTTATTCTAATAAAGTATATTACGCGTTGTATCAAGTCTTCGTTATAATACTTCGCTTATATCTAGTCCACTTATTAATGATAACGTTGTTGATCGAATTTCGGACATTCTGTGATAACATGTTCTACGGTAAGCGCTGAATTGTGACAAAATTTGCATATTATCGACGACGAATTCTCCTCGATTAATGGCCCGTGCGTTAGCCTAGTGTGGCCGATTCGCAATCGGGCCAGCACTATTTCTTCGTGCCTGTTCGCTGTTTAATTCTTCTTAATTTGTTCTCAGTTAATCTGGACCACGACTCTTGTCGGACAATATTTATCGCAAATTTTAATTGTTTGCTAACTCGTAAGCCGGGATTTCTAGTCAGTGGAAACGACTTTTGCCATGGTGGGTACAAGGAGGTTACTGGAGTGCGATCAACCGTTGTTAATTTAAGGTATCGTATGAAGTGTTTACATCGTAGGCCAAATGCTTCGTTGTTTTTGCTGTATTTACTTTCTAGGGTTTGAATGAAAGGTTTTATAGTAGTTTGGATGCGTTTTTTTCGTACTCAATTGAAAATAATATTTTAATGCTAACAGGATTCTTCGATCTTTTAGCGTTGTTATGTTAGTTTCGGCCAGTAGACTTGATATCGGACTGGTACAGAAAGCTCCGCTGCAAATGCGAAGTGCCTGATTTTGAATTACATCTAATTTATGAATCACTTTTGGCGTTGCTGTACAATATACAATTGAACCGTAGTCTAGTAAAGATCTCACGTGTGTACCATATAGACGCAATAACGTTCTTCTGTCGGAGCCCCACGATTTGTGGTGTAGAGTTTTTAGTAAATTAAGGGCCTTTGTGCATCTAGCTTTTACGTAATCTACATGCGCCTTCCAGTTTGATTTTTTATCCATAATTAATCCCAGGAATTTAGTTTGATCGGTGTGTCGTATAGTCGTACAGTTTAATTTTAGTTGGACAAGGCGAGTATGCGATGTTTTCCTGCTCAATTGTACCACCACACATGTCTTTTGCGAGGAGAAACGGATATTTTTTGTCGGAGCCCATTCTTCTATTAATTCTAAATTTTGTTGTAATTTCTTTTCCAAGGCAGAGATATCGTGTCCTCTGATAAATATAACCAGGTCGTCTGCATAGATGGCGTATTTTACAGGTTCCTTGACGCGCTCTTGTAAGTCGGATATCGTAAGTATAAATAGAAGTGGCTTAGCACGGATCCTTGAGGAACTCCGTTTTCTTGACATTTTGATGTAGACAGTATGTTTCCTATTCGAACTTTAAATTTTCTGTTCTGTAGGAATGAACGGAGGAATTTGGTATGTTTCCACGGAGACTATGATCGTGAATTGTTTTTAGAATGGCTGTGGTAGATATATGATCGAAAGCCTTTTCTAAAAATGCAGATAACGTGCTGATTTAATGAAAATGCATCCTGTATTTCTTGTTGTAGACGTATTAAATTGTCAACAGTGGACCGTCCTTTTCTAAAGCCACTTTGTTGGTTGTCTATTAAGCCATCTCTTTCCGCGATCCACATTAATCTGTTACCAACTATCCTTTCCATTATTTTACATAGAACTCAGGTCAGAGATATCGGTCTATAACTGGCTGGGTTATATTGGTTTTTATTTGCCTTAAGGATTGGTATGATATTGGCTAACTTCCATTTGTCTGGAACTACATTTGATTTCCAAATTTGGTTTAGTAAGTAGCAAATTGCTCCAATATTATGGTCTAGTAGGTGTTTTATCATCTCAGGATGTATCCGATCAGGTCCGGCTGCTGATGTTCTTAACCGTTTTATTGAAGTAGATACTTCCTGGTGCGTAATTTCCGTGTTATAGGGTTCATTGTTATTTGATTCAAAATTGAAGGTATTATCTGTATTATGGTGATTTCGTTGAACACTGTTCTCCTGATAATAATTGCCATAATTTCCGAAATTTGGTTGTTGTCGTAAACTAGCTCACCAGATGGATTTTTGATCGCAGATATGTGACACGTTTTTCTCTTATTTGATATTTTCCTGATCTGACTCCACAGTTTACCCATCGGTGTGTTTGAATTTATACCAGAGATAAAATTATTCCACGATTCTTTCTTACTTTGTGTTACAGTGCGTCTGGCTAGAGCCCTTGCTTTTTTGAATTGTAGAAGGTTTTCGTATGTGGGACATCGTTTAAACCGATTTAGTAATTTATTTTTGCTTTGTATGACTGATTTACAATTTTCGTTCCACCATGGGACATATTTCTTTTTTGGTTTACAGTGAGTTTTAGGTATATATAAATCAGCTGAGGAGATAATTTTATTTGTTATCATGCCATTTATTTCATTTGTGTTCGTACTGATTTTTGTTTCTATTAAGTTAATAGAATTATTAAAGCTGTTCCAATCAGCTTTGCAGATTATCCAGTTTGGGTATATTTCACATTGTATTGGATGATGTATTAGACAGTTTATAATTTGAGGGAAATGATCACTTCCATAGAGGCTTTTACTAGTTTGCCACTGTACCCTGTGATTAATTGTAAAGCTGCAAAGTGTTACGTCGATAGCCGACGTTGAACTATAGATGTTGAGCCTGGTTGCTTCCCCGGTGTTTGATAAGCTTATATTCGGATCATTTAAAAGTTTTTCTATCATTTGACCTCTTTTATCTATCGTTTTAGATCCCCAAATTGTATTGTAGCTATTAAAATCACCGGTTATTATATACGGTCTTGGTAGTTGTTTGGTTATTTCTTTTAGGTTCTTCAAGCTAACTTGATCTTTTTCATGTAGATAAATAGTGCATATCGTTATTGGCGTGTTTAATAAAAGTTTTATAGCAATCACTTGAAGGCTCGACCGTAATTGTATTGCTTCACATTTGATAGTATTATGCACGGCGATCAGTACACCGCCTTTTGTGTTACCCGCTAATTTATTTTTACATTGTGTTTACTATTTAATTTGGTTTCCTGTAGACATATTACTGCAGGTTCTAATTATATATATATATATATCATTAGGGACGTGGCCAAAATAAATATATATATATATATATATATACGGATACTACACTAATACATAAACCCGGTTAAAAGAAAGAGATAACGATATGGTTGCCGTGCGTAATTTCTAGTGTATATACATATCATCATCGTCCTGTTGTCCATAGATGAAATCTTGAATATCCCATTGTACGTTATTTTTTACATAAAAAACGGGCTTGTATTATATATATTTTCTTCTTTCGGGTTTTTTCAGTCCTAGGACTGGTACGCCATCACTATGTCTTTCTTCCACAGTATACTCTTGAGTTGTACATACGAATGTACTTCTGCCTCCAGTTTTATGGAGTCCATTAGCGTTAACATAGGCCTGCCTTTCGGTCTTTTCCCAGCTATTTTGCCTTCCATCGCTTCATTTAGCATTCCGCCATGTCTCAATATGTGTCGAATCCATTCCAACCTCCTTTTTCTTATGCTTCGTAGGATAGAACGTCGTTCTTGTACTCGATCAAAAATACTATAGTTTGATACTTTGTCGGTCCATGATACTTTTAGCAAGCGACGCCAACACCGAGTTTCGAATGCTTCTAATTGTTTTCTATCTTTTACAAAGTCCAGGTTTCTGACCCATACAAGGCTACTGACCATACATATGTTGTTACTATTCGTTTCCGTAAATTTTGGGACATGCTTCGCTGTGTGATCAACGATTTTTCCTTAATGAATGATGTTTTGCCATTGCAATTCTGGCTGCTATTTCCTTATGACAGGATACGTCGTCTGTAATCCATTGTCCCAAATATTTGTATGCTTTCACCTGTTCTAAAGCTTTTCCTTCTAGTCTTATGTTAACCATATTTGGTTCTTTACTAATGTGCATGATTTTGGTCTTTGCCACATTAATGTTCATTCCTTATTTCTTCGCCGCATGTTGCAGCCTCGTTAACATTTTTTCTGAATCTTCCGGTTTTGTAGCCAACACTGCCTGATCACCTGCAAACTTGATGATTCTTAATTATATATATATATATATATATATATATATATATATATATATATATATATATATATATATATATAAAGAAGCGTATTTATGTAATTTGGTTTTAATAAAAAACGTATTAATAAAAACCTTTCCTTGCAAATAATAACGTTCGATTCTGACAGAATTAAAAATTCGTAGAATTCGTCAACATTTGATAATTTAAGAGCAAAGACCTTACAATATTTACCTCCTGTAAAAATGTTCTTCATTACCTATTTCTCTCTTTTCTTATGAATGTTCAGTTTTCAAGGTGGTTTCTCAACTATTTATACGTATCTAATTATTTCGATTAGAATGTTCGAACTTGGGTATTAATGGTGCGAGTTAGCGTTTATGATTCTCGCATAAACTGAACACATTGGTACGAGAATAAGACTATCGGACTAATTATTCCTTCGCCCTCGTACGTAATTAATGACACGCTACGTAGAGACATTAAAATCACATTCATTAAGAATAGACCGAAAAAATTTTTCGGGAAGACTAGTGAGTCAGGAAAAACTTAGTGCAGTGCTATGTGCTTTACTATGTTGCGTTAGGATATTTATTTTTATACATTTAGCAAATCACGCGATTTCGGGATACGTTTAAAAATACTACTAAACAATATTTTTCCTCATCTAAAGCATTATTAATTAATTAGCAACCACACGCGATATACTGTTAGACTAATGCTGAAAACCAAACTGTTCCTTAGGTAATTCTATTACTACTACTACTACTACTACAACAAATGGTTGAAGTCTCTTCAGTAATAATTTTTAAATAGTTTTGGAATTGCAGACGATTATAAGACTCACATTCGTATGTACATAATCATTTGGATATATTTACTGTTGAAAATGGACATAATGCCGAATTTATTAGTTTTGCTTGTTCGCTGTAATTAATCTTAAGAGTCATTTAGAAATATAAAAAATATTTATAAGAAACTTCAAATTACTTTTGATAAACTTTTTTATTTTTAAAATACAGCCTTTCAGGCTATTACTAAGATACAATTTTAGCCGTTTGACTAAATAATTATCATTTTTAACTTAATGATTAATTATAAAAAAAAATTAAACAAAATTATAAAAATTTAAAATTTAAAAATATTACTCGGATACACAATTTTTTCAAAATTTATCAGAGTTAAAAAAACAGTATTTTTAAATAATCTGGTAGTGAATGTGGTAAACAACACGATCAACAAAATCAGTAATATAAAATTTATATGTAAACAGTAACACAATAGCGAGTAAAATAAAAATAAATAAAAATATCCAACAATATATATTTTTTTTCATATATATATATATATACAATAACACAATAGCCGGTAAAATAGAAATAATAAAAAATAATTAAAAATTAGTTGTCAGAAGTGTATTGTTAATTTAATTTTTGTATTATTTCTCCTTTTTTTTTTTTAATACAGCCCTTGAGGCTATTACTAAGATACAATCTTTTGGCTAAATAATTATCATATTTAACTTAATGATCACTTAATAGTTAACTTAACCACTAAGTTCAAAACAAGTGTGGAGTACGTATCCTATTGGCTACGCATCCATTATACATAAATTTGCATATTACAAGACTAAATCTATGAGGTGGCGACGAACAAGTCGTCTAATTCCATGTTTAATGTGAAGCAGTTGTCTTGCTTCTGCATTGACGCGACTGTCCAACCGCTGCTTGTGCAATTCAGCGAGTTGTTTAATGGCATCATTAATGAACATCATATTAAGATCAGAATGAATGTCATCGTTACGTGAATAACGATAAGCATCAACTATCGCGCGTAAGATGATGTTTTGACGGCGTTGTATTATATCCCGATTCGACTTGGCTGTACAGCCCCACAGAGCAAGCCCATAAGTCTAAATAGGTTTAATAATTTGCTTGTATAGCAGAAGCTTGCAGGAAACATCTAACTTCGATTGCCTGTCTATTAACCAATATAATTGACGTGTATTATTCTTGATCTGCTGAGCCTTCATTTTAACATAAACTTTTCAGGTCAATCGTGAATCCAAATACATGCCTAGGTACCTTACTGAGTTAACCTGTGGAATGACTTGGTTTCCTAAGTACAATTGGTACATAGTATAAGCATGTCGTAACGCAAATAAGACATGGACAGACTTCTGCTCATTTGGTTGTTCATTTTTTAATCCGATTTCTAAATTTTAAAGTGAACTTAAGGAAAACAATTTAATTTATAACAAACCATTATCTGTGGTGAAATCTTTTAAATATCTAGGGATTATTTTAGCCGATAAATTAAAATTTTATAAACACGTAATATTCGAACTGGATAAAGCTAATAAAAAATTTTACATGCTCCTTAAAATTCAGCCTAATATAAGGGGGAATTAAATATAAAGAAGAATTATTATTTACAAAGTAGTAATAGAATCAATGTTTAATTATTGTTCATACGTACATAAACCAAATTCATATATTTTTAATAAAATCCCAAACTTTTGCTTAGTGATGATTCGTTATATAGGGCTGTCTCCGCTACGTTAGCTTCAGTTTTTACTTGGATCCTGCGTACTGACCTTAGCCTTTTAAAATCAACTTTAATGTCTGAGTTTAAAATGTTTAAAATATATAACGATAAACTTAACTTAGTTAAAACTTACGTATTAGAATCTTTTATATCTCAGTTTAGTATTGAGTTAAATTATAATCGATTTAATAGCAAAAATTCTTTCATTAAGGAAATTAACGCAATTATATTTGATTTATGTGAGAAAAGATTGGCTTGGTAGAAGAACTTTAGATTTAACGTCATAGACCAGTTAGGGATAAATTTCTGTTCTAGTAATCGCATAGTTAATAATCGCACTCTCAGTTGCATTACGATCGTTACACGTTGCTCGGAGAATGGTCATCGACAGATACTATCATCAATCGCCGCCACCCAACGTATTCGTTGCATCGACAGATCATATTTATAATTTTATCTAATGTTTTATTATAATCTATCATATTCGAATTATACGTAAAATTTTTACATATTTATGTTGATTTATATTATTAATATACGTACATAAACACAGTATATATGTATATACACATACATATATATATATAGGATTGTCGTCACTGATTTCAAGATACTTGCATGTCTCTTTTCTACGAATATTTCGTCGCTTTTTTTTATCTATGTATTGACAACGACAAGGAGCGACCTGTTTTTTTTTCTGACCTCAATCCTAGGCGACATTGTTTTTAACACTTCATGATTGTTACACTCTTGAGTAAGTATATCCGTAATCAGCAATATATTTTTGCCTGATTTTAAAAATTATATTCGAACGAGATTTATTTTAAGTATCAATGAATACAATTAACGCCTTAATTTTTTATTCGCGCCCGTCCTGAGATCAAATCCAAATTTCTCATTGTAATAAGACCACTGTCAACGACTCATCTATCCGTCTGAAAGAGTAGCAACCGGCTCGTAAAATTAACAAATGGCGAAAGACAATGTCGAGCCACTCCGTAGTTTTTCCGAAGATATGTCGTTTTACCGATCTCTTATCAATCTTCGGATTGATGAAAAACCGTGAGTTCCCTTATTAACTTTCTAGTTGATGGGACTTTAGTTAATATTTTTTTACTTATTTATTCCCAGATTTCGATAATTTTTTTATTTATTTCCGGATTTTTATCGTTGATTACGGGCGATGAAGATATATAGTTACTTCTTTTTTCCTTTAGAAGTCCGAATTGCTGGTCCGATAAATTTTTGTTTCTACTTCGTTTTAATTACTTTATACGAACGAAACAGTAAATAGATTATAAAGATAAAAAAGAAATAAATGACGTTAGAAGAATTGATGGGATCAGAAAGAGAAAAACCGAACTGTAGAAATATAAATAAAAAAGAACTCGTAGAAACGTTAAAGGCCAGAACCAGAATCGTTAGTTCGTTTTTCTAGCTGGTAAAAGTGATTTTCAGTTAGCTGAACGTAAAAATGAAGCAAGAAGGTTATGGGCGAAGAATTTCCCATTTAACGACGTACGAACGTTAATTAAATTTAATTAGAAATTTTATCCGTTTCGCGGACGTAGACGACAGTCGTAATTGGAAGTTTCAGGTTTTATTGGGGCCGAGAAAGAATTTAAGTTCGAATTTTACCGAAATCTCCGAGGGAAATTTAATTACAACGAAAAGGTTTTGTAAAAGACGAAGAGGATGGCTAGTAAAAAAAAAAAAAGGGAGAGAATTAAAATAACCTGACAGAGATAACGACATTTATATTTACAGGAACTCCATCGTGTATTTTAATTTAAAAAATCGTTCACGATCATCTACACAACTTGAACGGGTCCAAATCAAACGTGTCAAAGATCCTTCTTACTGTCAGCAAAATTGGCAAAGACTCGACTCAATAATTTTCAGTCTAGCTTGTAGTTCGCATGCTCATTCTTAACACGATTTTAATATAGCTGCTTTCTAAATTGCCAATTTGAAACCGAGGTAATTTCGGAATATACGCGGTTGTATATTGTAATTATTTCCTTTCGGTTTATGGTTCCGATTGCACGCATCACTAGCTTTCTGCTTAATCCCGATAATGTATTCCGTGTATTCAATTGGTTTGTCTTATATTTCGTATATCCAACCTATGGTTAATGTGTTCGTTACTTAATTTCCAAATATTCCTGTATTGTATCTCGTTTTCTCGTTTCTGCATTTCCTAATGATTTAACATCTCTTCATTTCTTACTTGTAGTCGTTGTAATGCATGTATTGCATAATAGTGATTATAAATTTTACGAGAACAACGGAACAGAATATTTTACACACACACACATATATATAAATAACAAATATAGGATGACCTAGAGGAGACGGACGGTTTTGTTTTTTTAATAGTGCAATTAGTAACACCGCTTCAATGTAAGCTGCAGTTATTATGACATCCTATAATGAGAAGGAGCGAGCGTTTTGCATGAACATTATTTTCGGCTTGAATCGATCAAGACAGTGTAAAGAGAGTTTCGAAAAAAATTCTAAGTTACACGGTGTAAATCTGCACCATCCCGCAATTCAATTTGAAGGTGAGTTGAAAACTTTCAAGAGACAACCTCTGCATCGTATAAAAATGGACAATAAAAAAACGGTTCGTGCCCAACAAACGTCGATCGAGTTCAGACAGCGATCATTCAGAGTCCCGGACACTGCTCGTTGTCATGCTGATTTTTTAAATTTGTCGAGAGAATCTATTCGCTATATATTACTGGAAGACTTGAAATTTCATCCTTATTAAAAAGTACGTACAATGCGCAACGAAAATTTTTTTCTGAAACGGTGCTGAAAAAAATCGAGATATAGATTTAAAAGCATATAAATAAAAAATTTTAGGCGACAAAATTGCTGTCAATTCAAAAACAGAATATTTGCAGTATAATAATTCCCCGAGAATTTTTCTTTGTTTTTATAAAATTTTCAGAGGACAATCTATGTCGAATTTTACACTGCCTGTTTATCGTTTATCTATAGAACCGTTTGGAATACCGCTCTTGTTTGTTCGCGCATCGTTGCTTCCTAACTTTTACACGAGTATTGTAAGACATTCAGAAAATGTACTCCTAATGTCGCAGTGAAAATTTATTTAAAGTTTGACGGTATCCTTTACAAAATTATGAACACGGTTTAAAACAGAAAATACGACGAAAAAAAAAAAAACATTTACGATCGACAATCTACAATACAAAAATGATTTCGGTTTAATATACGGAAATTCGTAGAAAATATCTATAAAATTTGGAATTCGAATCAATTACGGTAAAACAAAGGTTTTACAAAATCAATAGAATCAACATCCATGTTATAACTTCTGCCTATATAAAACTAATCTAGTTAATGTAGATAATTTTAAATATTTTAAAACCTATATCGGTAAAGACCCAAAACTTGACAGCGAATTTGCGTATAAATTAATAATATAGAAAGCTTTATTATCAACATATATAAATTAATTCACTTAAAATTTCCTCAATTACATCGTTAAACTAATTAAAGATTATTTAACAAATCGGACATGTATGGTTAAAATAAATAATAATAACTCCGTGGAAATATACATATTGGCTGGAGTAGCACAAGGTAGTATACGCGGACCCTATTTTTTTCTCTTATTTATTAATGATATTCGTAAGGATAAAAATCTGCAGACGGCTTTGTATGATAGAGCTACCTATTGTACGTCACATCTTACGGATACTATTCAAAGGAGGTTAAATATAGGATTCGAGAAATTAAGGTCATACTTCAATAAATGAAAAATCAATATAAATTATTGATAAAACGCAGTCAATATTATTTACCAAAAGAAGACCTCACTCTCTCATTCCTAATAATAACACACCCATACAGTGCAAGAATGAGATCAAATATCTCGGTGTCATTCTAGTCAAAGGAAATGTTGGTAATGAAAACAATATTGTAGTTAAAGAAAATAAAAAAAATCCACCACCAAAGGTAACGGCAAGTGGCGTTAAAAACTTTACTCTGTTTCGTAATTAGGTGAAAAATTAAATGATAATTACAAAACTATAAAACTATAAGCGATATAGTTGTCTTAAAACTGCCGATGCTTTCCGGAATATTACAAATCTTATAAAATTAATGAATAAAGAACTAGAACAGAATAAGAACTCTCCATGGAGTATCTTATTATACGTACAAATTAAAAGCAGATAAAACATATCGGGTAGTAATTCGGGGACTTCATCCAACTACTAATATAGACGAACTAAAAAGTGAATTGCATAATATCGGACATATTGTGGTCAACATTGTAAACATTTATAAAACAGTAAAAACACGTGAACGATAATAAAATTATTAGTAGGCGAAAAAAAACGTATCCATTATTTTATGAAGATTTAGAGCCTAAAGACAAATAATAAAAATATATACGAAATTACACATGGAACCGTACAAAACAAGGCCGTTTTCGCCCAGTAAAGTGTTTTAAATGTGCACAAAATCACGATTCTACAGTTTGCACCCTAAAAGATCCGAGTAAATTTGTTTGTGCGAATTGCAATTGCAATCACACTGAAAATTATCGTGGATGTGAAACTTACAGAGCTATTGAGTGTGCTGTTAAAGCGCCTAAAAAGACGGCAGTACAACGTATACAACAAGAAAAACAAGTAACAAGTTGAACAAGGTGTGTCATTTGCATCCGTTGTAAAACCAAATGTACAAATACGGACATCTGTACAACGAAGTACACAAGCCGCTGTTCCTAAACCGAAACAGCATGCACAATCTAGTGTGAACACAAGAAACGATGTTCGTGTTCAATCTCAAACTACACTGGAGGCTACTCTTGCTGATGTTGTTAGATCACTCGGTACTCTGACTCAGCAAGTTGGCAATATCGCTGAACGCCTCAGTAAAATTGAAGCTGCACAGACTATTTCACAATCTCATACTATTTCACAATTGGAAAATCTGAAAAATAAAAGCTGGAAACAACGTAACAATAGTCATCGTAATAAAAAACAAAAATGACAGTCACTTTACGAGTTGTTACATGGAACGCAAATGGCCTCAAGAACCGACTTGGGGAATTTGATTTTTTTTTTAAAGATTATCGAATAGATATAGCACTTATATCTGAGACACATTTCCCCCAACTAGAAATTATCCAAAAATACAAGGGTATGCCATCTATCACACACCTCATCAAGATGGTAGTACGCATGGCGGATCAGCTGTAAAAGTTAAACAGAATATTCAGCATTTTGTAAAACGTGAAATTAATGAAGAATATGTACAGGCAACAATAGTTGCAGTTATGCAAAACAATGCAATTCTTAATGTAGTTGCTGTATACTTTCCTCCTAAACATGGATTAAAACGTCAACAGTATGCACAGTTGTTACAGAACACTTTTAATGCAAAACATGAAGCATAGGGGTCTTCTCTTATTAATATCAGAAATCCTAGCCCTGTTCATATTAAAGGTAAGGAGTTGCTTCAAGCAATTTACAATTGCCAATGCAGTTTGGCGTCTGGACGTAAGTCAACATACTGGCCTACAGATCGTCGTAAGAAGCCAGCTCTTCTGCATTTTTACATAGTAAAGGAGATTGCTGCTAATTTTATATTAGCTGAAAATTTGATAGATTTGTCATCAGATCATACATCAGTGTTGCTTATCATAAGCAACACAGTAATCCAGAAAAAAAGTAAAAAACTTAAAAATATTACTACAAACTGGGATAAATTTCGGGAGGAGCTGAATCAGAAAATATATCTTAAAATTAGATTAAAGACTCAGAATGAGTTACGTGATTTAGTAGCTAGATTTATTGTGGCAATTTGTGAGGCAGCTAAGACTGCAACTCCTGTACCAAAAAATAATAGTTTCCAAGAAATCACATATCCATTAGAAATACGTGATAAGATTGCACAACGGCGAAAAGCAAGACGCCAGTGGCACACAACACGTACACCACATGATAAGAATATTTTCAATAAGGTTAACAACCAGCTCAGAAGGCTTATTAAAGAAGTAAAATATAAAACATTTACCACATACCTCCAGGAGCTTAGTCCTTATTCAGACAAGGAGTGAAAAGCTACACGTAAGATTAAACGACCATTTGCCTGAATTCCTTCCGTTTGAGACGAAACTGGCAATTGGGCAAGACAGGATATTGAAAAAGCTGAATTGTTTGCACGCCATTTATCACAGGTATTCCAGACTCATGAGATAAAATCTGATATTAACCTTTAACAACTTATCAAATTAATCAATCAATTAAGCCGTTTACTCCAATAGAGATAGCAAATGAAATTAATCGCAACATCAATTCAAAAAAAGCTCCGGGATTAGATGAAATTTCACCAGCTGTCCTAAAACAATTACCACCAAGAGCAGTAGTACTGCTTACATACATATTTAATATATGTTTAAGACTTGAGTACATGCCAAACTGCTTTAAAGTGGCACAGATTATAATGTTAAAAAAACAGACAAAAAAGATGAAGAGGTCAGGTAATGACCAATTTCTATATTATCATCAATCTCTAAACTCCTGTTAAAACGATTATTAATACTAGTTGAATATAAGCTTCCTTTATATCAGTTTGGATTTAGACGGAAGCACTCAACAATCGACCAAGTGCACCGAGTAGTGGAAATCATTAACAATGCACTGGAGGAGAAGAAATTCTGCTCAGCTGTATTCTTAGATATTTCCCAGGCATTTGATAAAGTATGGCATCAAGTCCTGGTTCACAAGTTAATTACTCTACTACCAGGAAATTTTTGTCGCATATTGAAATCTTATTTATCAAATCGACAGTTCCAGGTTGCGCATGAGCAAGGTCGTCATTCTACTATATACAAGCAGGTGTGCCACAGGGTAGCGTCCTCGGACCTCTCCTGTACCTGTTATATACAAGAGATTTGCCTATTGATAACAAAACAACAACAGCCACATTTGCAGATGATACTGCAATCTTAGCTGTAAGTGATAGCCAATCTGTGCGACAAATAAATTGCAACATAGGCTCGATCAGATTAAAAAATGGACTATAGATTGGAAGATTAAACTAAATGAGAAGAAGTCTGTCCATGTCTTATTTAAGTTACGACATGCTTATACTATGTACCAATTGTACTTAGGAAACCAAGTCATTCCACAGGCTAACTCAGTAAAGTACCTAGGCATGTATTTGGATTCACGATTGATCTGAAAAGTTCAGGTTAAAATGAAGGCTCAGCAGATCAAGGATAATACACGTCAATTATATTGGTTAATAGACAGGCAATCGAAGTTAGATGTTTCCTGCAAGCTTCTGCTATACAAGCAAATTATTAAACCTATTTGGACTTATGGGCTTGGTCTGTGGGGTTGTACAGCCAAGTCGAATCGGAATATAATACAACGCCGTCAAAACATCATCTTACGCGCGATAGTTGATGCTTATCTTAATATGATGTTGTTCATTAATGTCATTAGGCAATTCGCTGAATTGCACAAGCAGCGGTTGGACAGTCACGTCAATGCAGAAGCAAGATAACGGCTTCACATTAAACATGGAATTAGACTTGTTCGTCGCCACCCCATAGATTTAGTCTTGTAAAATGGGATATGTACTCCACACTCGTTTTGTACTTAGTAAGTAATCATTAAGTTAAAGATGATAATTATTTAGCCAAATGGCTAAGATTGTATCGCCTAAAGGTCTGTATTAAAACAAAAACCAGTAATATAAATTTTTTTACATAGCAATAGCCAGTAAAATAAAAAATAAATAAAAAACAGTCGTCCCATATAAAATTTATAATTAAACAGAAATCAATGATCAGTAAAAATAAAAATAAAAATAATTGGAAAAAATATTTTCCCAATATAAAATTTATAAATAAAAAGAAAAACAAATAGCCAGGAAAATAAGAGTAATAAAAGAATTAAAAATCAAAAAATAGTTGTTCAATATAAAAATGAAATTTACAATATATATCTTAGAATTAATTCATCAAAATTTATCATGAAATTTAATAAATTACTTTTTTTTCGTTCTTTTATTACTTCCATTTTTTCTAGTAGCTTTATTTTTGTAAATATTTTTCTGTATATAGAATTTTATAATTTTGATTAATATTATTTATTTTATGTTTTAATTCTATACAAAGTTTTCCAAATAATGATTTTCACCATTGTTTTCACATGAATTTAATTGTTCTTTAAATCTTATTATAAATTGTCTGCCTGTTTCTCCTATGTATTTTTTTTCACGTTGATTAGAATTTAATTTATATACCCCTAAATTTTTAAATCCATTTGTTGTTACTAATTGATTTTAATAATGTGTTATTCCTTATTGCTAAATCAATGTTATATTTGTTAAATGTTTTTATTATTTTATATGTATGACTTCCTTTTTTATATTGAACAACTATTTTTCAAAATTTTCAATTTTTTATTATTTTTATGTTACTGGGTATTGATTTTTGTTTATTTATAAATTTTATATTGGATAGCTATTTTTTAATTATTTTTTATTTTACTGGCTATTGCAATGTAAAAAATTTTATATTACTGATAGTTGATTGTTTTGTTTACCACATTCACTGTCAGATTGTTTTATTAATACTGATTCATTTTGATGATTTTTGCGAATTTTAATCTTAAATTAATATTTCCCATTTTGTATTTTTAATTTTTTAAATATTCACTTGATAATCTTTTTTTCATAAAGAAAAGTTTTAATGATTTTAACTTATTTTTTATTGTTTATTTTATTTGTATTTATTTAGTTACTTTTGAATTATATAAGGAACCTGCGTTATCTTATATTTAATTTTGTTACATTTCCCTTAGTTATAATTGTTTAAAGCAGGTTTTGGTTTTTCCTGCATTTTATTTTGCCTTAAGCGTTTTTGTAGATGCCATTATTTATATCGCGATACAGGGGAAGAATTGTGTTTTGTTCCGGTACGTGTAGATGATAATTGTTGTTTTTTTTATATTTATTTATTATCAAGAATTTTTTAACAGCGAGGCGTATATATATATATATATATATAAAATTATTAAAATAGAAACGCCGAAAGAAATGTACTTTAAAATTCATATTATTAAACCAAAGGCAAATAAATCGATTGTGATCTGTAGAAATGTGGCTACATAGAATGATGTTGGAAATAGCGTGGATAAATAAGACATCAAATCAAAAAGTCTTACAGATGGCCAAAACTAATGAAATCACTTATTCAATAGAAAATAAAGTACTTCGGCCATGTAATTAGAAGAGATAAATATGGGACAAATTATCCAAGGACAAGTAGATAGGAAAAGAAGTTAAGACGAAAAACATGCTGGTTCGATAACATCGAGGAATTGATGAACACATGGTCAATACAAGAGCTCGCGCGAGAAGCCGGAGAAAGGAAGTTTTCATTGCCAACGTACACAATCGCCAACGTTATTCGTAGTGTAGGGCATAAGAAGAAGAGGAGAGAGAATTATAATTTTAATTATTTCGAAATTAGATTATTTATAAATTTGGACGGACGGACGCGTGCTATACGAGATATGAATAAGTGGACACAAATGTGGGCAATATTCCATAGCTCACATAATGTGTCGTATTTTTTTAACAATAATGAACTGACTTTCGTCGTATAGACCTGTCATTTTCAATTGCCGTACTGGAAAGTAACATGTTGACATTTGAATCTTCTCTCCGTTTCAATTCCTCGGTCGTACGCGTAATGTCACTTTTTGTCCGTCGTCTTCTACCGCTCATTCGACGCGAAAGAGGGGAATATTATTTTTCAAACAGGATTGGCCGTTGTATTTGTATTTTCGCGAATGCGTTTAAACTGCATGTGAATTAGCTTGACGGGAGTACAAATTCTTATTCAGAAGGTCTTCATATATATATATATATATAATGGGAAAAAAGTACTCGGCTTATTTTCTTCGGCATATAACAGAATAACAAAGGGTAGTTGGTTAAGTCTAAAGGTAGAAGCTAATATTCTGTCCCCCGATGGGGTAATACGAGCCCTTTAGCGTCGACAGTATACTCATTTACACAACGTGAATATAATCGTAACGCTGATAATATACATCATAGGGCGGTACGGTAATACGAGCAGTATTAAAAATAAGAATTAACCTGCGCATCGGACTACTGAACTCGATGTACCTCTGTACCATATGTGTCGTCCAATAAAGTATATCGCACAATACACAACACACATACACACACACATAAATATATATATATATATATATATCATATATATTTCTGCTACGACACCAACAAAACTGGTACTACGTTGAGCAGAGAGCCACTTTGAGAATAACTATTCAGCTTGGAATTCTTCAGTTGAAGGGTTGCGTGCGACTCTTTCGTTTTTGTTTTATTATTACTTTTTCCTACATATTTACTTTTTTTTTTTTACTTCCTCTTTAGAGTTTTTTTTTCTCTTGTGTCTTTCCCATCATCAAAGGCCAATAACAAACTATTACTACTACTACTACTACTACTATTGCGACTTTTAATACATACACACAGGTAAATATACGAGTCGTATGCCTTTGTGCTTTGACATCTCAATATAACTTTGCGCTATTGACAATAGAAGCATAGGAAAGCGGTATATACATATATACAAACAATAAATATGTATATGTGTATTATATAGGTATGTAATAAAAGCTCCCGACAGTTATCACTATGTGTATGTTTTGCATATCTCGGTTTATTATTCTGATGCAGACTCTGCTCTTTATTTCTGCAATCATTCTTTCTCGAATTTTGCAAACTTTTACAGCAAAACGTACATTCGCTATAACAGTGGTAGTAACATTAGTAAGATTTCATATATATATATATCACTTCCTTAGTAAAGATGCAAGTAGCAGAGTCTTCTGCGTTTAATAACGTAATAATGATTGTAATCTATTCTTCTTAACCACCACCATTCGCTAAATACACCCGTCTCGATGGGGGACATTTTATCGCTAATTAATGCTTCGTTTGACCCCTCTGTATACATATACGTCTAAGAGCGGATGAACAGTCTTTTCAGTCTTCCCCTCGGAATATCGTCTGTTCCAACACATACAAACGTATTACGTAAATATATTCCGAATATAACATTTTCAATGTAATATGAACAACGTTCGTAAGTTGTGTATGGAATGGGAAATGAAGGTAGTAATAGTAGTGTAAGTAGTAGAAAACAGAAATGGTAATAACATTATAAACAGACTACGATATATTGTCCGTGAGAATGGATTAATTTTTTGGTTATTTAATATATATATATATATATATATATATATATATATATATATATATATATATATATATATATATATATATAGTGTTGTCTTACATATAAAGCTTCCGTAGATTCAGTTCTTGGTTGTACTATAATTTCCGCCGGCATGCGTAATTACCCTACGATAGTGCGCCAGCATCTAATTGGCCTCTTATTATTTGTGTTCAAAGAGGTCCTTGCGCAATATTTTCGATTGTTCAGACCGATTATTTAGTTTTTTCGTTTCTTAAAAAAAAATTAAATGCATTTTTATTTTATTTATTTTTTTAATCGTCTGTCTGGATAACAAACGCACGCATTATGAACGAGAATATAGGTATACAAGAGCTGTAAAAAAGTCGCGTCTCAACCATCGGTGAATTATTGAAATCGAATTCTAATTGTGTTCAATTATTGAAACCGGGTTCTGATTGTGTTCGAGCCCTTGAAACTTTAAATTCTGCGGACTACTTCATTACCGACGGAGTCCAGATTTTTTGTTTAGTCCGAGACGAGTTCCAAATTTTCCCTCCCAAAGACCGTTATTGGATTTTGACTATTTCACGATATACAGTAAAGGCAATAAGTTTAAAAAGTGGACACTTATTCGGATGACGAAAACTTTTTGAAGTATTTTTAAGCGCATCGTATTGTCAACAAGATAGAAAACAGACTTAAATAAAATACAGACAGTGCTGCTGTGTTTCACAAATAGTATGCGGCACACTGACCCTGATTCGCAAATTGAATATAATTTTGCCAGCTAAGTATTTTACACTGTTAAAATCATACTTGCAAGATCGAACATTTCAAATTAAACGTTCAAACTATCTACAAAACGCAAAACTATGTACTGGATTACCGCAAGGTAGCGTGTTGAGGCCGTTGATGTACTTCGTGTATACGTCGGGTATGTCAGGAATAAATGACGTCGATATGGCCACGTTTGCAGATGACGCAGTAATGCTACTGAAGAATGTAATCTAAAGTTGCAAAACGCACTCGGAAAAATCGGACCGTGGTTCGATAAATGACGACTAGAATGATTTATTTCGGCACTAATGAAATATCTGAACAGATAGCCCTGAGACTAATTGTAAAATTTACTTTTTTCCTATTTTATATTCTACATTATGAATGTTTTTAATTTATCGTTTTTATAATTTTCGTCAATTAACTAACTTGTAATATTTTTCAGTTCGATCGTTGCAGTTGTAATAATGTTTTTTGCCATTATGTAGTTATCGATTTATGTATACGTTACAATTTACCGTAATGTTAGGGTCGCAATGTTTCGTTACACCAATTCATTATCCTATAAAGAGTCAGTTCCTATCGACGTCTGTTCTACGAAAGGTATAAATATTTATACCTCTTCTTCTCACACAGATGTCGATCGTTATCTGCTTCGGTGGTTTCCGTAGTAGAACTTTATATATATATATATATACATTTATTAATTCGAACATGTATACAACATACATATATACACAAATACACACAGTCGATCGTGGATAGTTATATTTATATTAGTGCGACAGTATAGCTGAAATTGCGCGTGAACTAGATAAGATCGTTGAGACCCGCTAGTCCACAATGTTCGCCTACCTTGAACAAAGTATGTATATGCGATATCGATGGCAGAGTAAATGCCGAGATGACCGATACATATGATAATTACTGCAAGAGCTGTATAGATGGAACTGTGAAATATATAATATCGAAACGGATAAGTTATATTATCGAAGATTATGTTTTCAGCCGGTTATTACATTACGAAATAACAATAACGTAATAAATCTATACACAATGCTGACGCGACATATGATCGGAATGATTAATTAACTATTTTTCCGCGTTTGTTTCTTAAATTTATAAATTGTCTTTCCACGTAAATAAAATTCGTAAAATTTTTTTAGTGTCTTTACAATATTCCGGAATTTAATAATTAAATTTCGAAATTCGACAAATCGCTCATACCTAAATGACTGTCGTCATTAAATAATGGCGGAACTCGTAAATTTATATACTTCCGCGCGGTTGACTGAAGGAGACTAACTGTAACTACACCTCGGCGAACAGATACTAAGGCCGGTGTTAAGCAAATTATTAAAGCGGACGTACGTAACACTGAAAATGTTCAAAAACCGCGATGGGATTACGACCGCGTCTCAATTAGCGAATACTAAATTTGAAACCTAGCGCGTGTACCATCGTCGAAACTGAAAATGTTAGAATTAAGTTTAGAGAACATATCCGGGTCTGTAAAATATTACGACGAATTGAGCATCAGTCGCGTGCGGTTTGAACTCGTACGAGCGACATGGTTGAAAATAATTCGTTATTCGTAGTAAACTGAAATTGTGACTAATTCCGAACGTCACGGCTCGTTAGTCGACTTTTGATTTAATCATCGTCATAGCGGCGGAAATCGGGGAGGCCGAAGAGGTTGGTTTACAAGAGACGCAAAGTTTGACTTTCGCAGAGTTTCTCTCTTTCGATACATACTACATACACAACGCGAAGTAGAGTCATTTATTAAAACGACCATATGTAAATTGTACGCTTATTACATTTACAAATAATATTAAGTATTTCACTTTTGTTTTTTTTTTTCTATTCATATTTATATAGTACTAACACGTACACGCCTAGGAGCGTTGAATATTTTACAATCGTACCAATGTCATTTTTCGAACGGATTACACTTCTGTAATCAAACATTATAATTAGCCGTAATGTGTCAATTATCCGCCAATTAATTATATCATATTTACGCGACGGTTTTTTAATTTTTAATTTGTTATTATATAACATTATTTCGAATTTACTTGTTCTCCTTCCAGATTTGTCATTATTATTATTATTATTATTATTATATGATCCAATTATATGTACACATGTCAATCGTATTGTCCACGTCCGAACGTCATCCTGACGAATTATCAGAAACAGGTGCCTTCAAAAAAACTATCTGTCGCTACTTTTTCCTGTTATGCGAGTTTTTCAGTCTTTTATTATGCCCTATGAAGTGCCATCGGAGGACAAACACGACGTTTCTTGTAATGTATTTAGTTTTTGATGATATATATATATATATATATATATATATATAAACGTTATATCTCACATCGTGCATCATAAAATATTCGCCACCTGCATTTCCGTATAGATATTGCGAAATGGCTTTCATTTTTTAAAATAAAGTGGACCCTAACCCCAACATTGTACGATGGGGCAAATGTATTTTGAAAAGAAAAAGTCTATAAAAGTTCGAGGTACTAGGTATTAATTACAGCGTACTAGCACAGGTGTAGCTTTGAACAAATATATAGCATCTTAAAATAGTAAACTATATCACGAGGAAATGATAACTGCAACATGTTTATTAATAATTGAATATTTAATTTGTTATATTAACTTATATATTGCACTGAAGAGTGCCCAGAGCGGAAGTCCAATCAGTTATGATGCATCTTTACTAAACAACTCACGCGGCAGTGAACTGTGGAAAATTTAGTAGTGGAATGGGACGTAAACCAACGACAAGAGATAGTTTTTTACCCGGCTTGGGAAGTAACTTTATTTTAGCTACTTTCCAACAAACGGGAAATACCTGAGAACTAAAACATTCAAAGAACAACTTTTTTGATTGAAAAATTTCGCTTACATTGATTTTGCCCTAGAAATACTTTTTTTACTTTCAATTTCTTAATGACATCATCTACAGTCTCGTCGTTGATGAAAATAGTTTCCATTTTATCATTCTGTAGGCCAATAAATATCTGCACCAGAACAGAATGAGTGCTGGTCTCACTTAACTTCAGTAATACCCGTAGTTATAGCTACCCTCTCTTTAACCAACACTTTTTGTACTGCTTTTACTGGCCCTGAAAATTTATTTTTTATAGATAAAATTCAATTTCCTTAATATGTTGTCTAAGTAAAATAAATCAAAATTCCTTTTTTCATTTAAATTTTTTTCCCAATTGAATCAATTTTATTCTTAATATATTGCAATTTATCCGGCGCTATTAATCATTAGCAGGAGCCTTCATTTTGGTTTAACTTTTACAAATAAAACCAGAAATATATGCCTTAAACTTATTAATACTTCCTTATAGAGGCAAATCCTGGACATATTTCAACATATTAGTATTAAATATTTTAACGTAGTTATTACATATTCAACTGCTTACCGAACAAGCTACAGTTTATTTTGTTGAACTGCTTGCAAGGAATTTTCTCATAATTAAAACCAAAGGAAAACTTATATTCTTGTGAAAAGTTAAAGTGAATGACCTGGTATCCATCCGTTGTGAAGATGCATACAATATCATCGCCATAAAACTAAAAAGCAAATGGAAATCTATGTGGATGTCCACGCCTAACTCGAACAAGTTAAGAAGCATTAAATCGGATACAAGCCACTGGAGAACACCTTCTAATTTATCCAGAAAAGAAGAAATTACTTTGAGACGGCATTCGACCATACATTAATAACACAGGCATTTATTAAGGCTTGAATCTCCTGTCAGATGTTCCTGTGTATATTAGGAAATTACTGTCAAACATTAGCTGAGCAAAATAGCATGATGTTATCCATGCTTACCACGTTAGTTCAAAAACTAATCAAATAATGCCCAGGTATCTAAGGGTTGCTCAGTGGAACGCGAATGGCTTGAAAAATCATAAAGCCGAAGTTGAATTGTTCTTAAATATTAATTCAATCGATGTAATTTTAGTTTCTGAAACTCACCTTACTGATAAGGATAATTTCAAAATAAATAATTATAACACGTATTCGTGTACACACCCCTCGGGAAAATCGCATGGTGGTTCAGCAATACTAATAAAAACTGACATTGTATATCATGAATTAAATCAGTTTAAAGAGGAGTATCTACAGGGAGCTAGTATTAGCATACAGATGATGGGTGGCCAGCTTGTGTTATCAGCTGCTTATTGTCCGCCACGACACAAGACAACGACAATCGAATTTAGCAAATACATAAAATATTTGGGTAGTAAATTCGTTTCTGGAGCTGATTGGAACGCCAAACATACAGCGTGGGGCTCCAGGTTAACGACAACAAGGGGGCGTATGCTGAAACAAGCACTGGAAAGTCATAATGTTAAATACATATCAACGGGGGAACCGACATATTGGCCAACCGACAATGGTAAAATACCGGATCTGCTGGATTTTTTCATTACAAAAGGAACTGCTAGTTATTACTCAGAAATAAACTCTTCTTTCGATCTTTTTTCGGACCACTCTTGTATCATTCTAACGTTTGGCGATTCGGTTATATGTCGCGAGGAAAAAATATATTTGTGTAACCACAAAACAGATTGGGAATCATTTAGGGAATACTTAGATACCAAATTAAATCTAAAAATTCCATTAAAAAGCGAAATTGACATCGAGAATGCCGTACGGTATCTAACTAGGGAGATACAAACAGCAGCCACGCTGAATACTCCAGTTAATACTTACAAAAAATGTAATAATTATCCGCTATCAGTCCGAAAGCTAGTCTTGGAAAAGAGAAAGTTTAGACGAAGGTGGTTCCAAACAGGGAATCCTTGGGATAAAAAATTTTTCAACAATAAAGTAAAAGAATTAAAAATGTTATTAGCAGAAATTAAAAACAAAACCTTTAATAGCTATTTAAATAAACTTTCACCCCTAGCAATAGATGACTATTCCTTGTGGAAGTGCACCAAAAATATTAAACGGTCCAATACACATATTCCTCCGATAAAACATGGCAACGGATTATGGGCGAGAGATGATAAACAGAAGTCAGATTTATTTGCTCAGCACCTGGTAACCGTGTTTCAGCCAAACATAACGGCTAGCACGGACAGGGAAATATACGACTATATAAATAGTCCATATGAATCATCTTCTTCGATTAAGTTAGCCTCACCTTCTGAGGTGAAATGTTTACTTAAAACGTTGAAAAAGAAGAAAAGTCCGGGTTTCGACTTAATAAGCGCTGAATTATTGAATGAACTTCCGCGAAAAGCTATAGTATTACTGACTTATATATGTAATGCAATATTTCGCGTACAATATTTTCCAGTACAGTGGAAATTCGCGCAAATTATAATGATTCCGAAACCTGGCAAAGATCCGTATTCTGTTTCATCTTATCGTCCGATCTCTTTGTTGCCTGTTTTGTCGAAGGTAGTAGAAAAATTAATATTAAAAAGATTACAGCCTTACATACAATCCAATGATATAATTCCGCAACATCAATTCGGTTTTATAAAACACCATTCCACCACTGATCAATTACATAGGGTGGTTAGTATAATTGAAAATAGCTTAGAAACCAAAAAAGTATGTACCGCGGCATTTCTCGATGTTCAACAAGCTTTTGATAAGGTTTGGCACGATGGTCTATTATATAAACTGAAACGTCTATTGCCGAAAAATTTTTACCTGTTGTTGAAATCATACATAGAAAATCGCCACTTTCAAGTGCGTTATAAACATACCTATTCAGAAATACATCCTCTTTTAGCAGGCGTTCCCCAAGGTTCTGTGCTGGGCCCCACGCTGTACTTGTTATACACGGCTGATTTCCCTACAATGGAAAATGTACAGCTGGCTACATTTGCGGATGACACTGCACTGCTCTCAACACACACGGATCCGAAGATAGCTAGCAGTAACCTACAGAAAGCTCTTACTAAGGCGGAGATATGGTTTAAAAAATGGAAAATTGGAATTAATGAAAACAAATCTGTCAATATCCATTTTACCAACAGAAAAGTTACACCCCCACCTGTCAGGATTAATAGCACCGATCTGTCAGTGCGATCAACGGTCAAATACTTAGGATTACACCTGGATAGCCGATTAACATGGAAACATCACATACAGATGAAGAAAAAAGAATTAGATATTCGTGTTAAAAAAATGTACTGGCTGATAGGGAGAAACAGTGTACTAACGACAGATAATAAACGTTTAATATATACGGTGGTTCTAAAGGCCTGTCTGGACGTATGGGGTGCAACTTTGGGGTTGTGCTAGACCATCAAACCTGAAAATAATACAAACGTCACAAAATAAAATTCTTCGGATGATAACCAAAGCACCCTGGTATGTAACAAATCTAACGTTGCATCGAGATTTACGTATAGATTATGTGGCCGAGGTCATAAAAGTTCACGCTAAAAGACACGCAAGAAGACTTGATAGCCACCCGAATACTTTTGCTAGGGGATTGCTTGATACCACCGGTGACATAAGGAGACTAAAACGTCAGAAACCGCAGGATCTGGTTTAGGGTCGTCGTAATCGGGTAGGTATCGCTGGATACTTGTCCCCTCATGCTCAATTCTTTTAAACGTACTGCTAAATGTCCTTGGTGGACAGCTCGCAGTATTATAAATCATTAAAAAAAAAAAAAAAAAAAACATCTTTTGCTAGATTGTACTACTTACAACTCTCAACGTTGCCAACTAGCATTACTAACAACAATTAAAGGCCTGCTAAACTCAAATGGCAACACGCACTTTCAAGTTCTCCGCTTCTTGTACAATACTGGTCTCTTCAACATGATCTGAACTCTTCTCATGTGTGCCTCCAGCCTATTAGCAGTACACATGGCACATTAATGGGAAAATAATAATAATCATAAATCAAAGTAGTGTTTTAGTTTAAAGGCTGTCCCCAATGAGAGATTAGCCGAAACAAACAAGTAGTTTACGATGCTATATTTCTATTATAATTAGGGAATGTATAATATTTATTATTTTTAATAACTAGGTTGTTTGATTAAAATAGATCTATTAGTAATAATGAATCGTGTCAGTGATTAGCAGTAGTGTCCATTGGAGGGGAGCGTAATTTTCTTCTTCTATCTTTGTCTAATTATGTTTTATCATATGCTCCGATATATTCATTTCCTAACTTTCAGCCTTTATCGAAATTGTCCGAAGTTTATAATACTATAAAACCATTCTATTTCGGACATATTCGGCTAAGCATTTTTGTCGCGTTTAAATGTTTAAAAATTATAATTTCGAAAAATTTCATATATATACAACGATAAATGATACTGAAATTTTTTAATACACCTGAATGACATGATGTAAAGCTAATTTCAAAGAATGGGGTATTATTGAAGATGATAGATGATATTCAAACGTTTGCGCATATGCTACACTGTATGGACAAACATTGTGATATAGGTGACATGTCGTCGGCAAATGACAAAGGCTACATACTGGGCTAATGCCTGATTTTTGCGAACACGGAAAATGAAACCACATGTATAAAAAATAGTGATAACTATTATAACAAAAAAGGATAAAACGTAGGATAAAGAATGATCAGTTTGGATTTAGAAGAGAAAAAAACTATTCGAGAAGCAATATTGTCATTAAAATTAATCGTGGAAAAGACAACAGAAGTTGGATAAGAATACATGGAAAAGGTGTTCAATTATCTAACAGGGGGTGTATCAATATTAAAACAAATAGGATTAGATTATTACAAGAATAAGAAATTATATGAGAGCGCAATCGGCGCGGAAATAAGAGTCGGTAATTCTAAAAAAAGAAAAAAAAATACAAGGAGGAATAAGACGAGGATGTTCATTATCACTTTTTAACTTAGCGATAGAAAAACCAATAGGGAAAATGAAGGAGTAAATTGCGGGTGTAAAAGTGAATGAGGAACAGGTATATTGTATAGATTAAGTTGCAGACAATGAACATGCAAGAACAGATATTACAGAAATGTTGAAGACAAATAAACTTAGTAAAAGTAAAACTAAAATCCTAGTAAGCGGTAAGCGATGAAAAGAAAATACAGATAACGTTAAAGATAAAACTTCGAGTAGAACGATTGACATATTTAGGAATCGTAATAACGGATACATGGAATGACAATAAAGTAAAGGATTACGATAGCTAAACAAGCGTTTAGGAAAATAAAAGATTTATTGGATAATGGAATTAAGATAAAATCCGGGAAAAAATTATTATTTAAATCATACATATGTGGAGTATATTATTATATAGTTCGGAAACGTAAAAAAAAACCCTTCAAAATGTTGAGATGGCGTCGCATAATGAAGATCTCATGGACGCAGAAGAAGAGGATTCAGGGGTTTTGGAATGGCAAATGAAAAAAAGTAAATTGTTGGAGAAAAGCGAGAAAGACTTCTAGGGCAAATACTTAGGGCAATCATAATTGAGGAAAAATTGGAAGGAAGAAAAAAATGGAAAGACCTACTTGGATAAGAAGAACACCGTCGACATATAAAAATATTAAGAACATAATAACAAGAAGGAATGGAAGAGCTATAAGACAAGAACAAGGCTCTTAATAAAAAAAATACATACATGCGTGTATGTGTGCGATGTTACGGTTTTACTTATGCATACGGTAGTAAATAACGCGTTGCATTTCGTGAATTATATTCGTTTATTTTTTTCCATCAGCCAACAGATTAAGGGAGTAGCCAACTTTGTAATCGAACTTTAAATTAAAAATAATTCCAAGGGCTTTGCCAATAAAGTCAATTTGGAAAATTCGTCATTATCATTACTATCATTTCTATCCACCGACTATCGTAAATATAGATCGATTTAATTCATCTGCCGATTTCAGAAAGGGAAACAGTATCGCCTTAACTATTTAATATAACGATTTCGGTGTGGAAAATTTTTAGAGGGTTACGTAACCCTTCGAATTCCAACTAGAATTCTTTCGAACGAGGCGTATGCATACGGATTAACCGAATTTCTAATAACGTATTAGATGTCCACCGAAGTTTAGGTCGTCGTCAAACTGCGTCACGTGATCCTCAATATTGTGACGAAACGTTACGGATTGATTCCATAGAGAAGGGTGCGAATGAAAAATTAGCGATTTAGTTAATTTTAACAGCTGTCAACCGAAATCTTCTCTCAGGTTATGCGTCACTCGTTACCGAAAAGTTTTATTTAACGAGCAAAAAAAAACGACAAGAATACGCGCGTCAGCTGAGGATGAAGTAAAATGGGTAAATGTTAATTCAAGAGATAATTATTATTATTATAAACATCGTCATCAGCATAAAATTTCAAATCGAATTTATTAGTATTCATTTCAGTAATAAATACAGTGAAACTAATTAAAAGTTACATCGAAATACAAAAAAAAACAAACAAAACACTGCATAAATGCGCGAGTACCGAGTAAATTTACAATTAATAAGTGTTATAATACAGGGTGTAATGGAGAAAAGAAAAACATAATTTAAATAATTCAAAAGGTGAACGTGAAATATTAATCTTCTATAAACTAAAAAAATTGACGATAAAAATAGTCAAAAGGAAATAATTTAAATAGTATACCACTTAACACGTAAAATACAAACCTCCTACAAAGAAGAAATGAATTAAAATAATAATAATAATTAATATCAATAATAAATTAATAAGTAACCTAATTACCTTCAACTTGTATTTATACGATTATTACCCGATAACAAGATGGTTCATGTTGACAAGACAAATGTGCAATATCTCTGTATGAGGAAAAAAAAAAGTAATTATAATAGAACATATATATGAACATATTGCGAAATATTGCAACATTAAATATATATATATATATATATATATATATATATATATATATAATACAGGGTAGTGACCAAAATAATAATGTATAGTCCCCGAATACTACAAAGTGTTTTAATAGATGTAAAATAAAAATTAAATTTAATACGTAAATCTTCAAGATGCTCTGGACCATGTAATAAACTGTACGAAGGATTGGAAAGCTCAATGAGCAAAAATCTGTCCATTTCACCTTTGGACCGCCAGTATGTAGTCTTCATTAATAATCATAAAGTACCAGTTTCTAACTCCGTAAAATACTTAGGACTGCATCTGAATGCTCGGCTAACTTGGACAGTTCATATCGGTGGCTTACCAGATTAGGTGTAAAGTACGTCAAACATATCGAATGATAGGGCGACATTCTAAAATGAAGTTACAAAATAAGCGACTAATTTATCAGACTATTATACCGCTAATCTGGACGTATGGAATCCAGCTGTGGGGTTGTACCGAAACTTCCACAATAAGCGAATTATTTAAGCGATCCGAAATAAATTCCTTCGTACGATAACCAACGTCAATTGATTTCAACGAGACGAATCACTGCATGGCGATTTATAAATTAACTGGGTTAATCAGGTTACCGCTGATTTGGCAAAAAACTCTGTAATCATCCGAATCTAAAAGTTTCAATACTCTTACCTACTGATCAAGATGTAAAACGCCTCAAAGGTCTTAAACCCAATGACCTAGTGACATAATAAATATTGACTAGTATAAGGATATATATGTATATAAATTGCAAATTTAATTTTAATGATTACTTATTTAGAATTATATATATTTATATAGATTCAGCTGTTTAAAAAAAAAAATTAATACGAAACGAAACAAAAACAACAAATTTATGTATGTATATACACTAAAGGAACAAAAAAAAACAAAACAAATATATATATATATATATATATATATATATATATATAATTATACAATTGCACGAAAATTCAAAAAGGAAGAACGAAGAGATAGATATGAAAAACAAATTGGTAAAGCATAGAGTGCATCTGCGACATTAGTATTTAGGTCCTAAATATTGTTAATCTTAAATGTTATTATTGTCTATATAGATCACTGGGTTTTTCATATTATATATCTCAAAGTCGGATAGAAGTTATCTTGTACCGAGACAAATAAAAACCCTAAAGCGAAACTTCAAGAACTACACGCAAAACAGAGTGGATTATTTTTTATTCGGAATTTGTGTAAACACTCACTAAGTTATGATCTTCCGAGAGTACTGGGAAATGCGTAAAAATTAATAATCAGTTTTATACATTTTATTTCGGTTAAATATATACTAAGAAAGAAGCGGATTAAGTTTTATTTTAGTATTGCAGCGGATAAAATGTTCCGACAGTATACGAAGCGCTCCGACATATTTCTTCGGGACTTTTTCGACGATGTATCATTTTAAAAAGTTTAGATTATTTCTTAATTACTTGATATTAATAAGAGAACTAATTCTACCAATTATTCTGTAATCGGACATCGAAAGATAGTTATGAGATTTACTAATTTTATATATATATATAGACATATAGATATATATATATATATATACGATATCGACTAGGTAACGTAAAGTTTTTAGTTAATTGCATTATATATATGGTTGATTTAGTTCGCATTTTCGTAACCTCAGTACGAAACGGTCGCTATTCCAAAATTAACATTTCTATAGTTACCCATATAGAGAAAAATCTTTGAAAAATTATCAACTTATTTTCAAAGCTGAATTTGGAACTAGGGATGGACAAAAAAAATACATCGATGTTTTTTGCGATGTAATATATCGATTGGTTCGATGTAGGACCGATGTATCATAGAATACATCGATGTTGTGCGATGCATCGATTGTTTTTTTTATTTTATTATACATAATGTTAAAAATGTTGGAAAAATAAAAGGAAATAGATGTGTTACGTTAAAAATGTTTATTAATAATTAACGAAAATATTAAAAAACGACCGTTCAAACAAATTAAATACACAATAATAGATTACGCAGTACTTATTAAAAATAATATTACAAAAACTTCATTATCGATGCTTTGCAAAAATAAAATTTTGTTTAATCTCTTGCCCTTCAATCGCAATTTCTTTGTTGGTTAAATATTTGCGCTGCCTGTGAAAACAATCTTTCTGATGGAACATATGTGCCAACCATCGTTAAATATCTGAATGCACTTTTATATAATTTAGGAAATTGTATTTTATAATCTTTCCATATTTCCAATGGGCTTTCATTCAATCTCTCTACAGACGTTCTTAAATAAATGCAAAGTTCATCAGACATACCTTCTTCAGATTTCTTACTTTTCCAATTACGATGTACTAATTTGTAATGATCGCTCCATAGTGAAAAGGTCTCCTCACATTTTTCAGATTTATCACAGTCGGATTCAGTATCTTCATTCGGGCACAACTGAGTCTCTATTAAATTTTTTATTTTTTCTACAGCTTTTGTACAAGCTAAGTGATCACCGAAATTAATTCTTTTGAATCGCGGATCAAGAAATAAAGCTTCTTTTTCTTTGATTCAATTTGTGAGTCAGTGACTGCTAATGTAACCAACATAGTTCTAGAGAAATATTGCAACTGAAGGATGATAAAATCTGTAAAAACTGTGACTATAATAAAATACCTATCGCTAGTTATTATTATTATTGTTATTATTATTTAATTAATTGAGTTATTATTATTATGAATGTAACTAGTTTTGTAAATATCGACCGAGATAAAATATTTAAAAATATAAAATCTAAACAAATAAATCACATCATAAAATCAACTTTATCGATTTAAAATATCAAATGAAAAACATCGATGTGTCGAATATATCGAAACGTCAAGAATACATCGATTAAATTCGATGCATCGATACTTTATATCGAGTGTTTTTTATACATCGATGTATATCGTCCATCCCTATTTGAAACGTTCGTTGAATATTGTGAATAATTTACTTTTTAAAGGCTTATCAAAATCTTTATTCGATCATCCCTTTGTAAGAAGAATAGTTTCTGGTCGAAACTCCAATTCAAAAATGATGTTACAATAGTAATAATATACATCGATAAGACTTCACTGGAAAAGCTATTGATCAACGATAATACGAGTTAGCTAAAGTTCTATAACGAATAGGATTTTTCGATGAACACGATGATACTCGGTATTATTGTATCGTTTGCGCGGATAAAACGACGAGCTATTTCCTAAATGGGTGCCGTAGAAGATCCTTTCAAGATAGGTCGTTTTTTTTTTATTTTCTCTAAATCTGACTTAGGAACTTTTAGAACATTATACTAGCGTACGAACACACACACACATATATCATATACGTATATACGCGACAGTTGTAGGTAAAGTCCCATAAAATAGAAAGTTGGTACGGCACTTTACCTCAGCGATTCTCATCAACCTGAAGATTGATAAGTGGATGGGGCTAAACGACGTGTCTTAAGCAAGCCAATAAGGGATGGTTTGCCATTGACTTCTTAAATATATATATATATATATATATATATACAAGGAGGGTGCGAGATAGACACACACATATAGAAACGGGGAGTGGTAATTTATGCGCAACGTTAGCACCCCCTAAACTATACTATACAGGTTGAAATAATAAAGCTTAAAATTCAAAATAAAGAGTTGTGGAAACCATTATTAGATTATCATCGAAGAAATGGGACCTGGCTTCGTCTGCCCTGATACGTCTTAATTTTTTTAGTCTGAAGAAAAATCCGAAAATACGACGGTATTTTGCGGAAGGAAGAGACTTGTAGTGAAAGTTTAGACGAAGTAAGCTTCTTAGAAATACGTATAGAGTAGTAAGTGACATGGACTAGAAGCACATGTATAGACACTACTATCATACGAAACCAGCTAACAAAACACGGGAATGTTTATAGTCCGTCTCGGAGTTCAATTTAAGTTTATTCCCCTAGTGGCAAAGTTTGTCTAGCGTACAAACGTGTTATATACTTCGCTACAATTATATCACTAACGACTACCACTAGAGTAATAACTACGATTACGAACGACTTGTTACTACTACAAATACAATTACTAGCATCTTTACGTATATCTAGCGTATTGTTCGATCTTCGTCTGTTTCATCATTTTTAGTCGATCGCGTTTACTCTTTCTTTATCTTTGGTTAGTATACGGTATACGTGTTACCGATGATTCACCTATATCTACCGCAGAGTACTATTTACTTTAAAATTCTGTCCGTAGCTATTAATTCGAATTTTCCTTCATATATATATGGCGTTGAGGTGGCAGATGAAATCAGAATGGTTTAGTGCAGCAGATGAAGGAAGCTTCATAAAAGTAAAGTGGAAATAGTAGAGTTGGATAAGAAAGATGGAATTGTAGAGTTTTGCAACTTTTGGTCGGAGCAGATATCTCAGCTAATCCTCTGAAGGATTTCTTCTTAAGCGGCTAACTTTTAGCGTAATGTTCGTTTCTTTTACTTGCGTATGAAAACATTCTCACAAACAATTGTACACATACACACATATTATATATATATAATATATTTATATTTATATATACACGACAAAATTAAAGTTGGACTAAAATTTTGAAGATGTTACTCGTTGATAGAAATACCGGTTGACAGGCATACTTATTTACGTGGTGAAATTATTATAGTTTACTCACTTAGGCATACATAAATGAAATTAAAGAAAATTTACGTCGAAACTTTCTCGCAATCCGAATAATAGTATGAATAATATAATTCGTTATTTTTTTAACGTATTCATAACCTTATCTGTGAATATGCAAAACATTCCCAATGACAACAAACTAGTAAACTTATTTATAATGAATTTGTATATACATACACACCGTCTTATATATGTATTACATATATATATATATATAACATAATAAAAGTATTTGACAAATGTAATATAGATTTAGCAAATAATAACGCATTATTGAAATCAATTAGTATCAACAAAATAGTAGATGGAAATATATTTTTAAAAAGTCAGTATTAAACTCCAATCAATATGGAAAATGAATACATAGGGGAAACAGGCAGACAATTCGCAATAAAATTTAAATTAATTTTTGAACGATAATGGTGAGATATCTCATTATTTTTGAAAAACATTGTAAAGTAATGAAACACAAAATCAGTAATATTAGTCAAGATTATAAAATTTTACATACAGAAAGCACTATAAAAAATAGGAAATAATAAAAAAATAGGTGCAAATAATTTTATCTAATTCTCGATTCTTCTCTCTTCAATAGTGTTCAGTGTGTCCTTGTTTGTTCCCGGTTTGTGTATTCTGTTTCCTTTGGATGGAATTGCATATTCTGCAGCTGTTTAGACCTTTATTTCCATGTCTGCTACATCATTTCGATGATTTGATCTTCATTATGCTATATTTTGCACTGTTTATTTCTCGTTTTGCTTTATATATATATATATATAGATAGATAGATAGATAGATAGATAGATCATATCATATTCAGCTGATCAACCAGTATTTCATGGTGTAGCCTCTTCATGAATTAACCACATATTTTGTGCCATTTCTTCCGGTCTTGAGTAGCTCTGGTCCAGATAACTGCTAATTCTTGTCTGAATTCATAATCCCATCTCATATGCGGTCGTCGCTGGGGCCCTTTTACCCTCGTGGATACTACTGTGAGATTCTTGCTGTCCATCTTCTATCTGTTCTCATTATATGACCGGCTGCCATTTCATTTTATTTATTCTTTCTATTATTTCTGTTACTTTTGTTCTATAGCGAACCTGTTCGATCGTTTTCCGGTCTTTTTTAATGATTGAAAGCAAGCATTTCTTCATTGATCTCTGGGCTACTTTATATATTGTACATTTGTTATTTGCTGCGATATATTAGTTTAGTCACAGCATTATTTAACTTATATTTAACTTATACGTCTATGCAAAGCGATATTGACATAACGATGAATATTTAAACCTGCCAAGTTATTTATTACTATTTGATCATTCACAAGCGAGCCACAAAAGCTGCTTATTCTACGAATATCTTCGGTAAAGGCACATTCAAATAGAAAATATTCAACCGAATCGATGCCGGAACCGCAAAACAAATATCTGACGATCTTATATTAAAATGTTTACAATACGAACCGAAATTGCCGTGTCCAGACATCACTTGACTGGAGTAGAAATTTATCTATAGCGTGTCCATGACGTTAAATCTATTTTCTATTCTATTAAAACAAACTTAAAAGTTGTTCTACCAAGCAAATTATTGCTCATTCTTTTCTGCCATAAATAAAATATAATTACGTTAATTTCCTTAATGAAAGAATTCTTACTATTAAATAAACTGTGATATAAAAGTTTATAATACGTTAGTTTTAACTAAGTTAAGTTTATCGTTATATATTTTAAACATTTCAAACTAAGAAATTAAAGTTTGATTTAAGAAGACTAAGGTCAGTAGGCAGGATCCCAGTAATAACTGGGGCTTCCATAGTGGATGCAGTTCTATATAACGAACCAACACTAAGCAGAAGTTTCCTTTGCTTAACCAGGATTTTATTGAACATATTTGAATTTAGTTTATGTACATATATGCTTGAGCAATAATTAAACATTTATTCTATTACTCCTTTGTAAATAATAACTCTTCCTTTATATTTAACTCCACCTATATTAGGATGAATTTTAAGGAGCATGTAAATTTTTTTATTTGCTTCATCCTGAAAGAATTTTACATGTTTATCAAATGTTAATTTATTATCTAGAATAATTCCTAGATATTTAAATGATTTAACACCAGATAATGATTTATTATAAATTAAATTGATTTTCTTAAGTTCACTTTTAAGTTTAGAAACCTGCCTCTTACTAATTACCATAATTCTCGATTTATCAATAGAAAATTCGAGGCCAGCTTGATCAAAAGTAATTTGAAGCTTCTTGCAAATATTTATGATATTATAAATTTCTAAAGGACTCTTGAGATTAGTTACGTCGCACAGGCATAAATTCGGCATTATATCCATTTTCAACAGTAAAGATTTCTAAATTATTATGTACGTACGAATATAAAACATTCCACAAAGTCGGCCCTAAAATAAAACCTTCAGGTATTCCACAGGAAATAATTTATACACAGTAAAATTATCAGAAGATATTTTAACTTTCCTATTGGATAAATAATTAATAATAGTATTTATTAAGTAAGGATTTACAGAATTTTGTTTAAAGAATTTCTATAATTTTAGAGTGCTCACAATTGTCAAACGCACCCTTAACATCAAAAGGTATCAAAAGGTATTTATCAAATTATTATCTTTTCCAAAAACAATAAAGTCATAAAGTTTTCTAATTGCCATCTCAGAAGAATAGTTGCGTCTAAACCCAAACTGATTTTTATGCAAAATATTTTTATATTAAATTTCATTTAATAATTTTACGTTAATGATCTTTTCATATAATTTACCAACTGAATTTAACAATATTATTGGTCTATAAGTGTTACATTTCGTGTAATCTTTATTAGGTTTATTGGTAAGCTTAATATCCCCAACCTTGCAGATATCAGTAAATATTTGGAATTTTAAAAGGGATTCAAATATATATGCAAACAATTCAGAATTTTTACTATTAATGATTTTGACAACGGTGTTACTAATTTTATCCGACGCTGGAGATTTATTAACTTTTAAATTATTAATAATATCGATTAATTCGTTACGTGAAATATTACAGTTAGGATTAAGCTCATAACATGTAAGATTTGAAATATATGAATTAACAAGATTTTCTTCTTTATTAGGAAAGAAATACTGCAAGAGAACTTTGGATTTTTCTACATTGTTGGTTATAATTACGTTATTATCTAAATGTAATGCAGGAAATTCAAAAGGTTTGAATTTTTCGTCTACTAATCTATATGGTTTACAAAAGTAATTTTGAATAAATGTTTTCAACCATTTAACCTAGTTTCTTCTATTAATTTTCTATAAGTTTTATTTAACAGGGCTAGAATAGCTTTAAAAATGATTATTAATCGTGTTACGAATTTTATTTTCTACTTTTATATAGTTAGGGCACTTTCTACTATAAGAATTATGATGCAGCTCTTCTAATAATACTTCAATATCTGTTTCTTTATTTTTATATTTAGAATTTTCAAACAAGCAATTGGAACACTTATCTTTACTTTTACTTTTATTAATAACTTCGACTTTATCTTCACCAATCTTACATCTTGATGTTGTATGACAAAAAACCAGTGCATTTATACCACTGTAAAACCGGAATATGTTCTTCAAATTTAAATGACTGCCATTTAACATAAATTCGGCGGCCGTGGGATCGTAATTTGTTGTACTGATCTGGTTTTAATCTTACAAAAATTTTTGATTTCATTTTGTTATGTTTAGTTATCATTTTGATTGAAACAGGAGAATCATTTGTAATTTTTTTAATCGAACGCTTTATATCTTGTTCCTCTATATTTTTATGTCCGTATATTACAATCGTAGGACCCATTTCCCTGTTTTCGACTATGTTTATACCATTTAAACTCCTGTTTAATTTTATCACAAAGTTTTTCAGATTCATCTTTTGTTTTTGTCCCTATAATCAATGTATTAAGTTTAGTACTGAAACGGTCAACCTCGATATTAAGTTCATTAGGACTAATTTTTCTTTTAATTGATCTTTGAAAAGCTCTAAGTAACCTATATTTGTAATTCCTGGTTAGCGTCCATGTTTCACAACCGTATGTCATCAGTAGGAGGATGCACTGATCAAACGCTTTCTTTTTTAAGTGCATTGATTTGAAAATAACCGAATTCCGTGCAAACGCTGTCCATCCCATTTTGATTCTTCTATTTATTTCTTGATGTAATGATCCCGTGATACTAACCAGTTGGCCCAGATATATGCATTCTTGGACTGTTTTCAGATGTTTGCCTTCAAGTTTGATGTCTTTATTTGGCGTGAATTCGTTTAGCGTTATTTTAGTTTTCTGTTGATTAATGTTTAATCTCATAGTTTTGCCAATTTCATTTAGGTCTTCTATATGTCTCTGTAACTCATCAGTACTTTGTGCTATCAAAACTATGTCATCGGCAAATCTTAAGTGATTTAAATATTCCCCGTCGATGTTAAATTCCTAGGTTATACCAATTCAACTGTTGAAACACTCTTTGCAAAGTGGATATGAATAGCAGCGGCGAGAGACTATCGTCTTGTCCCACTTCTCTATTTACTCTAAATTCTGATGTCATTTCATGTAATCTTACTGCTGATTTTGCATTTTCATAGATGTTCGTCAATAGTTCTAAGTATGTTTCATCTACTCCTTGTTATTTTAATGCTTTAATCATCTCGCTCGTGTATACCGAATCAAAAGCTTTTTTCATAGTCTATGAAAGTCAGCGCCAGTGGTTGTTCATATTCTTTGTTTCTGCTGATTATTTCTCTAATGACATGTATGTGGTCGACTGTGCTAAATCCTCTTCTGAACCTTGCCTGTTATCTTGGTTGTGCTTGTTCTGATGCACGTTTTAATTGGTCTATAATTTTTTATCTCGTCCTTATTCCCTTTTTTTGTGGATTAATATAATAATGACGTTGTTCCAAGCATCTAGAATGTTACGTTTCCTTAGACATGTGGCGTATACATCTGTAAGGTGTTGTAATTTTTCTGGTGCAGCTAATTTTATCGTTTCGATTACTACTACATTATTTCCCGTCGCCTTTCCATTTTTCATTCCCTTTAGCGTATATATTACTTCCTACGTTAAAATTGCTGGAGGTGAATTTCCTGAAGGTAGATATTCTGATCAGCCTTTATAATATTCAACTACGTATTGTGTTACTTGTCTTCTATCTGAAATTATCTTGTTTCCTTCTTTTATTATTTGTTTCTTTCCAGTCGCTAGTTTTCTTTTTACTTCCTTAGTGCTACTCTGATTTTCGATTGCTGCTTCAACAATTCTTTCATTGTAACACTGGATATCAATTTTAATTCGTTTCCCCATTGTTTTACATAATTCACAGTATTTTATGTTATTTTTGTTCACGTTGTTTTTCATTTCCCTTCTCTTCTTCAAGTGTTTCGTTCTTCAATTTTCTAATATGTTCACGTTTCTTTATTCCATTCCTGGTATTTTACTTTATTCGCTGTTGGATTTTGTATGTCTAGCGGAAAGTTTACCTTTTTTGCGAGCCTGTTTTTTTCCCTTTTAATATTTATATGTATTTTGCCTCTTAGCAATCTGTGATATGCTAAAATTATTAATCACATTGACATCTTTTTCCGTATATTTTTCATCCGTTAGTAGAAAGTCGATTTCATTTCTGACTTTGCCATTTGGCGATTCCCGTGTCTGTTTTCTCACGTGCATTTTGTTTTTGAAGAACTAGTTAATTATTAACATGTTCGAAAACTGCACGAAGTGTATTAATCTTTCGCCTTGTTCGTTTCTGCTACCAATTTCATACTCTCCCATTGCTACTTCTTTTGGATACGTCTTCCCTATTTTAGCATTGAAGTCATCTATAATATATGTAAATTGGTCCTTTTTTCGATTTAATTCTCTACTTATATCAAGGTAAAAGTTTCAAAACTTCTTCATCTGAGTGGCTGGAAGTTCGGGCATATACCTGTATAATTCGTAAACTATATCTATTTGATAGTGATAGCGTAAGGCTAGTTACTCTATCAGATATACTGTATGTTTCTATTATTTTATCCTTTAGTATTTTGTTTATTAAGAACCCGACTCCACCTATTCTGCCTGATGTAGTTCCTTTGAAGTAGAATAAGTTGCTCGATTAAAGTTTTACTAGCTTCTGATTTCACACAGTCCTATTATATCCCACATGATGTTTTCAGTTTCCTTTTCCAGTTCTATTGAACGCGTCCTGTTTGATAAAGTGCGACAATTCAATGTTCCAAAATGTAACTTTATTAAACTTGATTTTTTGTAGTAGCTTATACTCCGGGGATTCTTAACACCCTCTGCCTTTTTGGTTTTATTCCGGATACTACCTTCTTCCGCACAAATCAAGCCTGCGGAGAATGAGGGTCGTATGATCTGGTTGTTTTTCATGAATATATTAAGACATAGAACTTGTCACGCTGTCTTACTGCGGATTGACAAGCTTATATTTCAGCTCGCTGACCAGTGAGGCGCCTATTATGGGACTGACGCTTCTGGATTTGGTTTTGCTACTGAGGTGGTATATTGGTAAGGTTTTGACAGCGACCAAACCCCGCTGAGGATGAGACAGTCTTAAGATTATGCAGACTTTTGAAAGGCAGCCCCTGGAGCTGCCCGTCTGCATCCTCGTGTCTCATTGCCCTGTCATTACTGGAATCGCCTCTCTGAGACTTTCAACCAGTAGCCGCTCTTGGTTCGCGACTGCTTATAGGTTATTCGCAGCTAACCAGTATATCTACTGGTCAATCCACTATCCACCACCAGTGGCCGCGCCCCGTTTCGGTTATAACTCCATTTATATATATAATCCAGTGGCGGATATAGATTACATCTTTGTGAGGGAAAGCAAAGATGCCACTCATATTATACCTGAGACCCATTAGCAAACACGTATCCTAACTAAAAGAGTAAAATACGCAATTATTTTGAATGTTTGACAATGTAAAAATCATTTTACTATAATGTATTAAACTAATTAAATTAAAGATATTGGGGGCCCCAGAGGAGACGGGCGGTTTTGTTGTTTTTTGAATAACTCAAAAACTACTCGACCAAAATGTTTCAATAAAATTTTATTTAACAATAGAAAAGCGGCACATTAGCTTACAATCATTTTTTGAACACAATATCGTTCAGATATGACCGTCATTTGCTGCAATACATTCATTCAGTCCTTACAAACTTTTCGAAAGACTTTTTCCAGTATAGGTTGCTGAATTTGGGAATCTACTGTAATTCAGATTACGGAACTTTATTATTTCTTTACTTCTTCATTTCAGGGGGCCTACCTTATTTTCGTCCCTGATTTATATATATATATATATATATATATATATATATATATATATATATTGTGTACGTTTTATAGTGTATTATAAATTACAAACTTTTTTCTTTTTTTAATATTTCCAATTTTCCCAAAGTATCTACGTAAGGCATCATTTTTCATTTGGGAAAAATTTTGAAAACCTATTGAGGACAGCAGAAGTAGACGATAAATGGTTTATTAACTTTCAACACGGTAACACAATTCTTTTAACCCGTGTTCGTATGCGCGAACACACACACACACGTATACATATATATATATATATATATATATGTATGTGCGTCCATATATCTACCCGTGTAAACACGGCATTTATTTGAGACTCGAAGTCGGAGAGAAAATATTTGTCCTGGCGTTATTTACCACCTTTAAATTGTCAGACTCCGGAGCAATTTAGAACACGGCGCACCATCGACGTTTGTCAGTTTTGTCGAACAAATTCGCTTAAGTATACGAGATTTCATCAATCATGTTTTGAACTACAAGCAGCAACAGCAATAGCAATCCTAAGCCTGTTGTTTATTTTCTCTCGTATAGTCGTAACCTTTGTCAACGAGTTGAAATAACCGTGGCTTTTACAGGTTTACTTCTTCGTTATTTTCATTTTCTCCTTTTCCTATCCACCGGTCGAAAAGGTCTTCTCTGGCGACCGTGTAAACGTTATCCGTCACTATCAACTGATCGCCGCCGACTTTTCCGTAAAAGGTCGTACTAGAGAAAGAAGAGGGGAAATTTTTGGTGCAACTTTATAAAAGTAGTTACATCGTGTCCCGGATATTCCGGTAAACAAGTTGTTTACTTATAAACGTGGCCTCTATAATACACTATCGCTACATCGGTCGACCTAAAGAGTAAAAGATTAATTACTCGTAATTTAGAGCGAACGAAAACGGACGGGGGTTTTATCGTTATTTTCACTCCATTATCGGAATAATAAATATTATCTAAAGGCATTATCGTCGATTAAGATTATTTATTTATCCGTTGTTAGTACATTACAACGTAGAATTCAAACAGATCGAATAGCAGAAATTTCTTTAACAATTGTCTTCAAACAGTTCGTTGCGGTGTAATAAGTATATTTTAATTATTTCGTTTTCAAAAATATAACGTCTATCTCGATCGGATTTTTTATTTAGTAGTTTTTTATTTCATTTATTTAATTTAATTTTCTCATCCTATTTTCCATAAAATCGTTATCGCGGTTTAATAATTTTAATTTTTAAAATTTAAAAAAAAAAGCACCTAGAGAAAAAGTATTTCGTCAAAAATCGCTTAAAAATTATTTATTTAATGAATATTTAAGCATGTTAATTTTTACGAAACATAGAAATAACGGGAATCATTGATGGAAGATGTACATGCTATTATTAATTCGGTTGCGATGATTCACGTATGATACAGAATTATACGGTATATTCTTGCGAGTTCGACATTTAATTGTAACGTTAACATTTTGCCCTTGTTACAGAACTGAATGAGTCTATCACCTCTGCTATTTCTTTCACCAAGTCCATATGCGCCAACTACCTGGCCACGAGATCGTTGTCCAACTTTAGCATTATCCACAAGTTATGGTAATTAAAGCATTCTTTGTTAATTTTATTGCTGCCTCGACCTGATGGTAAAAATTTTCAATTTCTTCGTCGCCTTTGTCTACGCTATGTACATAGACTTGAATGTGATTTAATGGACGGAAGTTTGTCCGAAACCTGAGTAACAATACTCTTTCTGATATAGATACGAATTTGAACACCGAATCTTGCAAGTCATGGGGGTTTTTGCTGTTCGGTCAGCAAGTGAGGCATATTTATACAGGGGGCCTCAACTCGTCAATCGACTATAGCAATTCCCAAAAATAAGCAACAAAAATCACTATTTTTTTAAAATGAAAAATCACAAACCTTTTCGGATATTAGTCATTATAGAATGAATATAAAAAATATGAATTATAGAAATGAACGCAAATTTATAAAAATTTAAAACGTAAAAAATTACTTTGATACAAAATTCACAAAAATTATCAAATAAAATTGTTTACAATAATAGGCGGTAAAATAAAAATGATAAAAAATAATTAAAAAATAGTTGTCCGATATAAAAATGAAATTTACAATTTTTAGAACCAATTCTTCGTTAAAATTTAACATTTTTATCTCTTTCTTTTATTATTTCAATTTGAAGTTTTCTGTTTTTAAAATCTTTTTCTCCGTATAAAATTTTAAAAATTTGGGTTAATATTATTTATTTTGTGTTTTAATTCTTTACAATGTTTTCCAAGTAATGATTTTTCATCATTGTTCATATATTAAATGTTCTTTAAATCTTATCGCGAATTGTCTTTGTTTCTCTTATATATTCTTTTTCACATTGAGTACAATTTAATTTATATGCTCCTGAATTCTTAAATATATTTCTATCTTCTATTTTGTTGTTACTTATCGATTTTAATACTGTGTTACTATTTATTATTGCTAAATCTACGTCATCATATGTAACAATGATGAAAAATCATTATTTGGAAAATATTGAGAAGAATTAGAACAAGGAATAAATAATGTTAACCAAAATTATACAAATTTACACTCTGAAAAACATTTTAAGCACAGAAAACTTATTTTAAAAAAAAATGGAAGTGATGAAGAGGGAGATAAAAATAATTTATTAAATTCAATGTTAAATTTTAACGTAGTTCGAAGAAGTATATCGTAAATTTATATCGAACAACTATTTTTTTATTATTTTTTATTATTTTTATTTTATTAGCTTTTTTTTTTTTTAATATGGGCTTATGAGATTCCACGCAGGGCTGTAACGAAAGGACAACTTACTAAATATTTATACTACAGACTAATATGTAATCAATTTTTTTTTTATTAATACTTTATTATGCAAATTGATAATGTACAACTTGTTGCATTTACAGAGGAGCAATACACTGCACCACCGCTTAGGCTTAATCAGAATCAAATTTGAGCATGTATGGTATGTATACACTACTGAGCAGACATCTGAGGCTAGTTGGGAGAGGGATTCCTTTGCTTACGGTGCATGACAACTGATACACTCTGTAATAAATACAGCTGAAAAATAGGTGCTTTTCATCGGCGATCTGATTCGCATCGCAAGGATGGGTACAGAATGGCGAAGGGGCTAATTTGTGAGTAAATAGAACGTATGGAATCTTGTTGACGTTAAGCCTTAGGGGCGACATTTAATACGAATAAACGAAATTTCGTTTTCTACGTTGGCGAAACTATTGTTGTAAAAAATTTTATATTGGCGGATGTTTTGATTTATTTCTGTTTTATTTGTTACTGTGTTTTTGTTTAGATATAATTGCTGATTGTTGACTGTATTGTTTAGCCACATTCACTATCGGATTATTTTAAAATGCTATACTTGGAGAATTTTTGTAAATTTTCTATTTAAGTAATATTTTTTACGTTTTATATTTTTGTAAATTTTTGCATATTTTTATAGTTTATATTTTCTATATACGCTCGATAATGGGGCTCAATAGTTGATTTTTTATAAAGAAATTTTTTTTCACCGATTTTAACTTATTTTTTTTTTTCTTTAATAATATTCCAAACTTTAAGAAAAAAAAAGTAATTTTTCGTTTTTATATTTAACCATAAAATATAGTTAACAAAAAATTTATCGTAAAAATGTAAATATTCTTTTGACGATAGCGACTTTTAAAAGCTAAATAAAGTTATACGATTTTATTAAAACTACCTTATAGTTATTTAGAGTGAAACTTTTCGATAATAACCTAGGCCAGTTACGACGTAACGTATAGAGTAACGTATCGGATTTTATAACGGAAAATTTCGAAAAATTACCTTTTAATACGAGACAACAACGAAAGTGATAAAGATAAAAACATAAAGTTTTGGTCATTCGATTATTTTTATCAATTTAAGTACATTATCTTTAAAGCATCCGCTTTTGTGGTTGTTAAATTTTATTATAATTATCATCTTCGCCTGTTAAAATCAACGGCATTTTTATGTAATAATAACGATAACGTTATCAGTCTTGGAAAGATCTGCGGAGCTATAAAAATTTTTTTTTCGTCAAATCTCAGTTCATTATTAAAATCGATATAATATTATAGAACAATACCTTCTAACAGTGTTCCGACTTAATTTTTTTCTTGGAAAAGAAAAAAAACACTTGAATTTTTTCAAAATTTCTTTTAAAGCGCTTTTTTACATTTCGAATCTACAAAAAGGGGCGCTGAATGAAATCTTTTTAGGAGGGGAAATGGTTTAGTACGAATTACCCAGTTTTTGAATATCTTTTAAGTAATTTCAGTTAGAATAATAAAGGCTATATTAGGACGACATCGTGTGTAATAATAATAATGGCAATAATGAGGATAATAATGGGATGCGAAATAAGATAACGAAATTTTACTTAGTAGCGTTTTAACTTCTTTTGTATTCATTTTCTCTCTTTTTATTTATTACTTCCACACTCTATTCTACTATTCTATTATTTTTCGATCGTGAACCGACGCCTTAACCGAAGAAAAATTTCACCACACCCCGCCGACTTCTTCGTTTACGGTCCATCTATTTAGTTTTCCTCGGGATAACTTATTTCGAGTGGTTTCATTTTCTCAGCTTTTTCTTCTTATTTTTGTCCGCGATTCCGTAGGTAAGCAATTTCTTTAACAACGAGGCTGCTACGGAGGATTTCCATCTATTTATCGTTAGCTGCGGAAACAGGCGACGACGATATATTTTCTTTTCCATTTGCTCTTTCAGCGTCGTTGCAGTTGTAGAAAGTAATCGGTATTATCATTAATGCGTCACGAAATTGTCGCAACGTGGAAATCCTTAAAACAAAAAGTAAAAAATATTTATATGTGAAAAAGTCAAAAAAAAACCTATACAGCGCAAACCTATAGTGGGATATCTAAACTTTAACGTTTTCTTCGACTTCATCCATCTCTTTCCGTCGTAATAAGTTTGTATTTACAGTGTATATATATATAAATAAAAGTGTGTGTGTATGTGTATATAAATATATTTATATAATGTGTGTATGAATTAGGACTGTTGCCGGGTGTTATTTTTATATATATATATATATATATATATATATGTAAGTAATAATTTGGGTATTTGGACTAGTGAAGAAAAGTAAAAATGTGGTAGTGCGCTTGTGGCTGCCGGTTCATTTTCCAAACCATTAGTCATTTCCAACGAAGGTACTTCTGACGTTAATTTCATTTCTTGTCTCGCGACTTTTGCATGTTGTTTTTCCTCTAGACTTAGTCATCTTTACCGCGCCACTCTAGAAGGGTCTACTTTTTCTCGTTCAGTTCTTTGAATTCATTTTTTTTTTTTATTTATTTATTTGTAGTCAGTTTTTCCTGGTCCAGTTTTCTTCTAATTGGAAAAACCTGTAGACGGGGAAAAGTCGTCGAAAAAATTTATTCGTTCATTCATCATACTCGCTATCGTTGTTGTTGTTGTTATTGTTGCGAAAACTCTATTTTTTCGACCGGCCTAATACGAATAAATTACCAAATCGGTTCGTCTGTATAGATAGAAAGAAGAAAATAAACGACATTTCAGCCGAATTGCGGTGTCGCGTTAATTATACCATTTCGTACGTGTTGTAAAAAATCACCCAGAACTCCTCGTTAATAAGCTGTCCGTTGCGAAATAATATTATCGTAACTGATAGATAAATTTGAACGAACGCTAGTAAGTTCGACAACTGCTTTTTGCGGGTTAGCGCAAAATCTCTTATTCGTTCGACGAGTGGGCTTGAAGCGCGCTTAACGATCAAAATTTTTTCTAACTTTAATACGAACAAACAGCTTCACACTCGTTAAAAATATTCTTATCAATCGCGTACAGTCCCGAATAAATGCCAGATTAGGAACCGGTATCCTTTTTTTTTTTTTTTAGTGGGTCTCTAATTAAAAAGAAGTAACCACAGGTAATGAAGTAGTAAACGACCAAAACCCATTCAACGTTATTTTCGCCCAGTCGTTATAACGTCCACTTCATCTTCTGTACCAGCCGCAATTCTTGAATAAATTTTTAATAATAACTGGTAACGAAAATAAATTTTATATTCCCGATAAACCATCAAGAACTCGCGTTGATTTCTGGCAAACATCCCTAACACACGACACACTCTAATTACGCACTTCATCTAACCGATTTCACATTTCGCCCCATGTTGCTTTACTTATTTCAAATTTCCCGTCTATTTATATATGACGACCAAGAGAAGATGGACGGTTCTGTTGTTTTTGGAATAACTCAAAAACTACTCGGTCAACATTTTTGAATGAAATTTTATTTAAAAATTAGAAAACGAGAGATTAGCTTAAAATCATTTGTGGAACACAATATCGTTTAGATGACAGCCATTTGCAACAATACATTCATTCCGTCTTTAATTTTCGAAGACTTTTTTGAACATTGGTCGCTGAATTTTTGAAATTTCTTCAGAAATGTGATGTTTCAGGTCTTTCAGATCTCGTGGACGGCTCTTAAGGTATCCCCCTACAAAAAAAAATAGTCATAACGTTTGCTTCCTGTTTACTTATTCAGGTGATTGAGTTTTTCACCGTTTACTGTTATGCCTTTTGAATCCCAGTTTAGTTTTCTGAATATACCTTCTAAGGCTACAATAAATAATTTTGGTGAGATAGTATCACCTTGTCGCACACCTCTTTTTAGAGGTATTTCCGCAGTTCTATTCTATAGTCTGAGTTTCATTGAAGCCGATTCGTACAGTGTTCACCTATCACTATTCTACTCCGCAGTTACATATATTTCAACCGAGTCAAATGCCTTTTTATCCTACAAACGCAATATAGAGTGGGATGTTATATTATTCACAAGTTTGTCTTAATGTTCTAATAGTTAACAAATGATCCATTGTGCTATAACCAGATCTAAATTGTTCCTTCGGTTGACGATAGACTATTATTTGTGTTATACGGTTTGTTATTACACGATTAAATATTATATATATTTGGGACAGCATACTGATAGATCTATAGTTATGTAGCAATTACGTGTTCCCTTTCTTATGTATCAGGATAACCTCCTGCTTCCTTCCATGTTTTGGGTATCATTATATATATATATGTATATATATATATATATATATATATATATAATATATAATATATATATTATATATATCAATCAATAAAAGTAGATTTAGAAATTGATATTATTTGAGTAATATATTCTAGGAATATAGTTTGAACTGTTCAGAAAGTAATGTTCTTTCTTCCTTGATTCTTTATTAATAATCTTATAATTTACTTCTTTCTTTGTCCGTATTTCATCACCGTATTGATGCAAGATTCCACTAACCGTTTTCATCCTTCGCATTCTCAAAGTCACTGTTGCTGTTTCAACAATACCATCAGTCCACTTCGAGTTCGTCGTTTATTGGTATTCTTTTGCAATATACAATTTCCAAAAATTATATATGTTAAACTTACACAGTTTTAACTATATTAATACCAGGAAAAAGTTAAAGCTATTGCTGAAGACCTTATACCCACTGAAGGGAAGGAAATCTAGACTCAGTCTTAAAAACAAAGTTATACTATATAAAACTATAGTAGCTCCTATATGGAAATATGGTCTAGAAATATATGGATCAGCCGCTAAAACGCACCTCAATAAAATACAGTCGCTTCAATCGAAAATACTGAGAATTATGACTAATGCGCCATACTAATTCGTAATAGTATAATTCAGGATGATCTGAATGTGCCCTTGGTGACGGCGGTATATAAACAACAGTATCGTAGAATGCACAGCGCACTTAGAGATAACCCAAATCCATTAATAACGCGCATGCATACTACTAGACTTCCTGACAACCCGATCAGACGACTAAAGAAACACCAATGCCGAGACGTGCTTACAACTGAATAATAATAATAATAAACCAGGGCTTAGATAGCAAAATTTTTAAATAATGATATATATATATATATATAAACGATTACATCTATGGGGATGTGTTGTTATTTAACTAGATACTTAAAATCATCCATTGCGTTGATGACCAAAGAGTCGGTATGCAAAAAAAAAAAAACTATGTTCTCATTAATATTTTTTTTATCGCTATTAGTGTAACCCAACTATACACATGATTTTTTTTTAAATTGTATATATATATATATATATATATATATATATATATATATATATATATATATATATATATATATATATATATATATGTGTATATATATATATATATATATATATATGTATATATATATATATATATATATATATATGTATATATATATATATATATATATATATATATATATATATATATCATATGTGCTCGTATTCGTGTTCGTTTAACTGTGTTTTTATCACAATATCGGTCGTAGTATTGAATAACATTAACTTCTCGCCTTCATCCGGAACTTGCTGCAACTTGTCTATCGTGCTTTGTAACTACCAAAAGTGAAATTAATTAAACGACTCTTTTTATTTTACAGGATGGAACGAACAAATACCCCCTCCCCAACCCCAAAAAAGGAACGTAAAGAATTTTAAACTGAAAACGAATTTAATTATTCCCTTCGCCTCTGGTCTCTTCAAATTCTGTTTCTTCTGAAGAACTTCTTTTTAACTTTCCAATCAGTCGCGTTCATATCGGTTTACTTGTTTTTTTTTTCATTCTTTAATTTTATTTCTTTTCCTTTTCCTATTTCTATTTCCCGAATCACCGTGTCGTACCCTGTTCCTTGTTGCTCGATTTGGCGTCAAAAATACTATCACTATCAATTATTGCCGTTACGAACGAGCGTAGTTTCTATGTGAACAAGCCGAAACGTGGATGGACAAACTTCGATTATTTCTGTTTTCAGCTTGTTCATTATATTTTTCTTACAATTTCTTTTTCTTTTTAAGTCACCAGGAAATAAAAGAAAATTCAATTCGAAATATTAAAAAAGTGAATATTCAGAAAATTAGGATATACTTAATTAATCATTAATTAATCTTCGATAAATTGGAAAATTAATTATTTAATTAAAATGAAAACTTCGCGTGTTAGTAGAAACCGAAGGAGTAAATTAAAATCAAATGATAACGAACACTTGCAGAAAGATTTGACGTAAGACCGCATTAAATAATAACGAAGAATGAAGAAGTACAGACGAGGAATTTTATTTTTTATCTATATATATATATATATATATATTCTCACTATCTAAAAATGCCTATTAATTGGACAGATTGGATGGACAGAAAGTAAAGGCAGACCACCGACTTCATAGATGTGCACGATTACGTCTCTCCGTTTAGTAACAAACACTCAATCAATACGGAGTAGCCACCCAAAACAGAAAGAAACCGGAAAAGATAACGTTAGGTGTATTACCTATATATATATATATATATATATATATATATATATATATATATATATATATATATATATATATAAAATATATATATATATCAGCTAGGACCCGCAAAATTCGTATCGCCCCAGAATCAATAAACGTATTAAATTATTTGCTGAAGTAAATAAAAAAATACTGATGGAGAATTAGGGATAATACAAAAAAATTTAAAAACAAATTTGTAATGAAATTTAAATGATATGTCGATACTTTCTAATTTTTGTAGATTAATTGAACTTAATAAAAAATTATATTTAATTCAGCTAATAAGTTAATACATTTATTGATTCTGGGGCGATACGAAGTTCGCCAGGTAATGAAAGGCTGGATCGTATCATATATATTATCTAAAACCTAGTGTATATTCAAGATATCCCATGGCTAAAAGCATTCTAGAATCGGCCCATCAAGCCACTCGAAAATATTTTCTACTTTCTCGTTTACCCGTTAATTTCGGTAAAATTTACGTTATTATATGAATGATAAATCTCTACGTCTACTTTCGTCTAACGTCGACCCGTATATCATAGGGACTTAAGAATGGACCAAAACCCTAAAACTTTTCTCGATGGGATATAATTAGACGCATATTTTAGTGCCGCGTGAGTTCGGTTTAACAAATTTTTTCGCCGTTATTCCGCTTTATACGGTAGATCTTATATAGGCTATTTCAAGATGCGGAATCGTTTTAAAATATTTATTTCGTGCGCTATGCCCTTCCAAAGGTGGCAAGTCGGCAATTTTTAAAAATTCGTAGCAATAAACAATTTTAATTGGACCGAATTGTGAATCTAAACCATTCTCGAATGTACCTGAAGGCACACAAAAAATTTCATTAAAATCGTTCCAGCCATTTAGGAGGAGTTCAGTGGCATACACACGCATAGAAGTAATATATATATATATATATATATATATATATATATATATATATATGAGTATATATATATTCATACACCATGAAAAGATAATATCCATTACCTTGATGGTTTCTCGCTGCTTCTCTCACTATTTATTTGTCCGGTTAGTACGCATTCAGCGAGATCATTCGCAGATTTTCGCGCGCAGCGTTACCATAGTACTTCAATATTTGTAGCCGGCGTCAAGTAGATAGATGATTTTCAATTTTTAAGTCTTCCCGAATTGACATATATGTTTTCTTTGCAGTCTATTGTATTTTCATCCTATATTTTAAGTACAACTTGCGTACACCATGTTTGGACTTCATATAATAATATAGCAAATATTAAGGAATCAAACTATTTCTTTTTTATCCGGTGTGATCCTTCTCGATTTTATGTAATCTTCCCATTATTAATAACTTCACCATGATTAATTTGCGCCTAATTTTATCTCACCCCACCACCGGTAACTAATTTGTGATAAAAGTTATTAAATTTTCTATTACGTTCATTCTTTTTTTGCTCCGTAATTTTTACCGACTATCAATTTCTTCTTTTATTTATTAATTATGAATACCGTCTTACGGCCCACCAAACCCTGTCCTAGAGATCTACCAATTGTTCCCCTCAGATTTTGCGGGAAGCGTAGATTAAATTCCCGTTGCGCGTCTATTTTAAAATTCCTTTTTAAATAAGCTAAGTGTAGAGTTGAAAAAAATACACATACGTAAAAAAAATAGAGATATTACTTACCCGATGATTACGTAATTTTCGAAAGCATTCGGAACTAACTACAAAGCTAACAGGTTATTACTAAATTCCGAAATATTCATATAAATACTAAGATTTATTGAAATTGATTAGGCTCTATTAAATCGCGTTCGAATCAAAAACGAACAATGTAATAAAATGTTAACTCAAGATCGATGAAAAATGCACTAGAATATCGCTTACCTAATTACTCGACTAATTTTTTTTATTAACAAGAAAAAATTGCTTTAGGTAAATATCGTCGTACAATGATTGAAAACTAAAATTATGCTATCATGTCAATCTAATATTTAGGTACCTTAAAAACTATGCTATTACGCATGTGCAACATTATTTATTAAATAGTACATAAAAAAAAATTGTGACTTACTGATTATGTATATATATATATATTATATGCGAATCATAATGAGAAAACCTATAATTAAAAACACACGATTTCATTTAAACCCACAGTTAAAAGTGGAGGATTACACTTCTTTAAAAACACATAATTATAGTTAATAAAAATTTTCTTTTGCAAATTTAGATTTATACAACACTGTAATGCATAAAGTTGCATATTAACAACATTTTAAAAACTTATATTACACGTCATAGAGTCTGTTGCTTATTATTATGCACCGTAGGGTTAATTATGAACGAAATTTCCTCACGTTTAGAAAGAAACTGAGTAATATAAAATTTTCACGTAAATATTTACACACACCAAAGTTTTTATTCCAATTTAATTTTTAAATAAATCTTTCCGTAAATTCGCGAAATGTCATTAAAGTTTTAATTATATTTTTTTCCCTTGTAAAGGTTAATCGAAAGTAAACATTTGAAGTAAATTTATTTCGCGAATTTTCAATTTACCTATTTTAATTTTTTATCTTTATTGTCGTTATTGTGTGTGTTTTTTTTTAAAACGATATTAAATTAAAACAAGAAAACGAGCAACATATTCCCCGAAATTATAAAATCCTTTTTATGTATATCTATGTACAATATATCTCTATGTATTATGTGTGTGTACGTATGTATGTGTATATACATAGATAGATAGATATTTAAAGTAAAAACTCCAAGAGGGGAACAGCAAATTTACGCTTGTATCTACGTTGCTTTCAGTTGATATTATCACAAATGGAGAAGTAATTGGTGTAGTCAGTTCTGACGTATCTCTAACAAAATATAAAGATATTGCGTTTATTAGTTTTTCTTCCATTCATTTTCATACGTGTATATATACACACATGCATAAATAAGTGTATACACTTACACACACACACATATATATATAATATACGCGTGTACATTTAGATTGTATTATAAAGAAGACAATATAATTTATTACGGCGGCCTGGCAAAATTTCGTCCGAGATTTTGCTCGCGTTGTTCGACGACGAGATGGAAGTTTATGAATATTTTCTCTTTCGTCGGTCGTGCTAATATTTTATTATTAAGAAAGTTTAAAGCTTTACTGTTGACACTTGTTGGTGATGATGCGATATATACGTTCGCTAGGATAGAAACGGACTTTCATTTGTCAAAGTCGAAACTAATTACATCTCGATCGGAGCTGGGATATTTTCGCAAGTCGACGATGATGGTGCCGCGTGACGATAATATTGGAAGGAACACGCGTTTAAAGTTTTAAGCGAAATCTATAATGCGTTTCTAGCGCGATCGCAGCTCCTTCTCCGCGTAGACATGTCGAAGAATGATTAATTAAATTTTGGACGAATTTTCTAATTATCTTACTCCGGAAGTTTCGTCCGAGAAAAGTGTATCAATTTTTGATACGAATGTCTTATGGTCGGAGGTCGTTTTAAAAATATGTCCAAATATTAAAGTTAAACTTCCATTGGCGCGTTACATATGGGGAGTTAACTCGTAGAGCGAGCACGCATGTCTTGTGTATATTTAATGTTTGTCGACACTGTTTCTCCTGATGAGCTGGTACATTTTCTTGACACGGATATCTAATTAATTCTCTTTTTTAACTTGTATATGATGCTTCCATATTAGGCGGCTGTTACAAAGTACTCGACAGTTGTTCGTACGGGTAAGTCTACGCTATTAATCCTAACAGATAGAGGTGCTACTTTTCTGTTTGTGAAATTGATATTTACCGATTTATTTTCATCGATTCTGATATTCTATTTGTTAAAGCATACTTCTGATTTGTCAAGAGCTTTCTGTAAATTTTTTGTTGCTTTTTTGGGATCTTACTGTAATTATAGAAGTACCGTGTCGTCAGCGAACGTAGAGCTACCTGTACGTCATTAATGGATGGAAATTCGGCTGTATAAAACAAGTACAGTGTGGGATCTAACACCGAACCTTGACTCACCAGCTAAAATAGGATGTATTTCCGAATTTTCATGTTCATATCGTAATTGGAAGTGGCTGTCTTTTATGTATGGTGATAACTGGGAATATGCATTTTAATTTTTATAGTAAGTCATCATGCCACACTTTATCAAAAGCTCGTTACACATCGAGAAATAGTGAAGCACATACTTTTTTTGTCTCTTAAACTATTTTCGATTTCACTAACTATCCTGTGCAGCTGGTCGACAGGAGAATGGTGACGTAAGAAACCGAACTAATGTAAATATATTATACTATTAGTCTGTATGTGTGGCTGTAATCTTTTTAATTTTAATTTTCCGACTACCTTCGATAAAACAGGCAACAAGGAGTTCGGACGGTAAGATGTTACAGAATAAGGATCCTTACCCGGTTTCAAAATAATGGCGATCTTTGCGAACTTCCATTGTACTGGAAAATTATAATAGTCAAGAGCATTTTAGCTTCCCGTGGAAGTTTCTTCAGTAATTCTGTATTTATTAAATCATAAATCGGGCTTTTCTTATTTTTTAGTGTTCTAAGTATAACACCTCTTGAGGTGATGCTGACTTGATGGGAGAAGATAATTTATCAGGACTATTTAGAGAGTGGTACACTTCATTTATTGTGTCCGCCTTTGAATTAGGCTTAAACACAGTAAATAAATAATCAGCAAGAATATCTACCTTCTGTTTATTGATCTTTCGCCCATGGTCCGTTATCATGTTTTACCGGAAGAATGTGTTTATTTATTTTAACTCTTTCAAGCACAGCTTACAAAATATGTACCACCGATTTTATTGCATTAGTTGCATAGTGGGACAAAATACATACCATCCACAGGTTTTCTCTTATCAAGCAGAACATCCGTATAAACATTAAACCGGCAATAAAAATGGCTTCTTTCCTTGGCATACCATATTAATGTAGTGGAATTTTACATCCTGTGCAACTTATCACACAAACGCAAATAATTGAAATGTTTATGGAAATATTCAGGTTTATTCTAGTTGTTTTTTTTGCCGTTTTTCCTGCTGTTTAACGCTGGTATTCACTGTTTAATCTTACACTGTTCCTTAAAAATATATTCTCCTTGAAAGAAATTCGTTTGCGGTAAGTTGAAACGCTTTATGTAATTTTTTGTGGCAGTACGAAATTCGTCCCACCATGCAGAACAGTATGTTTTTTAATATTTGTCATGGCTATTGTTTATTACACGAAATACACAAGTAGAATGATTTATGTTCGAATGTTTAATTTTTCTATAATATAGCTCGTTTCGCTTTTTTATTCCCTTATAGAATTAATATGGATTGTCTTAATGATGATTAAATTTATGAGACGTATTATGTGAAACGATACCGTCAGGAGACTCCGAAATTAGCTTTGAAAAATGACTCGGACGAAATTATTCATACGTACGACAGTACCAATATTATAAATTTAGCATCAGATAGTGATACTAATAAGTGTAATGTAGAATTAGTTTGAAATTCATACAGCGCCAACAATTTGTAAATTTAGTCTGCTTATAATATATTTAAATTGTTTTTTGATGATAAATTTATGGAGCACATAGTTTTTCAAACTAATTTATATGCTGAGCAAGGTAGTAAACGTTACCTACAAACAAATAAAGATGAAGTTGAAACGTTTTTAGGAATTAATATATTAACGGGGGATAAAAAAACTTCCAAGCTATCGAGATTACTGGAGTTCATCACCAGACCTACACGACCCATTTATTAGTAAACTAATGACTGTAAATCGTTTTGGTTGGTTATTATCAAATCTTCACCTTAATGATAATATCATTCAATTCAATTCAATTCAATAAAGTATATTTATGTTTTTATACATCAGCAAATAATAAGTAAATAAAAAAATGCACATACCGACCAGCGTTAACGCTCTTACTACGCGTCTTAGGAAATAGTGTACAAAGAAATCTTAAAATTTATTTTATAATTATACAATAATTATACAGGGAAAAACATACAACTAAAAACCCTGCGTAGCCGAAATTAGAGAAATTAATTAATTATAGTTTGATCTTAATAGTAGAATAAGGATATGGGTAAAATTATACAAATTATATTAAGGTTAAACAAATAAATAAGAGGATAGAAGAGAGAAATACTGATACAATAGATTACATGAGGATAGAGACTTATTAATAACGACTTAAGTAGTTCGACAATCTGGTGCCAGAGAAGTGAATGTTTAAGATGCCAGATAGTAAGAGTGCAAATTATAAGAAACTGTATAAATTGCGTCCACTCTTAATTGAAATTAGACATAAATTTGAAAAGTATTTCTCACCGAATCCGTGCCTTGCCATTGATGAATTAATGGTTAAATTCAGAGGACGATCCAGTATCAAACAATACATGCCAATGAAGCCTGTAAAGCGAGGATATAAAGTATGGGTCATGGCTGATATGTCCGGTTATATGCTAAAATTCGAGATATATACAGGAAAGCATGAAAACTCAGTACAAAAAAATCTGGGAAAATCAGTCGTGAAGTCATTAACAAGGAATATTAATGGGAAGAACCGTGTAATATATTTTGATAACTATTTTACATCTTATGATTTAATGAAAGCTCTAAAGGAGATGGGTATTTACGCATGTGGTACTGCAAATAAAACGATAAAAAATCTGCCAAAATTTAAACCTGATAATGAAATGAAACAAGGGGAATGTGACTGATTTCATTCTGGTGACATATTAGCGTTGAAATGGAAGGATAAAAGATGCGTTCATCTATTATCAAATTTTCATTCCGCGTTATCAGCAAAAAAACAACTTGATGGTAGTATAAGGAAAGTCGCGTGTCCTGAAGCAATTTCTGACTATAATTTACACATGAATTGTGTTGATCGTTTCGATCAGCTGAAGACAGCATATGAGATAGACCGCAAGAGTAAGAAATGGTGGCGCAGAATATTTTTCTATATTATTGACGCAGCTCTAGTCAATGCCTTCATTTTACACAAGAGTCTTCCAGTAGCATTCTTATCTCATAACGACTTTCGCGATGAAATTTTAATGGGTTTAGTGAGTACGAAATTAGTTGATCTTAGTAATATATCTACTTCTACCGCAGTAATGGAAATAAAAAAAAATGAAACCTCATGTATCATTGGAAATACGTCGAAAGGAGTCCGCGCATCAACCATTAAGATCAACTAGAAGAAGGAGGTGTGCAGCTTGTAGTTTTACAAAAAAAAGAAATTAGAACAGAATGGATTTGTAACGTTTGCCAGGTTCCATTATGCTTAGGAAAAAATAAAACTTGTTTCCAAGATTATCACAAGTAACATTATTTGTATTAAGCACTTTTTAAAAATAATATTAGATTTTAATTCCGAGAACCCTAATTTTTATGATGATCAATGTGATAATAAATAGTACTAACTGCGCAATATTATTTTCTTGCTTTTTTTAGTTCTTTATTTTTATTATTAAACAATTCTTTATCTAAAGTATTCCTGGTTTCAAACCACCTTCGTCTAAGTTTTCTTTTTTCCAAGACATGTTATCGGACTGTCATACGATAATTATTTCTTTTTTTAATATATAAGAACAGGAGTACTAAGGGTAGAATCAGTTTGTATTTCTCCAGTTAGATATCATACGGCATTCTCGATGTAAATTTGGCTTTTTAGTGGAATTTTTAGATTTAATTTTAAGTTTAGATATTCTCTACATGATCCCCAGTCAGTTTTATTATTATATAAGTGTATTTGTTTTTCTCTACATATTACTGAATGACTAAGTGTTAAGTTTATTTCGGAGTGATCGGAAAACAGATCAAATGAACTAATTTCAGTATAAAAACTACCTTTTGTAATGAAGAAATCCAGCAAATCCGGTATTTTATCCAATATGCTGCTTCTCTAGTTGATATAAAGTTTATATTGTGATAATCTAGAGTTTCTTTAAAGATTCGCCCCCTTGTTTTTGTTAGCCTAGACCCTCACGTTGAGTGTTTAATGTTCTTGTCTGTTTCAACCATAAATCTACTACTAAAATATTTTATATATTTATCAAACTCGACCGTTCTTATTTTGTGTCGTGGCGGATAATAAACAGTTGACATTCGTCGTCTGTACGTTAATTCCTTGTAAGTACCCTTCTTTAAAGTGAGTGAATTAATTCATGGTGTACAATATTAGGTTTAACCAGTATGGCTGAGCCATTTACCCGAGAGATGTACACAAGGGTAAGTGGTGTAATTCTTAATTTTGATATTATCTTTCTCTGTGAAATGAGGTTCAGCATTTAAAATTACGCCAATATCGTTAGAATTTAAGAACAGTTCTGTTACTGCTTTATAGTTTTTTTTTTAAATCATTCGCATTCCACTGGGCTATCTTAAGATAGGCAGGTATTATTTTATCAACTTCTGAACTCTCGTAGTGAGCATAGACCATGTTTTTGTTGGACTAATTGATGAAACATTGCTTTAAATTCAGATAAGAAGATATCAAGCTGATTTTTATATGATAAGCTCTGTTGATTTGTTTCTTAATTTGTTAATGAGGTTTTTTTTCAGGCTTTTGTGTTGGTATCTGTATATTATTTGTATTTATTATTATATTTGTTTGCGCTCCTGCATCGTCTCTGTAAATTTGTGAATAACTGATAGTTAGTTGTCGGTGTATATTTTGTACAAATTGTGGTTCTATTTTTTTACATCAACTTTTCTATGTAATAACCATTAATAAATTTCGCAGCTTCTGTAGTTTTGCAGGATGTGCTCCTCTGCATAGTCCGCAGGTCGCTGCCAATTTGGGATCTTTTTTGCGCGCGTGGGTTCTTTTATCTTCACCCCACTTAATGTGATCTGGTTTAATATGTTTTTGTATACCGAGATTGTTGACAGTTTTGACACTGTGGTATAGAATTTGGTTTTCCGTTAAGGGGTTCTATTATAATAGTAGTGTTACAAAGCGATTTAAGATTACAGTTGTCTTTGCAGTTTTCTGTAGACTCTGAATCAACAGAGAATAATGTGAGAGGTAATTTGGTTGAATATTGTTTTATATTGTGGACGTTTCGAACTTTAAAACCATATGAGTTCAATTCTTCTGCAATTCTGTTTCAACCTTCCCTTTCATCTCCATCAGGTGTTTATGCGGAAGCATTTACTATTTTTTTTCTCTCTTTTGAATTCTAGTCTTCAGTCGTCTTATTGCTGTATCTTTCGCATACAATGCACGTCTTTCGTTTTGTTCTTGTTTAGTTTCTTCTTCCATAGCTATCATATCTCGCCTTATGTCTGTAGATGTTATACCGTGTAATATTTTTATTTTACCGATTGTCGATTTCAAGCATTCGGTTGGTTTCATGTAGTGCTATCCTTTTTACATGTACCGAATTCCGCCACAATTGGAATCGATTAGTTTTCTGAATAGACTATTTCCTGTACCGGCTTTTTTTTTTTTTTTGTATCTTCACAATCTTCTTTTTACGTTAGTACTCGGTCTAATTTAACGCGTAATTCAGTGCTCCAGGTATATCTGTTATCATTTTTTAGTTTACCTTTCGCATCCTTACTTCTCAAACGAAACGACGTTACTTTTGTTTTATTAGGTTTTGATTTGAAGTAATTATTAATATAATATTCTTCCATAGTCTCGAGTACTTCATTCGGATTCTTTCTATATGAATTGTACCAGCTAAATCATCAGCAAATATAGTGTTTCGTCGAGCTTCAAATCGGCTGATCATTAATATATATATGTTAATAATTAAATAAAATTGTAGTAATCCGCTATTCTGTTTTCGCCATCTGCATACGTAAAATCGACGATTTCATGACAGCGTGCTAATTATTTTGTTTAATTTGCAGCTGTCAGTAAGTTCGTATATTTTTAAAGTTAGTATTCTACGATTAACTGTCGTATGCTGATATACATTTTCTATTTTTTCCGAATCAGATTTAAGATTTGTACTGTCCATCACCTCCCCGCTCTGAATATGGTCTGCTGCTTAATGAGAATTTTTCAGTCTAATTTTTCACTTATTTTATTTAATATTATTCTTCCAAATGCTTTATAAGTATGACATAATAGTGAAACAGGTCTGAAGTTTCCAACATCTCTAGAGTTTTTTTCCGGTTTAAGAAACATAGATTTCATAAACATTAGAACGGGTATAAGAAAAAAAGCTTCGTCATCATTGTCCTTTTCAGTGTATCGATAAGATTTGACGTTACCATAATTTTTTCAATTTTCGATCTATATATACGTCGTTTGATTATATTTTTATGCGAATTTTCAATAAAAAAATAATAAAATTTAATAATAGAAATATAATGTATTGGAAGAAAATCGCAATGATAGGAAATGAAAATGAAGAATCAGAAAACATTTCAATTAACAAAAAGGTGCGTCCGTCAAGGCTGCATACTGTCTCCAGTTCTATTTAACATCTACTGGGAGTCGATTTTCGAACATGCTTTGAACGAGGACGATGGAATAGCAATAAGGACAAAGCACTTGTCAAACATCCGTCATGCTGATGATAACGTTTTAGTTGCAGACAGGTTCGAGAATTTCCCAAGGTATGTTAAACCGCGTAACGCAGATCAGCACATCACACGGATTACACATAAGTATCACCAAAATCATATCTTAACGTGAAAAACTCGATGACTCGGAAGGATTTCAAATTACAACTACGATTTATTCCGATGTTAGACTTGGTCAATACTACTATACGGTATAGAAAGTTGGGTTCTCACACAAACCTCGAAGAAGAAAATCGAAGCTTTTGAAATGTACGTTTATCGGCCTTAATGCTAAAAATATCATACCTAGATCACGTGACTAAAAGAGAAGTGTTGAATAATGAGGTGCTTTATACCGGTAAGTTAAAATACTACGGACACATGCACAGATATCCAGAAAAATATCACCTATTCCATCTTGTACAATATGGTGAAATTATTAGCCATAGAAAATCTGGTAGGTGAAAACTTTCTTGCGAAGCAGATATGAGAAGATGGTATCAAATATCAGCACCGCAGCTCCAAGAGGCATTCCAGAAGTATTTAGTAGCTCTAATGATCGCCGACCTTCGACTGGCGATGACGTAACATGAAAAAGGAGAAGATAATAACGCCAAGCGAACGTAAATTCTGTTTCACACGAATTTCAGGCTAATGGACATGAAACTCCAATAATTTACAAATCCACTACATAAAATATAGCATAAACATTAAGACCAATTATCTAAATGCTACAGGATATATATATATATATATATATATATATATATATATATATATATATATATATATATAGGGAATAAGATCACAACTCTGAAAATTTATGTATATAAATACACGTGAAATAAAACTGAACACAAATATTTTATATAACTAGCTGTCGCACGTATAATATACACGTATTATTTCATGAAAAAATGAATATATACGTTGATAATTCAGTACGTTACATTGTATATAATAATGTTGTACAAGACCAGACAAGATAACTGGAATAAGGTATGAGTTTATCAACGATAGATATTCATTATTTATGGAAACGTTCGAACATGTTGAAATTGCTGTTACATTTCTTTTTAATATAAAGGTATTTAATACATAGCTAATTACATACAACGTTATAACACAAATATTACGAAGTAAACAGCTAAGATGACGTCATTATTTCTCCTTTCCCAATCTCATATATATATAATTAATTCACAAATGACGGAAGGGATGTGAAAGAAATAAAATCACGGATAGGATGGGCAAAGCAAGCTTATATAAATTTGGGACAAATATTAAAGAACAAAAAGATGGCTTTGGAGTTAAAAAAAAGAATAGCACGTTGTATGGGGCCTGTGTTCAAATACGCAGCAGAATGTTGGACAATGAACGCCGACATCGAGAGAAAATTAAACGCCTTCGAAATGTGGACGTATAGAAGGCTGCTTAAGATTCCGTGGACCGATTTCGTTTCTAACAAAAATGTGCTGAATCGATGCAAAATCGATAAAGTGACTATCGTCTAAGATATTAAAGAAAAAAAGAGAAAATATATCGGACACAAAATACGAGAAGAAGGCATTTTTACGCTAGCGGTCCGAGGGAAAATAATTGGGAATACAACAAGAGGAAGAAATAGGATGGAGTACATAACAACCAATGTGGGTATTAATGAAACGTACGAAATAATAAACGCAGCTAAGGAAAATATAAGACGGCTAATGGTTCTTGGCGCGCGACCTTTTGAAAGGAGACGCAACAAAATGATGATGATAATGATGATATATATATATATACATATATATCGTTTGATTTTGCTTCTCTTAATAAACCTATTATTTGAAGAATTAAATTCAATCGCCATTTTAATAATAATGAACTATTTAACTAGTTTATAATAAATTTAATTCGATATAAATAGTATTTAATATTCTCGCTTTTCTTTATATTATATATACACGATGATCTAGAACTCGTTTGTTACGATCTGGAATCATCTTAGATGAGGACTAATGTTTCGGTATTCCAGCTGAAGTTTCTATAGTTATAAAAGTATCTTCTGCGTGATGTGATAGTGCTTACTGAGTATTCGTAATAGTTTCCCAAACTTCGCTCGACTGCTTATAGTCTATGCGAATCGCAACTTCTCGTGTAGTTTGTTCGTAAAGATGTCGCCAGACGTACAATCGTATGCGTTACTGGGAGAATGAGACGTAAGTTTTCTTACTAAACAAACCTCGAGACATTCTTATTAGTCGGTTATTGCTACATTAATTATACCATTAGGTATAGAGTACTTAATTAGTATTCTAGGTGCTTTTGCATCGCATCGTGAATATATCTAGACGAATAGGTATATATCTATATACAGGTACGTACACATTTACGGGTGAAACGTAGACGCGGGCGAAAATCCGGCATTGCGACGAACGGAAAGCTAACGACAAAAACTATAATTAAAATAAAACGAATAATTAACTTACTATTATACGCGATGAATTATCTCGGTGATAACGAGCAATTAGTATCGAAACGTCACTTCCTTAAGACTCAAGACGCGCAGATTAATTAAATTTTCTTAATTAATAGAATTAAAGTCTTTATAGAAAGTACGTTTACCTTTTAAACTTGTTATATATATATATGTCTAATTATTGAGCTGGAAATAGACAGAAGTGGACTGTTGAATTACAGAGCGAAGAGACCGCGCTACGATTAAAGTTTAATGTCATCTATGGTTCAATAATAACGAAGGAAAAAAATATAAAAATCAAATATTAATAAACGAGGTTTTCTTTATTCATTCCATTTTTCCCTGTTCGTTATTTTTTTTTTTTTTTTTTCATAATTCAACTTACAATTTGATAAGGAATAACCTTCTGGGACATTCATAAAAAAACAATCTCTAGACCGAAATATTCAGAGATTGTTCGTAATATCAAACCAATAAGTAAATAAATATGTAAATCAATTTAACTAAAACAAAAATATGCTTAATAAATAAACGATTGAAATATTACAATAAATACATACTCTATATATATATATATATATATATATATATATATATATATATATATATATATAAAAATAAACAATCGAAACTGTGTACAATATAACTTAAAATTGCTTAAATACAAATGAAATTAACAAAATTAAAATTTTAAATCAAAATTTGAACGGGGTAAAAATTGACATATGTAGGTAATTTAATACAAATATTAACAAAGATAAGCTCACACCATATATTCCAATTTTTTTTTTGTATTTATGTATAAAAATATGTTTTACAGCGGTAAGGTCGTTATTAGAGGAGAACTTTTAAACGAACTACAAGTTTTCTAATATATTGAAATTGCATTCAAATGAAGAGGGTAGAAATTAAATAAATATACACGTATTAGAAAACTATTCTGGTTAATGGACGGAAATTCAATCGACAATTCTTATCTATATTGCTAAGGCCTATCTGGATATACGGGACGCAGCTGCGGTTTTGTGCAAAGCCGAGAAATATACAAATTATACAGATCGCCAGAAATAAAATCCTTCGGCCGATAACAAATGCACCTAGGTGTATAGCAAATCAGAGTTAAATTATTGCCTACGTACGTGAAAGGTTAATACACCCTGAGCCATGTTGTAAGGCTGGAAAATCATTCAAATAACCTTGCATCAGGACTGTTAACCTGCTATGTAAGACGTTTAAGACGCAGTAAACCCCTTAGTCTAAAGTCATGTGTACCGCGGGTAGTGGGTGCTATTCCTTTCTCGTTACCGGCCTTTTTAAATGATCTTGTCGATCATAGTAAATATTAATAAGGAAAAAAAAAACAAGTCGCCGTGTAAGATTTCGTATCGCTTGCTTCAGACGATATCGTTTAAAAGTCATCTGATCCTGCTAACTCTGATAAGCTAATTCATCGAACGACAAATGATGAACACATAAGAAAGCAACTGTCCAACTGCGTTTAATATAATTTAGTTAAATCGATGATAAGCGATACCGGATCTTGATAGAATCGTTAAAAATAAATAAATAAATAAATAAATAAATAAATAAATAAATTATTTACGTTATCGATCGCGAGATATAACTTTATTTATGTCGTTCGTTATAATTAATTAATTCATTAATTGTAATTCGGGGCGTTGTTTGATGTTTTGAGAAAAGTTAATGCGTAGGCGAATAAAATTTCCTCATTCTAGTTAATATATCGCCGATATTTGGAAGGAAATAGGAAATTAAAGAGATTAACTTTACAATGCTAACCGTACTCGTCTATAAAGTTATCGGTCTATTTATCTATCTAATATGTATATATTTTAACACATATATATATATAAACTAATAACGTGACTCGATAAAGCACAGCCTTTAATAGAGTAAAAGCTCTCGACAAAAGCTACAACGGATCTCGTTACAATTAGAGTTCACGCGGATTAGAGAGGTAGTTCGCTAAATATGCATTCGCCTCTACGATTATCATCGATATCTTCATCATCACTATCATCATAATCATTATTATTATTATTATTATTATTATTATTGGTGGCGTTCGGTCTGACAAATAGTTGAAATCGTTCCGGTATTTCTATATTACTGGGTTTTATAGTCAGTTTCGTATTACTAGAATCCGGATAGATAAAAGCAATCCAGCCATTCGAGAGTAAATTCGAGGAAAATTATTGCGGATTATTTCCTAGTCGGTCGTCTCTATCGTCGCCATTAGTTAACTAAGTTTATTCGGTTCGATAATTGCATAGTGTACGAACGTATCGCGTAACGTTTAAACGTTCCGGCATTATCGTTAAATTTTGAAAAGTATTTCGTTCGTATTATTTACATACAGCGCGAATATAGAATACGATAAGGATGTTAATAGTAACGAAGCGATAATCAAATGATTTATAGGTCGCCTAACTGTGCGCGTAAATGCGCATGCGCTAAGTTATAACACGCGTATAGTATGCTGTAACCTAATTAGAAAGCAATTTTGTACGTATCAAATATGATTACCGTGTAAACTTATTATCGTTTAAATGAAAATTCTTCATATCCGAACGTAATATTCTACATATATCCCTGCTCAATCGTCGACAATATTCAAAATTACCGTACGTTCTTACAAATCTTTCTCGCAAATTAAAAACAACGCTGCTTGCTATTTAGCTTTCCGGTTACACCTATCAATCCATTCCTTCCTCGGAAGACAAATCTAGTCTCATTCCCAATACTGATCTTACAGTATAAAAACTGAAACATATCTCAACAGAAAATCGCTAAATTTCCTTCGTAATAAAGCATCTTTTCAACATACTATACAAAACGGATAAAAAAAAAATGAAACATGTCTATCGTGTATAATGATATATTAGCCACTTCCGTCGTATTATGATGTTCTATCGCACGAACTCTTTGCAATTCTGCAAGCTATACTAATTGCATATTTTAAAAATGAGCAGGAAATTGTCGTTGTCGCAGGCTCGCTGTATTCGATCCAACAGCTGAAAGAAATTTGCAGATGCACAGATCCACTGGTTGTGAAAATTAATTCGACGATCAACGAGCGAAGTTTGCAGACTAGTGTACTTCTGAACATAGCGGATACAAAATGAATGAAGAAACAGATCGAGCTGCGAAAGAAGATGTGTCGATATGCTGCATGTTCTATAAATTCAAGCAACAAGCAACAGCCGGATTTTTCGGTTTACATAGACAAAGTGGTATCTGGACTATTCAAACAAGACGGGACGAAGTAATATTGTTCCGTATCCGTATACAGGTCACACTAACCGATCGTTCTACTTGCTCAACCTGTAATGTTTGAATTACTATAGCTCATACTCCACTTTTCTCTGTATAACTTTATTCGCTCTTCATTAAACTTTCCTAACGTGATGAAATATTTTCACCTAAAAATGAAAATACTCTTACAACTTTCGTCGTTTGCACTAAAATATTTATCGTGCATTTTTAGACGTATACAGAAAAAAACCCGATTAAAAAATTGAAATTTCCAGAATTTTACGAGGAGAGTACTTGGGGTTGAGTCTGAAAATTTCAAAGTTTGTAGATTACATAATCATTTTCAATTGCTACATACATGTTCAAAATTTCATTCAAGAGATAAAAAAAAAACATACGTACAAATAAGAATTATTTGTTCGGAAATATATAAGATTTTTATTTTTATATATAGAAAAGTTTATAGTTAATAGAAGAAACGCCTTGTAAAAATGCGGACGACTCTGCTTGTAACAGCATTGCCAGTTCAGTACAGGAAAATATACAAATTACTTCATTTACTCCTGCTAACACAGTCTGTATCTGAGTAGTAATTTAAACTACGGATTTACATTCGTTTGGTCCTCAAAATCATCTTGTGCCATGGAGCAAAAACTTTCAATACTAAACGCAGCCATTTATCTGAGAAAGATAAGCCTTATCCCGTTCAGTAACAACGTCCTCTATTCCCCTATATGGTAGATGAAATTTTAATCCTAACGAAATTATATGTTCACTGGTTAACCGTGACAAGTCTCAATTTTAATAATATAAAAACAGATTGAAAAAATTGTGTATGTTTATCAAAAAAGCAGTGTTGCATAATAATAAACGCCCTGTATAATAATTTTTGTCAAAATTTTATGCGTAACTGAAACGGTTAATGGTCTGTTGTCATCAGAACAATGTGAAAATATAAAAAGTAGAGCTACTATTAGAGACAAAGCACAAAAGTTTCTGTAATAGTAGAGTAAAAAATGCAGCCTCATACTATTTTATATTGTATAAGAATACAGGGAAGGAAATATTCATGATTCTGTTGCACAGCGAATTGATGACGTGTCTTCAGATGTCCAGTGTCATATACATAATAAATAAGAGCAGAGTGTTTCCACTGCGCAGTTTCACGATTCGACTGATACAAGTGACAAATGTCAATTATTTAGTTCCAACAGATTTTTTGATAATGACTCAATTATTAAACAATATCTGACATATTCCGAATTATCCGCAACATCGAGCCGATTATATGATTTCATACACTTTGAAACAAAATGGATGTCGTTGAAAAACTGTTTTTTTTTTTTGTTTATACTTAAGGATTTACGAGCTACGACCGGAAGATTAAAAGAATTTGCTACTAAAGTAAAAGAAAATTCGACTGCTTTCTGATGTAGCTATAAATAAGGGCTGGTTAAACAAGACTTCTCCAACAAATGAAACGCGTACTAGACATTATATTTCGATACAGAAATACTTATAAAAATACGGATATGTATAAATATGATCACACTAAAATGGCGTCTATTACCGCATAGGCGAATGTTAATATAGGGGGTGACCCGGAAAAGACGAACGGTTCTGTTTTTTGAATAGCGCAGTTGATGACACTGCTGCAACAACGCGAACCGCGTGCTCCATGTTTAGTGTAAACACAGGAGATGCGTTCTTGTCCCAGTTATCGTGGACATCTTATAAAGAGGAGGAGCGCGCGTTTCGCGTGAAACGTTATTTTCGGCGTGAATCGATCACAACAGTCGTAAGAGAGTTTCGAAAAGAATTCGTACGCGATTTATTTATTTTTGTGGAAATATCTTATAATAAGAGCTATGCGAAACAGGTCCACGAGATGTGGAAGACCTGAAAACTCGGATTTCTGAAGAAATTTCAAAAATTCAACGACCTCTGCTCGAAAAAGTCTTCGAAAATTTTGTAAAAAGACTGAACGAATACGTTGTTACAAATGTCGGTCATTCCAACGATATTGTGTTCCACAAATGATTAAGTTAATCTCGCGTTATTTTAAAATAAAATTTCATTCAAAAATGTTGGTCGGGTAGTTTTTGAGTTATTAGAAAAACAACAAAACGTCCGTCTTCTCTGGGTCACCCGATATCATAAATACGCGTGTATTTGTGCGTGTATATTTTCGCTTTTCCGACATTTTTTACGAATTACGGAAGAAAACGTCGCTCGGAAATGAGCAACGAACATAAAGAAGCTTTATGGTAATAACACGTTAGCCGGTGCAAAATTCGAAGCGGCATTTTTATTTCAGCTTTTTTGTTTAGACGATTTAAGAGAAAATCCGACAACAAAAATGTTTCTGTACTGAAGCATTGCGTATGTAGTAAAAGTCGTTAAGTTCGTACACATTGCGGTTTTAAAGTTCTGCACGCACACGAGCGCACATACACAAATATATACGCACATATATATATATATATATATATATTAAAAAACGCAATAAACGGTAAAGACGATACACTAGTTAACGAATGGGAAACGAGCACGGAGAAACTTTTTCATTTGTTGTAAAGGCGTAAATAGTTTCCCCAGAGGCGATTAATCTGATCATCGCGAACATGTTAGGTTAGAACGATAAGCCATATCCATCTTGGTTTTAACATTTTTACGATTTGTTTAAATTTGAATACGAAATACAACGCACGCCGTGAACATCGCGTGATAACGCAACACTGTTTTCATTTGCAGAGTCCGTACTAGACTTTACCGCCCATTTCGCTAAAATAGCTTGTAAATAACCGAAATATATACGAGCTCACGTATACATCTAGCGGGTATCGGAATGTTGTAAGTGTGCGATACGCGTACTTTATAGAAAGAAGCGACTTTGAAAATGTAACGGGTAGATACGTGCAACGAGTTATATTACCCAAGAGTATTAGCTAGCATTAGCAAAAGCAAAAGCAAAAGCGGAGCGTCCTGCGTAAGAGGAAAGTTTTAAAGAAGAACTACGGTGAGACAGACAACAAGTGAAAGAAGAAGAACCGTTAGTAGTTATATAGAAGAAGACAGCGAACACTATCACGCCGAGGATAAGTTCAAAAGCTCCGCGAACTGTAGCAAAGCTGCGAAGGGTTCGGAACTTTCTACTCGAACAGTCGCATCCTGTAATAGCGTACACACGATCACACGGTCGCCTAAAAACAGCGTTTCCAGTTTCATTTCGGTAAACATTATTACGACAGTCCTCTCACCCTTCGAAAAAAAAAGTATGTTTTACTCTATACCCTTCTGTCTCTGTTCAACTCTTTCCATCGGTGTTCTCTCATTCGCTTTGTCCGCGTTTAGTATGTGTACGCGAATATAATTTCAATTCTCCAGGGACGTACGGGTCTTTTCTCATGTTCGAGTAGTTCTCTCTCCACAGTTTCGCTTTACCGAGCGAATCCGAAAGAATTTCATAGCAACGTCCTATTATTCGGTTTTCATTTTATATCTATCATCGACGTCTGTTATCCGTGCGGTTTTTCTTTGGTATGCACCACGTTTTAAAAAAAAAAACAAGAAACGAAATTAAAGCATGGTCGGAAGAATTTTAAAATTTTACTCTATAAACATATATAATCGAACTCGAAAAGAAAAGAAAATATTCGATGTTATACGTCGAAGATTAATAAGTATTTACCCGAGAAAACGATGGTTCTCGAATAACTGCATAAACGTTAAAAAAAAAAAAATATACTTTCACAAAATGAATGAAACAAAAGTAGGATGGATGTAAGGCAAAGCCGAAACGTCGGAACTTTATTAACCTGGAGGCTTTGCACAAAGTTTGGAAAATTTTAAACAGAATACGAAATTATGTACAATATGCATATATAAAAGAAGAAACGCGATGAACACGACACTCTTTATAGCGAGGATATACCTTAAGTATAACAGACGTTTAATTAATATAACGCTTTCGTAAATAAAATTAATCTCTTTGATAATATGTTCTCTTATACGTACGTAGCGAATATAATTATCGCGTTTAAAAGAAAAAAATGAGACTCGTCGAATTTTTCCGAAGAAAATCGCGTCAGATTTGAGATACTTGCAATCTCTATTTTCAAAACCAACAACAGTTTTCGCCGTCACTAGTCCTTCCCGTGACTCAACGTTCAGCGAGTAAAACAACATACGGTTGATCGCTGACGTGAAATGGTGGATAAATCTAGCTCAACGTCAGGATCGTGATCACATCGTGCAATTTAGAAATATGAAATGTTTGTTGAGAAATTTATAAACATCCGGTTACAAATAGAGAAGACGGAGTTATAAGCTAAACAAGTCCCGGTTTGCCACAATCAACCGGCGTACAGGTCGATAACGCGAATTCCAGCGAGGTTAATTTCGAAGTAAACAACCAGGAAAAAACAGCATTGGAAGAATAAAATAACGCACGATGGAATGAATTATTATGCAAAAATTAAGGACGTCCACGAAAATGGATTTGAGCGGTAATAACAAAAACGATTAGTTTTGGTTTGATAATGGAGATGGTAAGTATCTGTCTCGACAAATTCCGACGTGGTGGTCTTCATTTCGATTCTAAAACATAAGAGTGAAAGCGAAATGAGAAATAAAAATTACGATACGAATCAATTTATAGTTTTCGTTTGTTCTATTGGGTTTTTTACGTGATACTGTATTAACTCATATTTCTATAATATCGCTATGTCCGAAAATAGATGTAAATTCTCAATCTGAAGAAGGGATAATGCATTATACGGAGGACCGTTACGAGACGCGCGCAGTAATTTAACGTACAGTTCAGAGTGTAATATTATTAAAGAAGGGAATTCGAAGAACACGCGATGAGGATAGCAAATTGCACGTTCAGCATGTAGAGGGCAGTAAGCAGTTTCTCTAAGCTGCATAAGGAACAGGCGGTCCGGCAACAAGTAATGCCCGAACTGAAATCTTCAGATAAGTACAATTGCTCTCCGCTTAATATTTTTTAAAAAAAATAAGAACTATTGTGAAGAGACGGTTGCAATCGATAGTATCTGGTAACAGGTGACTGCTGTATACGCAGAAGACCCACCTTAATGAATGAAATTGTAGTGTATTGGCAACACTGTAAAATGTTGTACAAAATGTATGTTCATAATTTTGTAATGAAGTTATAAACGGTTTCTTTCTTATTCTTCGTTTCGTTATTATAAAGTTTAAGTTTTCCTAGGTTAGAGGCTTTCCTAGGGACACAACAGAAATCGATGAACCTGACGCATTTCTTTTTGTTCTCAATAGCCTTCAAAATGCTTTGTGAGTCGGTAATAACGAGATAATTACCTGGAAGCGTCGTATCAATTAAGAATGATAAGTATGGAAATACTTCTACACACTCAGCGGTAAAATACGGTCAGGAGAGAATGAAATGAACAAGATTAATAATAATAAAAAAGAAACAACTATTAGAAAAATGATAAAAAATAAAATTAAGAAATAAACATTAACGTTTGATTATGAATCAGCGTTTTAGAGACCATATTTGTATTTAGCATGGTGTAAGTTATTTCAATAAGTACCTATTGATAAGCAGCTCGGTCTTTATATCGGTGCGCTAAGTAGTTGTTATTAAGTTTAAACTAGATATTTTTCATATATTATTTCTTTCCTTATTATTGTAGTTAATTTTTTTGTTATGAATTTATTTTCACTTAAAAATGGCGTAACTGCTGAAAAGTTTCGTTATTAATTAGATTAACAATTAGCGATTTTAACTAGTAACTCGGATTGTTTTTTTTTTAATAATATTTTTCATATACTTTGATCGTATAATAAATATATGAACTACGAAGTTGTATTGTGACTCCGACGTCTTTTTTAATTACAGAAATGTTATTTTACAAAATCAGGCAATGTACTAAATAAAACTACGTTCAATACATAAAAACTTTATGAAATACAGTAGTGTGATTAATTAACCCTATTATAAATTTTATACAGTTGTCGATTATACAGTACTACTTCTCAGGTGAACTGTAGATAATTTTTAACGTATTTATATAAATATTTTCAAAATCGATTATGGTCCGTAGCAGATAGAAATTTAAATGAAAGATTTAATATTAGACCAGCTGGCTCCATCACGGTGAATAATCCGATATGAGAGAACTGAAATGCAGTAAAGAATCTTTATTTATATATATATATATATAATACATGTTAGTCGCAAAAATAAAAATAAAACTAAATGAAGAACAACATTCGTAACAGATGGTATTTAAAAGACAATATTATATATAAAAACACAGCAATAATGGAGCTGAAAAACGTTGTACAATCGATAGATCCGCTCGAGAAAGCCAATACAACCTGGCAATACACCAAAAAAGTATTAGAAAACGCTAGTAAAAAGGCTAATATTATACCGTACAACAAAAGAAAACCTTGAATTAACACATGGATGGAGATAAACACACACAAAGAAATTAAAAAGAAAGGTTTAGATAATGAAATAACAACACAAAGATACCGGGACATAAGTGGAATAATTAAACAAAAGTGTAGACGGGATAAAAACAACTTTCTAAATAAGATATGTAAGGATATAGAAGAAAACTAAAAATAAAAATGAAGTAAAAGATCTATTCCAAAAAATTAAGCAAATAACGAGACGATTCACTTCGCAACACTTGGGTATTAAAAATGAAAACGGAATAACGTTGACTAATGAAACTGAAATATTGACAAGATGGAAAGAATATTGCAAGAATTTAATGGAAGAGATAGGTGAACAAAATAGATGCATAACATTCAATAACGTTTTTGAAAAGGAACCACCCTTATTAAAAGATGAAGTACGCTCAGCCGTACAGAAACTAAAGTCTTTTAAAGCAGCGGGAGAAGATCGCATTGTATCGGAGATGTTCAAATATTTAGGGGAGGCATCAATAGATATTTTCTATAGCATATGTCAAAATATATGGAGTACAAACATATGGCCAAAGGATTGGACAACATCAATATATGTCCCAATCCAGCGAGATATATGCAAAAATTATAGAACGATCGCCCTTGTATCGCATGCCAGTAAGATAATGCTGCATATTATACATGAGAGGCTTAAGCCGTACATACTACCACAGATATCAGAAGAGCAAGCCGGTTTTATTCCAGGAAAAGGTACGCGAGAACAAATTCTGAATATGCGACAGATAATAGAGAAAAGTCGCGAATTTAATATTTCAGCGTACATTTCCTTTATAGACTACTCCAAAGCATTCGACTGTGTACAATGGAGGACATTATGGCAGATATTAGAACAAATGGGCGTACCGCGACATTTAATAACATTAATTAAAGCGCTGTATGACAATAACATTGGAAAAGTAAAAATCAATAATAAATTAACTGACGCATTTAAAGCTGAAAAAGGTGTCCGTCAAGGATGTATTCTGAGTCTCAGGAGAGTACTCGATAAATGGGAAAATGGTATAAAAATAGGCGGAAAAATTATTAATAATTTACGGTATGCTGATGATATAACAATAATCACCTCGTCAAAAGAAAAACTTTTCACCCTTTTACATAAGCTTGAGAATGTAAGTAAACAAGCTGGATTAATAATAAATCGAGAAAAAACTAAAATAATGATTATCGACAAGAATAACTGCAGTCGGTATACAAAAAAACTGCATACGATACAAGTAGTTGATAAATTTGTATATTTGGGATCACTAATCAAATCACTAAACATGGTGCATCTACCGATGAAATTAAAAATCGAATATCAACAGCTAAATTGGCATTGGGACAACTACAAAAAATATGGAAAAGTCACGACATCTCAATGAGTACGAAAATTCGCATAATGAATACTCTAGTCTTCTCTGTTTTTCTATATGCTGCAGAATGCTGGACACTAAAAGCAGCTGATATTCGGCGCATTGATGCTTTTGAGATGTTCTGCTGGCGACGAATGTTGCGAATCTCGTGGACCGAAAAGCGAACCAACCTCTCTGTTTTGAACGATATAGGATCGGATCTACGTTTACGAGACATAGTAATACAGCGCATAATGAGGTATTTCGGACATGTGGTACGTCGGAATGGAATAGAAAAATTAACTCTTGAAGGGATGGTAGCAGGCAAAAGGATACGTGGAAGGACAGAAACCAGGTACACAGATAGGATTAAACAATTAACTGCGGCCTCATCGCTCCAGCAAGTTATAAGACTCGTGGAAAATAGGGACATATGGCGAACAAGTTTGAAAGGAATTGGAATTCATAATTTCACGATGCTCGGACCGAGCCAATGAATATGATGATGATATAATACATATATATATATATATATATATATATATATATATATATATATATATATATATATATATATTACGACGATATCACGATATACCTCTGTCGACCCACTTCTGAACAAAGGCTTTCTCCAACGCTTTCCATCCATTTCTGTTTTGTGGATTTCGCATCCACTTTTTTCTGGCCACCTTTTACTATGTCGTTCTGTCAATATATATATATATATATATATATATATATAAGAGATGCTTTTGAAAGTAGGTGTTTAAATTATAAAATAAGTAATACTGTTTCCTTAATTTTTTTTCTACGTAATGTGGATATCGTTAACTTAAAATCGATCAATATTCTCAAATTTAAAATTAAATAAAATTTTCTAACTAAATCATTAATATTATTAATTTGTTACCTTTTCGAGCCGCTTTCGACGAAAGTCTGTATTTATTGTATAAGCTTTTTATTAAATTAAGTTCATCTAATTTAAACAACATTTTTTTTTTTACTCGTGATAGCGAAATGTCTTCGGTTGTAATCTACACTGATCGTACTAGCAGAACTTTATTAGTTGGTATTCTACTAAGCTAACTCTGTTAATTATAGAGGACAGAGACTATACAAATTGTTCATTTGTATGAGCGCAACTGAAATAGTGGTACGACGTATTAAAAGAATTTAGTAATTCTTTAAATAATTTTTTGTCGAAGAAATAGACGGATTCAGTTACTAATTTCCGTTTAACTGTAACAAAATTAAATACAACCATGTTGAAGAAATCCGAATTTTTTTATTATAATTTCTACCTGAATTTCAAGCGCAGAACAATATTACACACGGATAGAGTTATCGATAAATACGGGTACATATATATCGGGAACGTGTTCTTTAATTTTCCCTTGAAATAACTGACAACAGATTGATTTCAATTACAAGAAATTGTTCGGAAATTCGTTAAATAATAATTTGAATATCCGAGTAAGACGATAAACGAGTTATACCTTACATCCGGATGATTTGCCGTTTCATATAAACTAAATGTTCGACGATTTTAACGAGTGCATCGTTCGGATTTTCTTATTCATCGTCCTCGTATAATTAGTTTATTTTTCGTACGTGCCATGAATGCACGCTTTGACAGCTGAATTTTATAATAATATCAGCTCGCGGTTTTTTTCCTTCTCCACGTAATCGATGACAGTAGTCGATGTCTTGAAGCAGAGTCTGCAAGCCCAAAACCTTGCGAACATTTTGCGCACTATCTCCATTACATTCTCTCCCGATACTTCCGACACAACATAATTTATCATTAAGTTATTCGTTCTCGAGTCCTGCTCGAGACCGTAATTCTGCGTTCTCTTACTTTAGCTAATGGTTTTCATTTCGCAATTCTTTCATCATTTAAAATGTCTCGTTAAGTTTTCCGCATTGTCCCCTGTTGCATATTTCACGTTCACTAAGAGACTCAAGACAGCTCTTTACTAAATATTCAATAGACTGCCGCAGTACTCGCTCTTTCTGCGGATGGAGGACACCTCTCAAATTTTTTTGATAACTTAGAAGCGGTTTTTACGTTCCACGTACTTTGATAGACGTCTACGCAGTCAGAATGAAAAACGTATTTAGAACCGGAACACAAAACACAGTCATCATTACAAGAAATAGAGTTAGCGCATTTGTCGCAAAGGGGTAGTATAGTACGCATAGTATTAACGATTAACTAAACTGAGATAGCAATAGAAAAAAGGGAGTAGAATATACAACTTGCCCGTTGTATTATGTTCGAATCAGCACTAGACATTTAGGTTCACCAATTTCAATTAATATGGCGTCGTTTATCTTTTTAGCTGATCATGGGGCCCGCAACATTCATCTTCAGCATCATAGCTCGAGTGGTTCAATGTACCTGCGTTCAGCCGAGAGCATCATCTAGATTTCGGCGCTATATAAAAAAAAAAACATTTGAAAATACTAATATTTTTACTAGTTTAATTTTCACTTCTTATTTATCGTACTCCAAATAATTCGACCCATTGACCTTTTAGTCATTTGCACGCGACGTCGTATTTCTAACGTATTCTCTCGATCCTAAGCATTTAAATTTACTAACTACATCTATGCCGTCTATTTGTTTTATGTTACGATAAGTTATTTTCAAATCGATTGGTTATCATCATTTCAGTCATTTTTGTTAATTATCTGTCCATTATATATATTTAAAAAATATATATTTTTTTTTTGTGTGTGTGTGTGTGCGTTAAAAATTAAATTATAGCAGTTACAAAATATTGTGGAACGTCTAAATAAGAAAATCGATAAATAAAGAATAATTTGCCGGTTTCGGTTACTTACGTTGTTAAATCCTTTTATGGAGACATAATGACTTAATACGTCCGATAATAACGACGCTCACACCGAGGACACCGGGGCTGTTTTCTGAAAATTATACGAGAAATCTTCGCATATCCCATTTAATCGTTGACGAGATTATAATGGACGTACGTTACGGGTTGAGGATGCAATAAATCGTAGGCGGTTTTTAAAAACGATTTATAATACACCGCTTTCAATTTTCTCTGTTCGCCATTTCGTTAACTAGACATTACGCCGTATTAAATCGTTATGTCATCCTAAAACAAGTCGTAAGTTTAATTTCTTTTAGTAGGATACGTACGCAACAAAACGCCCATATACTTCCCCCAACTTTAATCGACGCGTCGCTACAATATCGCTACTATTACAATTCCGTCCGTGTTCCGAATTGTTCGGACAATCAGGGACAAAGTAAATAAAAATTGGCCGCGTCAAAGTAGAATTAAGGGACAGAGTTTAATCCCTTTTCGGTGTTACGGCCTTATTATGCTTTTAATGAATTCTCTCGACACCCATACGAAAAGTACCCTTTTATCCGTTCCAAGGTATTATCATTACTATTATTATTCCTAACAATTTGTTTATTTTGCAGGGCGCTTTTAGAATGTTGGCTACATTTAGTCACTAATCCATTTCTGTTCAAATACGTTTGACATTACAAATGTTCCGTTAGCTATACGTTAAAAATATGCACACACCCATGTGTGTAGATATGCATATATATATATATATATATATATATATATATATATATATATATATATATATATATACATTGTAACGCTCTACATTTAAATATGTTGAATAGTGATTGTGCGTAAGATGAACTTTAGTACTTATACACATTATCACTATTACTCAAAGCTACTCTTTTCATCGGTTTCTGTCTAATTCTCGCTAACGTTATTTTAGATTTCAGTTTTTACATACATCGTATATATTTAACTGTAAACTTTATATATATATATATGTATGTATATATTATATATATATATATATATATATATATATATATATATATATATATATATATAAACAAAACAAAATCATAACTTAATCACTATAAAAAATTTTATTTGAAAGCTTTTCGACAGTTACGTCATTATCAAGCATACACAATAAATATTACATATAAATATCCTGAAAAATTTATACAATCACAACTTATATGTGTATATATATGTATGTATATATTTTTAGATAGATATATATATATACATAAGATATATATATATATATATATATATATATAATTTGTTTAGTTAAGGTATATCACCCGCTACATAGTAATATAGTGCGTATTTGATTAAAAATACTTACAGTTGCTGACATACATTTCGATTACGCACATTTTAAATGAGATAAAAACGGTAAAGTAATGCTTTATATATTACGCCGATCGTCGTATGTTCATGTTATAATAAATATAAAGTTATTATATTGAAGGTGGAAAACTAATATTTAATTTAATTAATATAATAAAACAATATATATATAATTATTTATTTAATTAAAGTAAAATATATTAAAATTATTATAATAAAACCAGACCGGATTTGTAGTAGACAAACTATTGTTATACAATAACTTGTTAGTTATTCAATGGGGAAAACCAGTAAATTAGTTTGACCAAATAATTTTAGTTAATACAGCCAGTAAAAATAAATTACAGTCAGTAAATAATGAAGAAAATCGAGTAATTTTTGTTTAACAAGGCTTAAGAAAAAGGTATAAAAAGGGATGGTTATTAATTTTCAAGAGAGTTCTAGTTTTTCAGTTTAAAAGTTCAGTTGTTAATTTCTTAATAAAGACTGTTAAAATGAAATGAAGAAGGATGGTTTTGCAGTAATTACAAATCCGGTCAAGTAAATTTTTTTTATTAAATTATAATTTTTTATAACTAATTCATTAATAAATATGTAATAGTTTTTTAAATATAAAATAAACTATTTGTGTATAAATAGTCTATTTATTTTTTTAAAATAATAATAATCATAATAATAGTTTATACGAGCATTCACGCAATATATAAAAAATATACAAGTAATAAGAAAAAAAGAGTGAAAAACGAAATACATAATATTGTATCATATATGTATATATATATATATATATATATATATATATATATATATATATATATTCTTCTTCTTCTTCAGTGCCATGACCGATCCCGATCTTAGGCTCATCCATTGGCAGACTCAGTTAATTCCCTATACGCGTTCCTATCTTCTTCAACACTACAGTTCGTCCATGTTCAGAAGTTTATTCTTCTTTGTCCAGCTCTCCTTTATTCGTCTACATTCTTCATTCTTATATTCCGTAAAAGTGTGTATTTAAACCCAGGCATCGCATAACCGAAATATCCTATTTTTCTTCCAATTAACAATATCAAGCAATTTTTTTTTCTTTCTCATTTTCATATATATATATATATATATACATGTTAAAGAATATAGTTTTATGTTTTAGAAAAGACGTCGATAAATGTAACCAAGAGGTGATCGAAATATAATAATTTTCTTTCGATATAATTTTTATTAATAACAACTAAAACTGCCAGAATAATAAAAGTAAAATTATGTAAAAATACATAATTGGACAGCGGGTATTTCCAATAGATAAAGAAACAATTCTCTATAGAGAAGATAAAACAGATAATGAAACGTTAATATTCGACTTAGATCTTATCTCGCGGATTTAGCTGAATATATATATATATATATATATATATATATATATATATAAAAAAAAATACGATTTCAAATTAAATAGGGGCGATGACGTGCTATTAAGGAGTCGTTTACTATGTAAATTTAGATATAATTAATAGTTTTTTTTTTAAAAAAAAGCAAACAGATTAAAAAAATAAAAATATTGTTTTACTTTTGAAAATATGGTTAAAATCCGGTCTTCAATTTTAGTTTTGTAAGTTCAGGAATCGAATAATTTAAAGGATATTCTTTCAATAAATGTGTTCGTATTTGTCGATAGTTACACGAAATAATGACGATTTAAATAATAATATTAATAACGATGATAAAACAGCGTTATATTAATTAAGAAATTTCAGCGATATATCGTCGAATTATTATTAGGAACAACGGTACGGTTAAAATCCATATCAATTAGTATAATTAAATAGGAGATACAGCGTCGTCGGTTACTATCGGCCTATCATCTCTCACTAGCACTGTTAGGGGTCGGTGCAACGGCCCCGGTTTTATTAAGTTAATTTATTTCATTATATTATATTGCGTATATATATATATATATATATATATATATATATATATATATAAAATAGATAGATATAAATTTAATTTCATAAATTACCTCACATTTTTAATCGTTTTCAATTTTATTAACGAAGTAAATGATAAATGAATTCTATTACATCGCATTAAGAAACTAATTTTTAACGTCGAGTTTTATATAAATTAATAATAGTTATAAAATATTATTGAAAAACTTTAAAATATAGTGTATACGAAATCTAATATTATTCGAAAGGCTACTTCAAGTTACACCTACTATTATTAAAAAAACCTGAAACATATTTTTATTCTGGATGAAATGGCTAACGCTACCTAAATTAACAATAACAGTATTCGATTATTTTAAATCTAAATTATTTATTACGAATTTGTGGATTGTACGATTAAAATAAAATTTCGAGTTTATTATTCCGGTCAGCTGAAAACTTATTACGTTAGGATAGATGAAAAATTAAATAACAAATAATACATATAAATTTATTAAAACGTATACAAGTATTTTTTTGAATATGTATATATATATACATATATATATATATTCTTCTTTCACTCCTCAACCTTACTGTTGGTGGGTTTGAATAATTTATAGCCATGTTAAATCCGTCTTCGGGAACATATTCGTGCTTTTATGTCGACATAACTGTCGTCATTTTTTATTTGTTCCATATATCCAATTCTAGGTCTTACTTCGGCTTCCGTTCATCTTCCCTTCAATTAACGTTGTCATCCATTCTGAGTGTCAAGTGCCCAGCCATTTCATTTCTTCTTTTTTTTATTGTATTTCCGATTTCTCGTCGTTCATTTATCTCTTGTAGAACTTCATCATTGGTAATCTTACTCGTCCAACGTATTTTCAGCATTCTGCGCCAGCACCACATTTCGAACGCTTGGAGCTTATCGTTTTCTCTTTTCAAAATCGTCCACGTTTCCGCTCCATATATAGCCACACTCCAAATAAAGCTTTTTACGAAAAGTTTTCAGGTATTTAATGACATATTCTTCGATACTAGGAACGGTTTTTTTATGAATGTGTTTTTCGCGAGAGCTATTCTTCTTCTTATGTTTTTTACACTTCGACCGTCTGACGATATTATACTTCCTAAATAGGAGAACTTTGTTACTTGGCTAATATTCTGGTTGTTCAAGGTAATATTTAGCGTCTGATTTCCATTTTTTCTACAAGCCATGACATTAGTTTTTTTTGGTGTTTATGTTCATTTTGCATTTGTCCTGTATAGCTTGACTTAACATGTTTGAAGATTCCTGCAGCCCTTCCTCGGTTTCCGTTATTACTACTATATCGTCAGCAAATTTTATTGTATTGTATATTTTACCGTTAATTTTTATTCCAGTATTACTTTTATTTTCTAAATAAATATCCATTGCCCCTCGATGTATCTATTAAAAAGTAACGGTGAGAGATTGCAACCTTGGCGTACTCCTTTGCCTATATTTGCTTTTTGGTCACCTATGACTACAGATTGATTTTTGTACATTTGAAAAAGCAATCGTGGATCACTGAAGTCTGTTGCTCCTTCAATGAATTAAATAATATATTCCGATCCACATAGTCGAAAGCTTTCTCTATATCTAGCGATGTATACTGTTTTTCCTATTTCCAAAGCTTTCTCAATTATCAGACGTAGAGTATAGCTTCTCTTGCGCTTTTGCTTCTTCTGAAACCGAATTGATCATCTTTAAGGTTATTTTAGATTTTCGATTCTATCCTATAGTATAATATCCTGGTCAAAATTTTAAGAGCATGAGGTAATATATTCAGAGCTCTGTAGTTTTTACATTCTTGGGCGTTATGCTTTTTTGGTATAGAGATACCCTGCTCGAAATCTTTAGGGATGTTTCCTTCCATATATATTTCATTCAGTAAATTGAATAATATGTGTTTGGTTTTATCCCCTAATAATTTAAGCTGTTCTCCACGTATTTGGTCGACTCCTACCGCTTTATTGGGTTTCAAATCCTTTAGAGCTCGTTCGAATTCATTTTTCAATATAGGTGGACCCTTCTCGTCTTCTTGTATTTCAGCTGGGTCTTTCAGGATTGAATCATTAATCGGGTCTCTGCTGTATAACTCTTCAGTATATTGTTTCCATCTGTTCTGAATCTTCTTTTCATCGACTAATAATTTACCGTTTTCATCTCTTAACGTGCTCAGTTTTTTCCTTTTGTCTGAAAAGTATCTTTTTACATTATTATAGGCTTTTTCTGTATTGCCCTTTTTCATATCATTATCTATAATTTTACACTGATCGCCAATCCATCTTTCCTTAGCTTTCCGATTTTCTCTGTTACCATATTTCTATATTGCTTATATTCCTGCTGATTATTGTTTACTTTAGCTATTCTCCGTAATTCCATCAATTCTAGTATTTCTTTGGTCATCCATGACTTATAAATTATTTTTTCCTCTTTGCCTATTTGCTCTTTCGCAATATTATTTATTTTCGATTTGATGTAATTCCATTTTTCATCTACGTTTACGTGAGGCGGCATATCTATACTAATCGCTTTATCAGTTTCTGCCGAAATGGCTTTCTGTAACTTTTGGTCGTTTTTAATTTTCTTTATATTCCACCGTTTATACATATTGTTTATTCTTTTCTTTTTCAACCGTAATTGACTCGACTCGTCATTACTACTGGAATATAGTCCGATTCGACATCCGCACCTGGAAAGCTTTTGCAATTCTTCACTTGGTTGCGGTATCTACTGCGTACTAAAATGTAGTCTAATTGGTATCTTTCAATATTACCAGGAGCTATCCAAGTATATCTCCTTCTTTTTGGTTGGTCAAACAACGTGTTAGTTATGATTAAATCATGATAAAAGCAAAATTATACTAGTCGTTCCCCTCTCTTATTGCGTTTTCCGAGTCCAAATTTCCCTGTTACATTCATAGTTTCTTCTTCTCTAACTATCACATTCCAATCTCCTAAAATCATTAAGTTATCTTTGATATCTACATCCATTAATATTTCTTCTATTTGCTGGTATAGTGCTTCAATTTCTTCATCTTTATGTGTACTTGTTGGCATATACACTTGGATTAAAATTAGGTCTTTAGGATTCGATTCAATCTTTATTACAATGATTCTTTCATTAAATCCGCAAATACTTTTTACTTTACTTGCCACACGTTTGTTTAAAAGAAATCCAACTCCCGCCATTTTATTAGCATTTCCACAGTATATAAATCTATAATCTTCACGCCATACGTCGCCGCTTTCTGGCCATCTTGTTTCACTTACGCCGAGAATATCTACGTTCATTCTTTTCATTTCTTTTTTTAAATTGGATAATTTGCCCGATTTCATTGATCTTATATTCCATGTTCCAATCTTATATGTTTCCAATTGTTGTCTTTTTGATGCATGTGTGTTCCCTCCTGCAGAGTTCTGCACCACAAAGGGCACAGGGGAACTCAAATCCCTTTGCATTACTGCGAGGGATTGCCCATTGCCTGATGCACTGTTTCCAGTGCATCCCATGGATGCAGCATAAATACCAGATCTTTCACATGCCATATTTTTACCAGGAAATATACAGTGGTGGTTTCCCGTTTCCTTCCACTGGATTTGTTTAGGGTAATTTTCCTTAGCCTTTGAGTAAAAACTCTAACCGCAAGGCAGCGGTTTGCTATTGAGATAGCAGGAGAGACGTATTTATACAGGCGGTCTCCACTCGGCCAAGAGTTAGTAAGCAGTGTTATGAAGGCAGAGATTTATGGACAGTTCCCAACCTGTCCCTCTGTCTCCTCGTGCTTACTACCCTGTCACTACTGGAATCGTCTGCCTGAGACTTTCCAATATATATATATATATATATATATATATATATATATATATATATATATATATATATATAATTTATGTATCTATATATTTATATATTGATATACCGGAGAGTAGTGATTTTTATGATTTATAAATAAAAACACAGTTTAATCGCTATAAAAATAAAAATAAAAATAATAATCAATCTAAGGATAAATTACTTCCGACTAGTTAAATGTATATCAAATATATAAGCTGTTGTTATATAAATATTAAAGGTTAATTTATATATAACGTTTATCGTGTATGCTTGACAATGACGTAATTGTCGAAAAGCTTCGCGTCAATAAAAAATTTACTTTATAGTTATTGAACTGTATTTTTAATTTATTTTATTCATATATTTATTTTTATATATATATTTATGTATATATAATTATGTGTATGTATATTTATATCAATTTATAATTATAGAATTTTTCCAGAGTTATTATAGGAATGTCCTGAACACTTTTTTTAAGGATAAAAAAAAAAAGTGCAAAAAATGGACTTGGATTACCCTAATAGTGAATATAAAAAAAAACTTCGCTCTAGTAAAAGTAACTAGATAGGGACATATCAAATTTATAATTCCAAACAGACCATAAATTAATTGTAATAAATTTATTATTCAGGAAGACGGAAGAAAAAAGAAGAATAACACATCAATGAATTAGAACAATAGACTCGAAATGGAATGAACAATTTAACAAAAAAAATAAAAGAACGTATAGAATATAACACCAGAAATTACAGCGCAAACCAAGTCCAAATATACTGCAATAAACATCAAAGAAGCAATACAACCATTCTAGACTGGAAAAAATAACCATGAAAAATGTCCCTATCGCCTTAAAATGGGCATGAAAAAAAACCGGAAAACATGAAATATGCCTTTGCGAAGGGCAACAGCCAGGATGACAAAAGACAGTCCCAACCGTTACCGTGAAATATGTCATATGTACAAACTTAAAACAAAAAAAGCAAAATTAAACACTATTAAAGCGTAAGAATAATAAAAAAATTGTTCTATACATATATATTAGGTTCGCTCTAATTACTTCATACTGCATGATGATAATCTTCTAAGTTGCTGCTTACTTATAGTGTTAGTAGGTATAAATTAAGATACGAGATTTAAATATTAACAATACTGGATAAATAACAAAACATATAATTATTATAATTATAATTACTATCACCATTAAAATCAAATCATAACGTTATTATTAAAATTGTAAATCATTATTATTATTACTATTATTATTATTATTATATCATTAAACTTTAGTGGAACTTTGATTAATTACATTTACCATATATATGCACATACATACATATGTATATACACATATACTTGGTGGTTATTAGCGGAAATCGTATTATTATTATTATATAATTATATATATAAAGGAAGACGTAAGAAAATATAGACTGATGTGCCTTTTGCAAACGTTGTACAAAGTATTTACGAAAATAATTTCTACGAGGATATATAAAAAATTTGGCGACCCAGCAGCAATCAGATCAAACAGGTTTTAGAGTCAGATTTTCAACTATAAACAATCTGTATCAGCTAATAGAAAAAACAGATGAATATAATATAAAATTCTATCTAGCGTTTGTAGATTTTCAGAAAGCATTCGACTCGATTTCAGGTACGAGAAAAACAAAATATACAGTCCAAATACTTGAGAATTATAAAGAACATATACGACATTCGGAAAAATTATACCGGATAAAATAGGTGAAAATTTGCCATTTAGAACAGGCATGCGGTGAGGTGACCAATTGACACCAGTTCTATTGAATGCTGTGCAGCAAGAAATATTTAGAAAGTTAAACTGTAGACAAAACGGTGTAAATATTACCGGAACCTATATATCAAACCTAATATTAGCGGATGGATGTTACTTTAATTTTGCAAAACAGTTAAAAATCATAATAACGGAACTAGAAGAAAACTCAAAAGTAAAGTGTCTGGAAATAAATTATGAAAAAACGAGCTTACTTACAAACGGAGAAGAAATATAAATAACTGGAAATATGTTACATCGGGTAGACGATATTACATATCGAGGCTAAGTGATCTCCTCTACAGATAGAACGGAAAAAGAAGTAAACCGCAAAATAACGTTGGCGTGGAAAAAATTCTAGTCGTTAAAGTAAATATTCGGGCGACATATCAATGTAACGAAAATGGCGCAGATCTATAACACATGTGTCCTTCCTACCGTAACTTCTGATACACAAACGTGATCGCTAACGATCGAGCAAAGTAAAAAAATACAGGTAGCTCAAAGAACAATAGAACGAATAATGATAGGGGTAATCAGATCGGACAATATATTTACAGTGAAAAGTTGTAAATACTGACCTTTCCATATTCAACTGTCAAACATATGCATACGTACATATATATATATAATCTGCGCAGCCCATGCACATATAATATCCAAATACATTCGCACGAATGGTATAAAGTACGTCATATCCATACTTCTACGAACATTTCATATATACACGTTATATATATATTTTTTAAAAAAAAAAAAACTTCTATTAAGCATATGCTATCACATAAAACAATATTCACTAATTCACAGTTATTGCACACAACAGTGAATCGCACATTAATATATACCCTTTTAGAATACGCAACGTATTGATGATAATAATAATAATCAAAATTAAATCAAATTTATTTTAATTTCAATAATACAATGCATGGGGACATTTTAAAAGTAGCGATGAAAAGAAGAAAAATCAAACATCAGCAATTAGGAATAAATATATAAATAAAAAAAAATAAAAAAAATATTATTAACGACGTAACACTAGAACGATATCGAACGTGTTTCTTCTTTAATTGCATATATATTGAACAGCTTGATGAAAAGCAAAACGATAATTACTATAATGGGAACATTCGAGGATAACATGGTCCACATTGGCCACTAAATAGGTATCCATAGGATGTGAGCAATTAGGAGAACTAACAATTTTCACCTTATGTAGCGAAGTAGTATTGCCGATTCTCAGTCGACAAATGGTAGTAATAAAACCCCGCCCACTTGATCGTTTCAACTTTAATATTGTAGAACCATGGATTAACGGTAAAATGGATTTATAATGCCTTGCAGTAAATTAATCAGAGCATAGATTTTTCCACTATAACTCATGCGCAAATTTAATATATACGCTAGGAGATCTATAGGAAGAATATAAAACAAGGATGCTCCTAATAATGTAACCGTTCTTTTTGTTCTGTGATAAGTTTTGGTCCGTGCGTTCATTATTTCCGTTATCAGGTGTTTTTCCTAATATTTATCTGTTTTTATGTTACTTATTCGTATTTCTGATAGCGTTATATTCATACACTGGGATACACCTTGGTATAGTATCATTATATATGTTTTATATATATTACTTAATCTAGAATATGTCTGAAACCTCGAGTGGTCGGAATAGACTATCTACCGAGCATAATAGTATAACGAGTGCTGGGACGGCGATAGACCCGTCTTCTACTAACATATATAAATGCAACGTTGATATGGGGATTCAGATAACGCAATTAATTCGGAAAGAATTTAAAGCACGGGTATGTTTTTATAACATTATTCCCGAAAGTAATGTAGTTAAAGCCACTTTATTAGATAATGAGTCAAGAAACGATATTGTAATTGCGGTCAAGAATAATAATAATAAAAATACAAATAATATTACTAATAATAATAAAAGTTTATGGTCTTCTAATTATAATGACGTCTCCGTTAATTCTAACAATACATTTACTGCAAAGCCAAATAATTATTCGTCTTTTAACTCCGATGTTATAAGGTATTTATTGAAAAAACCCTCGTTTGATCAATCAAGATTATCAATTAGTGCTCTTAAAGTTGCAGAACCGTGAGTAAAAATGCGAGGGAAATCAAGAAAGTTTCCTATAACAGTGTTATTATTCAGTTCTCTTCACCTTCCTCTGCCAACGATGTGGTGAATAATCTATGTTTTCCGAATTTACGTTACAACGCATAAATTCCTTCTGATTTAATTCGAAGGCAGCTGATATTAAAAATGTTGATATTCGGACGAACAGCTATATGAAATGATTAAATGTGGTCAATTTGTAATTAAATCTGTTAAAAGATTAAAAGAGTATTTATAAACGATGAAGTGAAATATCTTCCAAGCAGCTCCGTTCTTGTGGTTTTTGAGGAAAAATCATCTCTGCGTACGTATTCCTATGGAAAGTAAGATTCTGTGGCGAACCATTCGTTAAAAGAATTAGTCAATGTAAACGATGTTTACGTTATGGTCACATTGCACTCCAATGTAAAAGAAACCGAGATGTGTTAGATGCGGAGGTAACGATCATGCGGTTCATCAATGTCGCAACCACTTCGAGACATGTATTTTTTGCACAGGATCTTACAATGCAACGGCAGTATCCTGTCCAGAAAGATCAAGTCAAACTGGCATAAACGAGCTCGTGGTCTCACATAAGATGAATTTCCATGAAGCTTCTTTAGAGCTGCCAAAAGCCCAGTCTCATCAGCATTCAAGACGAACCTCAACAATAGTAACCGATTTTCTACATTGGCAGACTACAATGATTTTCCCGAAATTGTGCATAAACAAGCGAAAATAGATCATCCAGATGTTCCAATCTATAGACCTAATCCCATATCCAAAAGGTCATGATTTATCGACAAGAATCAGTTAATTCCGGAATCAGACTTACACTTGAAACGTGCAATATCCTCTTCCGACAAAGAGAAAAAAATCTTATATGTACATAAAAAGATTACCTCTCATCAGGAATCAGACAGATATACCGAAAAGGACTCAACAGTGGCTAGTAAACCTATTCAAATTTCCAGTAAATCCACTACGAGTAAACAATTTGGTTCTAGCAAGAACAATAATAATATAAGTAAAAATATTTCTAAGGTTTTCCATAAAAATTATAACTAATTTAGATATATTTTCCCCTTTTTCCCTTTCAAAAATGTTTTATTTTATTTTATTTATGATATAACGATTTTATGTAATCTAATCTATTTCTGTTACATACTTTATTATCCCTTCTCTCCCTTCCTCTATATTTATCTAAGCATCTGGATAAAATATTTCTCCTTTCCTTCCTTTTCTCCTACTTATAATCCCTTTTCCTTCATTCTCTTTGTTATCGTTCTCTACTTCCTTCTTCCTATATCTATGATTCGCATATTACAACGGAACGCGAGAAGCATTTTAGCCAATAGATACGAATTTGAATATTTCGTAAGTTCCCATCCCTATGATATAATTCTTTTATCTGAAACTTGGTTATCAGTGAATCAAAATTCCGTATTTCCAATTATTATTGCTACCGAGATGATAGAGTGGATGGGTGTAGAGGTGCTATCCTCGTCCGACATGGTATTAATTATCATGTCATTAATACTAATTTGTCCAGTGTTAGCAATGTAACTTCTTCTAACCCAGTCTGCCTTTTCGCTACAATTGATAATTTCTTTGGTACCTTCATTTTCTATTACTTCCCTCCCAATCATTCCAATAATCCATAAATCCTTTTAGAATGTCTTGATAATTTAGAGAATAATCCCATCATTTTAGGTAATGATTTCATAAACTTACTGTGGGGCTGTAGTAGAAATGATCGCAAGGGTTCCACAGTTTTGATATTATTTCAGACTCTGACATGTGCCATCTACATGGCGGATTTCCGACTAAAATTAATAATCCATTACATAATAACAATCCTGTAGATCTATCTCTAGTTTCATCTAATATCCTCTTTGATTAATTTTGGTCTGTACTTGAAACCTCTTTAGGAAGTGATCATCTCCCAATAACCATTTACATCGATACAAAACGATCTGAAATTGATATAACGATCCACTCACTCTTTGTGAAAACAACATTTTACGTTGGAAATTAGAAGAGGGGAATTGGATTAAATTTTAGGAATTAGTGGAACATCGTCTGAATGAAATTAATTTTATAAATTCTCCCCTTGAAAAGTATGACTTCTTTCTTAAGTTAATCCTGGCAGCTTTTCAAGAATCTGCTCCGCTAGCAACTGTCTGTAAGGAGGGGAAAACATCCGTTCCTTATTGGAACAAAGCTTGTGAACCCAAAATAAAAGAACGGAACTTAGCTCTCAGTGTTTTTCGTCATGTCGGGACTATGGAGTCTTATAAAAAATTAGCTGCCGAAACTCGTGAACTTTTTTAAACGTTAGGGAATCCTGGTATCACTTTTGTCTCAGGTTCAATCGAAATACTCCTTTAAGAGATGTTTGGTCATTAATTGGACGTTTTAAAAATAAATATTCTCCACTCGTTCGTATTGTAAATGATACATGCTTCTCCGAATTCGTAGATAATGTGAGCCCCCTTATGTACCAACTTATGAAGAAGCTGGTAACATGAAATATATTTCCTGCTCTCCGATTTCGCATTTCTTACTTCGACCTATTATTTACTGAATTATATTCTCCCCTTGACAAGAAAAAATAATCTGCTCCCGGTTTGGATGGTATTACCTACATTTAAATTCATTAGTATTAATCATATTCTAATTTAAGTGTCGATTTTTATTTTAGGAGTAATTTTCCTTTTCCTCTTTTTATATGTTTCCTTTTCTTATGATTATTATCCTCTCTTGCTATATTAATATTTTATAATTTTTTATCTTCTTTTAGTTTAATCTAATTCATTCGTTATATTTATTTATAATTTGTTTTTGTTCTTTCGGTGGCCAGATGGTACAGGCCATATTAACAAAAAATAAAATATAAAAAAAAAAAAAAGAAAACACGTTAAAGTGACTAAATGATCAGCTAGATTATTTCCATGGATACCGCTATGCCGAGGGATCCAAACAAATTTAACCGTCACTCCGAGCGAGCTTAATTGGCATATGTAATTAGAAATTTTGTAAATAATTGACGGTAATAAACGAGAATTGAGCTGGGGGTGCTGTAATGCCCAAAAGCAACTTTTAGAATCGGATAGGATCAGAATATTCGTAAAAGGGCCAATGGATAGACACGTATCGAAGGATTATAGAAGTAGCTCCTGTAGTAAAAATTGAACATATTCTATTAAGTGTAAATTTTTCAGACGTTGAGGGTGGGGATTACGAATGCAACTCCGACTGAAAAAGTAATTTCGATCCATCCGTGAAAATTAGAAGAAAGTTAGGATAGTTTCTATTAACCAAGAAGTGAAAATGATTAACACGTTATGACAGAGACATACGCGCACTTAACTCGCACCATCTCCAAAAAAACTGAAGAGTATGAATTTATCTGTGAAATGCGCTAGATATTGATGAAAATTAAATTTGAATTTTTCTTACAAGTTTGATAATTTTGACTGACATAATTTAAAATTTGTCTCGTCTTATATTTAGTGTAAACAGTTTTCGTCTTCTTTCGTATTTAATTAGGTCTATTTTCAGTTCTATAGGCAACTCGCTACATTTCGCTAATACTCCAAGTCTCATTCTAGTCATATTACAGACTATCATCTTGATTGTACCTCCTGACCGAGAATCTTTCCATTTTATTCGTTAACATACCGAACTTATAATTATTTTTAAGGACAAACTGCGACAAAATTTATAAATCTGATACAGAGGATGGTTTATTTTTTTTTAAATTTCCATTCGTGATTATCCAGTTTCGTTTGTGTAAAATTTAAATCGGTTTATTACATTCTACTTCAATGCAAATATTCCGTAATACGCTAAGACCGGTTGATGTAACGCCAGTCAACTACGTCTTAAATGGTTTACGTATTGTTTTAGATAATAAAAATTCGACTAATTTTTTTTAGAAATATAGAACCAACGAAACATACCCCAGTTTATCGTTATGAATCCATAGATATTTAACGTGGTCTACTCTAATTATCCGTGCCTAGTCATATTTCAGTAAATCCTAAAATTTCGTTTTAACGGAATTGAACTTGCATATTATTTCGTAGCGAGAGTTGAGAAATTTGCAATAATCAAGTACGTAAATATTTTCCCATCAACATGTAAATAATACTATGTAAATAATACTATGTTAATAATACTATGTTAATAATACTAGTCATTTATATGGATTAAGAATAGATACGGCTCAAGGATACGCGATGTTACAATAAAAAGTAGTAAGAATCGCCAAATTTGTATTGAAAGACATAAAGCTTTTCGACTATTAAGCCATTTTCAAGTGCAGGCAATTAAAAATGAGTAAAACAGTAATAATAAAATAGCAAATAAAAATAAAATGTAAGAGAAGACTTAATTTAGATGTACAATATTATTAGGAAGAAAAGTAATGTAAAATAATACATTTGGATTATAAACCGACCCGATGTTGAATAACTTGTAATATTCTACATCTAAATTAAGTATCTTACATTTCATTTTTATTTTTCAGGGTTTTTTTCTTCTTCGTTCGATTTTATTATTTCTTTATTTTTTTTCTTTTATTTGTGTACGCTTGAAAATAGCTTAATAGCCGAAAAGCTTTGTGTCTTTTAATATAAATTTAGTGATTTCGACGACTTCATTTTTTTTTTGCTTATTTTTTAAAGAATCATTGCTTCCCCACCATTTCAAAATATGAATAATAGTGACGATATTAAATATTAATAATAATGACGATAAAGATTACAACCGCAATAAATCGAATTAAACTAGAATAAGTAACGTTTATTTTTTGCTATTAAAAAGAAAAAAGGAATATTGTAATAACATTCCAATTCGATGAATATACTCTTACACAATCTCCGGTTCTTCTCTAAATATAAATATGGAAATGTGTAGATTCTTAAATTAATCCTTCGTAACCCCATTCGTGCAAACAGCAAACGAACGAAAATACGTTCTCGCCTAACATACACATCCAAACACTTACACAGATCAAGGAAGAAACATGAATTTAGTCTCTCATTCCAATAAAACATTACGCGCGTGTGTATTAACACATATACGTGTACACATACAGACACACACAGACACATCGGCGAAATATGAAATCGTATTAAAAATTTAATTTATAAAACGTCACTCGACTAGGTGGTACTATTCGTATTCAACGTTAATAAGAACCTAAAAGTACTTTAATTCCGTATGCTCGTATTCTATTCATCTCGATAAACAGTTTATTTATTCTACCGAAGAACGCATAGCCGACATGAAACGAGTGAGAAATTTACACTTTCGTTTATAATTAAGTATATAGGACCATCTGCATTAAACAGTTTGTTTTCTTAAGCGAATTTTGTTGAAATGGAATTGTTGGTATCTTTACCTTACATTTTTAAGTGATATCTTCCGGCAAATTCCAAATCATGTTTTTCCGATGTTGATCTTTGTAGAGTTACTGCCGAATTGATATAATGTTTCGCGACCTGAACCTGGTATATAAAAATCTGATAGAATAATACCGAAATACATCGTAATCGTTATATTAACTAAAAAATCAATTGAAAATTAGTTAAATCACTAATATTTATTTTCTTAAAGAAAACACAAAGCTTTTCGGCATTTACGCCATTATCAAGTGAAACATGTTAAAACATCATAATTTTAAAAATATAAATTAAATATAATTACTTAAAAATATGTGATGGTCATTGTGAAAATATACTCCAAAAATGCTGTTCTGCTTCTGTTCTGTTTATTTTTTGATTTGTTGAAATTTAATATCAATATATTTGTTTATTAATTTTGTTTTTTTATATTATTTTTTTCTTCAATACTATTTTCCGGATTCTGTATTACAGAATCCGGAAAAGTTTATATTTTTAAAATTATGATGTTTTAAAATGTTTCACTTGATAATGGCGTAAATGCCGAAAAGCTTTGTGTTTTCTTTAAGAAAATAAATATTAGTGATTTAACTAATTTTCAATTGATTTTTTATAAAAAAATCACTACATTCCACATTATAAAAAAGTTATATTAACTGCGCAAATAATAATAATCCAATAAAATGATAATAATAAATTTTTCTATTTCCGATTCAATTTAATTTTTGTTTATTTTAAATCAATATACAAATTACATCCTCAGTTTAACGTATACGAGGAGATAAATTTTGTACATCGTTTCTAGTTAAGCGCATGTTTGCCCGAACTTACTGCTTGCGATTGATTCAACGACGTAACGTCTTCACATGTGATATTCGAAATTCGTTTACAATCATAACACATATACACGCACGCGTATGTATAAACATACGCGTAAACATAAATACGCTCGTTCGTATATATACGTGCATCCCAGTAGACACGTCTCCTATTTTTAATTAAATTACAAATGCTCTCCTGTTCTTCGGTTCGTACAATCGTATTTATTTGTTTATAAGTAATCTTGCAAGTTTACTCGAATACAAAGGTTACCTGAAAAAGGAAAATGATTTTTAAAAAAATATTACACATTACGCTGTTATCGAACAAAAGCTGCACGCATGTATTTTCACTTGTGACGATGAGCATACTAATGTATATACATAATACAAGAGCATTCTACTCGCACGACATTCGGACCCTATCCGAGATGAGAATATTTTAAGATAAAAAGACATCTAAACAATGTAAACAATGACCGATAAATGAGGATCAGCTTGCTGAGAAAGTTAAAAAAAAAAAACAGGGAAGGACCATTCTGTATTAGTTTGGCAGGGAATGTCGTTTTGTCGGATCTCCATCTGTCTATCTTCGGGATTAATGAGGATTGCTTAGACGACGTCACCCACCAACTTTTAAAATTGAGAGGACTTTACTGTTGTCGATGCATATCACGATTCGAATAACGCAATTAAATAAAATTCTAAAGGATAAACATACAAAACGATAAAATAGTTAACTGGTAAGATGAAGTTGGTAAATATACACATACAATCTCGTATATATATATACATACGTATTTATTTTTTAAAAAAAAAGGTACGACTTCATTAAATTGTAAACTTGATTTATATATGTATTTCGTTCAAAGTATTTTCATCTACGTTTAAAATTAATCAAACCTATTTTAATTATCTCGATATACACCAATTCTCACCTAGTCATATTAAATTGTGAAATAAGTATTAGCCTTATCGACTGCTCGTGATCTGGTCGTTCTTATTGAAGCTCCAATTTATCACAATTTCAAACTACGAAAGTTAAAATATGTACATGTTTTAGATATTTTTCTTTTTCTATATTGTATTCGGAATAGTTTTGTAAAATTTCGAAGTATTAATACTTCGTGTTGTAATGCAATACACCGTACGCTACTAATGAGAACATTATTCCGGCTAATGAAAAAGATAACTCCATTTTTATTTATGACACGCTACACGTCAGTATATATATATATGTATGTCTAATGTATAACTTTATGTTATATATATATATATCGTACGCATCGTTTCATTATATAAATTTCGTTTTCAATACCGAAGAATATATAAGAAAATCGAAGAACAACTATTAGCAGTTTTGATTTACATTTTGGGCACTAAAGGAGCCTTGTTTAGTGTTAGGATGCTAGTCGAACGCTGGAGATATATTGCACGTCATTTACTATTTATCTACTTTTATTTAAACCGCAGTTTCTTGTCATTCCATTTTACTTTAAGAATAATTCTGTTATATAGCGAAGGCATCTCGTTGAAGTCCAACTTTCAACGCGCGTACAGCAGTACCGTAAATACGTAATATTTTACCTTAGCTTTAATATTCGTGTTTTTAACTATATAATTTCTATATTTTTATTAATGGGCACGGTACGTCTATATCAGTCCATCGTTTGGTAATGTCATCATAAGTTCAAATTCATTAAAGTGTACTGCCTTTCTCAATTACTTTTTTCTCCTAAAACTTCTGACGCTCCACTGATCCTGAAATCCACTTTTGGTCACTTTCCCCCCATTTTCAGCCCTGATCTAGTCACCTCTATTGTTCAAAATTTGTGCAATAAGAAGGCGGCGTCCTCTGATAAAATCACAAATAAAATTGTTAACTTAATTCTAATTTTCCTCAGTTAATTGCAATAATTATTAATAAATGTCTTTCTTTGCATATTTTTCCTAGCTGTTGGAAGATTACTAATTCCAAAACCGGGAAAAGAAGGTAGTACGCTTCCGTACTATCATCCTATTTCCTTATTAAATGCTCTTGGCGAGGTTTATGAAAAGGTTATTAATGAATTCTTATTGAAAGAAGTTGCTGGTAGAAACATGTTTCATCAGAATCAGTTTGGTTTTCTGAGTGGACTTTCTTCTGAGGTTCTACAAGCTGATTTCTAGTGTTAAACATTGTTTGCAAACAGGCTGCTTTGCAGTTGTCATCTCCTTTGATATCAAGGGAGCCTTTGACAACTGCAGGTGGTCATTCGTTGTCGACATTTTTGCCCGAAATAATTTTAATCGTTTCATCACTAACTTAATTATTAACTACTTCGAAAATAGAGTTGCATTTCTTGGCGTAGCAGATTCCATTGACAGTAGGAAACTAGAGTGCGGAGTTCCACAGGGTTCAGTCTTAGGACCTACTATTTGGAATATAGTTTATTCAGAGGTTCATCGCCTCATGGATGAGTTCATCCTGCATACTAACAAGATTTTTGAGTTGATATCGATCTCTGCATTTTATACAGAATAGACAATAATTATGATCCTTACATAATTGAGATTGTGTGCAATCACCTCGAGGTATTGTTTCAAGACCGGGTCTGTCTTTCGCTGCCGACAAATGTCAATTTATTGTTTTCGGAAGGCAGCTGATCACAGGATCTATCAAACAATTGAAACTTGTCTCTGGTCGTTTCATTATACATTTAATCTAAAATATCTAGGTATTATAATTGACCGTAAGCTCTCTTTTCTTCCCCATATTAAATATATCCACAAGAAGTGCGAGATTATATATCACAAGTTGAAGAGGTTACAACCTAATACATATGGATTAAAGCACAGGGAGAGGCTTATTTTATACGAAGACCTTATTCAGTCTCTTTATGGGTATGGATCGTTTGTTTTTGCTAACAGTAAACTCTTGCTATACTAAATGTATATCAGAGAAAGTTTCTGCTGAGTGTGTCATCCCTGTATAGAACCTGTCTCACTGCTGCTGACAACGTAATTTTCAATATTGTTCCACTTGATTTATTTGTTATCGGTTCTTCAATCATCTCGGAGTTCCGCGTGGTTAAAGATATCTCAAAGGTTTCGTCGGTTCCTCAATTATGATTTTTTCAGGTTGAGTCATCAGACCAGCGTTAAACTTGTTAAAAAATCAGTTCGCAGTTCTATTCTTAAGGCTTGGCAGGACAAGTGGGATAGTGCATTAACAGGGAGGAAGACGTATTCTTTTTCCCAGATATTCTGATTCGCTCAAGACTGATAAATTTAGATATTAACTTTTACCATGTCCAGATGCTGTCAGGTCATGGTAAGTTTGGCACCTATCTTCATAGGTTACATATTGCTAGCAACCCAGTGTGTACTCTGTGCAATAAAGATGTGGATGACATAAATCATCTTTTGTATCATTATCTAAATGTTGTTGACCTTCGAATTTTGTTTAAAATTACTTAGGATACTCCACTTCTAATCGATAAGAAAAATCTCAAAAAATATATTAGCATATATGGAGTCTGCTATGTGTAGGAAATTCCAGTGTAGTATTTTAGAATTATATTTCAACCGTTACACCTCGTGAGGTCTATCTGACTTGTACTTGGTCTTCACTCTTTGCACTGGTGTCCTTTATTCCGAATAATTTTTAGTATAATTATATTTTGTAACTACTAATTTACAAATTGAAAAATTGTAATATTTTATATAATCGACCAAACTTCTATTTAATTTTTGCGGTTTATTATTACTTTTTTAACTTACAAGATGTTATTCATTATTGGCTTTTTTTTATTTCCTTATTTTTAATAATCTGTACATTTTAATTGTATTCTTAACTTTTTCTACTATATTTTGTATATACCATCAATCTATTTTCTACTTAAATTTTTACAGTTTTATAACGTTTTAACTGTTATCACGCGATTCAATATTTTCTTTTTTATTTACTTATTTGTTATAGTTTATACATCTCATTTGTATTCATATCTTGTTCCGCATAATACTCTAGTATGCATCATTTTATATTAGTTTTATATGTTAAGTTACAAACTGCTCACACACATCCTTGATGGTTTAAGGGACTATGTTTCACATCCCATGTTCTAAGTTACACTTTGCAAGGAACTATTACACACACTAGTTTTAATTTTTTTCTTTTTATCTTTTATATGTTTCTTTTGTTTCCGCAATTCAACACTCACACACACCTATTTTATTAAGTACACTAGTTGCCTGCACCTTTATAAACACAAATAATGCAAATATATATAAATTTATTTTAAAAAAAAAAATATCAGTCCATCGTTAGACGAGCGCAATTTTTCCCACCGCATTCCATTTTCTAATCCATTAATTCTGATCGTTGTTATAACCTGCGAGTGCTCTCCATAGATATTCCAGTTCTGAGCTGCAGTGACTGCTGTTCCTATCGTAACTGATTCCAGAAGCCATCAGTCCAGCGAGTGTGCCTTTTTCTCTCGCTCGCACCGGACGCTTTACTTCTAAGCATATTGACCATGCATCATTGAAGACAAACAGAGCAATCTGTTCAATTTATCCCATTTTCAAACGTAAATCTCACTTAAATATTAATAATAAATTAATAATCTACAAGTCAATCATTAGGCCTATTTTAACATATTCTTGTCCAGTTTGGTCTTCAGTCTCAAATGCTAGTTTTAATAGACTGCAATTAGTCCAAAATCGATGTCTTAGATGTATCCTCAATGTCCCCGTATACACTAAATTTCATATATGCATACTGCTCTGCAGATACCATATGTAAAAGACTATATCCTCAAACTATCCCAAAAAAATTTTTCTCAGTTGTAGTGTGCACCGTAATAATTTACTTCCAGCAATAAGAAATTACGATTCCAGGGAACTAAGTATTATACTAAGTATAAGCATCGACGCATTAAACATAAAATGTATTATTCTCATAACGTTATCATTTGTTTGCTTTCGTTTTACTTATAACTGATATTACATATTCGTTTATATAATTAAACTTATATTTATTATTTTTTTAAATTACCGTTTTTCATTTGTGATGGTTTTTTGTCTGATTTTTCAATCAATACTATTTTCATCTTGTATATTTATTATTTACCAGTTTATATTATTAGTTACTTTCATAAATGGAGAGAGCCTCCGGTACATTTATTAAATATTATTATAACTTTTTAATATAATGCCAAATATACGCGTTTTACATTTTACATTTTTACCGAGCGGTAATATTATTTTTCCTATATTTTCTTCTCTTACATTTTCTAGAAAAAGCATTCATCCCACTCGTAGCAGATATTTGTACGTATGTCTTCAAAAAAATCTGCATACATCCAAAGATATAGAACGCGTTATTACGAGACCCTCGTTCAACTGATTCGATTTCTTTGCGCAACATTCTTCATGTTTAGCTTTTCGTTTTCTCTCGTTTAATTAGTCGGAATTAGTTATTCGTCATTAAAGCGGCGATTTGTTGTTTCTCCTGCGAAAACGAAAGAACTCGTTAATATTCAACACGAATCGCATCTCGCGTCGTTGATTAACCAACCCCAAGTCTCGTCGAATGGTTTTCGTTGCTTTAGAATAAACGATTGATTATACGCAGTAACGCAGAGTCGATATAACGTGTATATATATATATATATATATATATATATATATATATATATATAATTTATTTATTTACACGATGTCAAGTCATAGAAAATCTGAACATAAAATGACGGTGTGTGCTCGCTTCGAAATTTGCATTATTCTCATCAGCCGCGGAAAGAACTAAAGCTGATCGCATTCGCTGCTACGATATTCGTCGTGTCATTACAGAAAATTAACCGACATGCCTGGTCGGTGTTCGAGAAAATTCTCTATACGTCGTCCGTTCGTCAATCCGCGAGCTTCGACGATGACAACTAGTCACTTTCAACGCTACTAGTTATTCCCTCGATCCCAAACGATGCCGCATCTTTTTCACGTCGTTACACCCCCTTATTTCACTCCGTAAGGGTGTTATTTGTTTTTCCCCGACTACGCGTCATATACAGAGCCTACTCCGGTAACATCCGTTAATATTTACGGAACAATTTTATCAGTTTCCTACTCAACCCGAGAGAACGTACTTCGCATACCAAATAGTACAAACCTTTAATCGGAAGGGTCGGGTCGTTCATGATTTTTTCGAATTCAGTTTCGAAATATTTTTTCACGAAATATATATATATATATATGTATGTATATATGTATAGATGTACATGTATGCATACTACACATATATATTTAGATACATGATATATACGTCCTATATACTAGTATAGAATCAGAATGAGTATGAACACAAAGAATTGCGTAAAATAAAATATGAATTCCATTTCTTGTCAGATACTATATTTCTTTTCACATCCTACCCCTCGATTTCTACAAATTTGTTACCGGGGTGGACGACGGAAACTTTCTTCTTTTAGGAATACCCAGAGATATTTAGGTAAGTTACGTTATGGGATCGAAATAGGAGTTGAACTAAAAATTCATCTACTAAGCATATAAGAATGTATTTATATTTGTATATATATGTTTATATATATATATATATATTTATATATATTTATAAATAAATATATATGTACATACACGTATATAATATTATTATATAATAGGTGCTATACATATATATTCAAGAATATTATATAAAATTATACACATGCACATAATATACACATCTGTATCTACCTATATATATGTACTTAAAGATGTATACATTTATACAAGTACAGATATATATATGTATGTATGTGTATATAAAAAATATCAACGGCACAATACCAGTAGATTCTTGTTATTATTATTTCCTTTATACCTAAAAGCGTTAACACGTAGGAGTCGTCCGCATTCGTCTCCTTTCATTTTCCGAATGACTTGGCGATTTTCTTTTCGTTTCCGGTTTATTTTGTTCGTTCACAATTTTCTCTGTAGCTTTTCCGTTTTTTTTTTTTTTTTTTTCTTTTTTTTGCAGGCACACTAATATATATATATATATATATATATATATATATATCCATTATAGGTGCGTGTATGCTCGTGTGTCTTCGTGTACGTTAGTAATTGCACAGTCAATCTCGTATCATCGAACCCCTTAAGGTTTTCCTTACTTTCTTCTTCTTTTTCTTACGGCGTTACCGTCGTTATCTCTCCTTATTATTTCTCTTTTCTATTTTTTTCTTCTTTCTTACTTAGTTCGCCCAATTTTATTTTCTCGGTTTTTCATTTCTTTTTTTTCCTCATTTCGTTTTATTTTGTTTTAACGGCCGATTGTGTTGTCACTCGCTAGACAAATAATAGGCAGCAGCGCAGACGTGCGAGGGGTTGCTAAGTAAAATAAATAGAGTACAAAATAGAATATAAAGGATGACGATACTCGCGCGGTGCCGAACTTTTAAAATAACGTCGTTAATGAGCTTTTCCATTTGAAATGGTTCGCACAAAAGGAAAATCGACTTTCTTTGAAGCCTAATCCCCAAATTTACGAATCTCGAATTTAAAAAACCCCTACTACCCGTGTTTTTTTCGTATTTTTTCTCTCTTTAGACGTATTTTGGGGAGGTTACGCGACGATATATCTCGTTTTTGGAAGGTTTTACGAATCATTTTTTTTTTTGAAAACATATTTCGATTTATCCGTTATTTACATATCCTTAATTTTGGTAAACGAAAAATTTCGTAACTTCTTTACGGAATCTCCTAAATTGATGAAAGTCACACGATATGCAAACATACACGCACACACAAATATTTATTTCGTACGTACATAGTTACATTATCGTAAAAGGAGCATCTCACGTTCGACATGTAGCTCGTTATCAGCTATAACGGGAATATATCGACCCGGTTTCGACGATTAATTTTATATTTATTTTATCATATGCTAAACGACAATTTAGTACCTATTGATAAGTCATCATCGAGGATTTCTAATTACACCTCTACGTGTCCACATTTCGACGGAGTTGATTTTTGTATTTGTCGTTCGGAGTAATTACACCGACCGGATGCTAGAACTCAATATGTCCGTTTTCTCGTTTTTAAGTCTAGCCTATTATTTCTCGGATACTGTTATTCCAGAAATTATTTCTCCGTTATCGTATTCATATCCTCCATGATCCGAACGTCTAAAAATATTTGTACTATTTAATTTTTATTTTTAAATCGTAAGTAATTCCGCTCGGTAAGCCTATAACGATTATTCTTTTCGTAATTTATTTATTTTTAAATTGAATTAAAAAGATCTAATTATAAGTTCAATTAAATAAATATTTTTTTTTAAACTGGCGTGGAATGCCAATGATTTTTTAAAAAATAATAAAAAAAGTAGTTCAAATCGTTAAATGTGTATTACATGGCACACAGTTTTTTTTCGGCTATTAAACCATTTTCAAATGGACACAAATAAAAACAAAAAAACTTTGTGCCTTGGGGCGCCGGGAAGAAGTGAAACTTAAATACTTTTTCATAAAGAAACACTTAATGAACTTACGTTTTCATACAAATTTTGCTAAGAAGAGAATAGGAACGCAAAAAATCTTACTCACGGATGTATATATATACATACATATATATATATATATACATATATATATATATATATATATATATATATATATACATATATACATATATATATATAAAGGAGAGATGTTGATGTGTACACACATACACACTTACGCATGTCTGTAATAATTGACTGAGTATACACGTATATGAATCCACAATGCGAGAAAGAGTGGAGGAGGCCGATTACACTGTAGAATAGGTCTGCCTGTGTAAATGTGTACGTGCGCGCATGCGCAAAAAAAAAGAATACGAATCGACTCGCTTTCACATATAAAACGCAACAATAGAAGTTTCACTTTTAAAAAAATATTAAAAAATACATCAAGAAAACGCAACGAATATAATGAAATATAAGAAAATGCTTAATCTGATTGCATAATATTACAAATCTGATCGAATCTGGTGTGACGATTCAATTATCAGGTTAGTATAATTGAATCTGTTATTTAAATTTGCTATTTTTTGTAATATTGTATAAATTAAGTATTTTCTTAAATTTTGTTACATTTTTTGTTTTTATTTATGTCGGCTTGAAAATCAATGGCTTAATAGTCGAAAGGCTGTGCGTCTTTTAATACAAATTTAGTGATTTAAACTATTTTTTTTTTTATTATTATTTTTAAAATAACGGTTGCTCATTACAGAAATATAGAAAAAACGATCCGGCATTCGTATCGGAAATAACTACAAATCGATTGTAAAGTTAACGCTACAATGAGAAATTAGTTCCCAATTCGTGTTTGAAAAAGCGATACTCCGCTATTTTAGCGTCGACAACCGGTTTACACCACTTTTCTACGTTAGCTCTAACGCGATTACGTACAGGATTGCAATTCATTTATCGATATTCGTATTGATAAGTGTTGATTGTTTTTGTGATTACGCTCGTACTCATTGCGCAAAATGAAGTTGAAGTTTAGATAACTTAAGCATTTAACAAAAAAATAACATAAAATAATATACAAACAAATAAATTAAAAATATAAAGAAGTCGGTAAAATTATAAAAATTACTTTGAATACTAGTAATTTTAACGCGTAATGATCTGAAAACATTACGCAGTCCGATAGAATTCCGAAAAGAAATTAGTCGAGATGTGACGTAAATAATTTTTGTTCGCGCTTGAAAATGACGCAACTGTCGAAAAGCTTCGCGATTAAAAAACGTTTAGTGATTGTGTTATATTTTGTTTGTTTCATAATTAATATGCATTTTGTTTTTGATGTACTGACTGTAAGATTACGATTATGAGCCCATTTACTTAATTCCATTCAATCGTTCTTCATTCAACTCGACGCAGTTTTAGCGTGGACTAATAGCTAAATCGTCAGTGCAAATACTGCTATAATATGCACCATCTTTAATACATGTTTTTCTACATAATTACTCAAAGTATATATTATCGGTATCGCAGTTTTTATTTTCTATATATTCCATAATATGCATACTCCGTCTTAAACGCCTGTCTGTTATTATTCCTAAATATTTATGCGAATGTGCAAAATTAATTTTTTTCACCATTTAATAATAACACATTCATTATCCTCCCTGATATTATGCACAAATTCATTTGTGCGCATTACACTTCGTACTTTACATGGTTCAAATTCTGCTATACGTTTTAACATAGGACATTTAGTTTTTGATACGTTTATTGCCAGGTTAATTTCATGTTGCCATTTGTTAATACATCATTATGCATGTTTATGTTTATCTCTGCAAATATCTCTATGAGAAGTCATTATCGATAAATCATTTGCTATATTTTAATAATTTTTATAACCCGTTTAGAAATAAATAATATTGGAACTAAATTACTTCCTCGAGATATTCCAGTGTTCATACTTTGTATGTCATAATTCCTTGTATACCAACTACCATTTTTCCGTTCTGTAGATAACATTCAAACCACCTTTTGCTTTTTGTGATTTTACACCTATTTCTTCTAATTTATTTATTACTTTTCCATAGTTTACCGTATCGAATACTACTACTACTACTACGAAATAAGTATGTACGAGTAATTGAAAGGGATATAATGTCAGCGAATGAAGTCATACGTAAGCTACTAATTAAATTTGAAAAATATAACCGACACCTATAATGTAAAAAAATTAAAATTCGCCGACAAGTTGTTAGTCGGATGGTAAAGTGTAAATATCATTATTAAGGTACCACACCACCGTTAATGTAAGCGTGCATTTAACGTTATACCTAGGTAAATAAATAAATTCATTATTTAATAAATAAACGTTTCGAAAAAAATCCTACTACCGTCATCACTATTATAATAATGATGATGATGGTAATCATAATAATAATGATATGGATAAAACACCCGGATATAAATGGAATAATTATTAAGTGGATAAAACGAATTTTGTTGGCATAGATAAACGGTCCGTATATAATGGGCGTTATTACAGTGTGTCGCTTGTCACACTTTGTTGCCCGGTTGTGACACACAGTGACTAAAGTTTGGCGAAGAGAATAAATGATCCTCAGAACAACTCGTTATAATGTGCGAACCTGTTTTTATATATATTATAAAAAAAAAAACAAATGTCCCTGATTCTTAATAAGGTCGTCAGGAATTAATTTATAAGCATATTTTTTGCTATTAAGGAACTTTTAATTTTCATAATTGAAAAAATAACGTTAGATATATATACAAATTTATGTTATGTGTATATACATATATCAATGTTGCATATCATTTATCGAATTTTTTAGAATAATTTAATGATTTCTTTTTAATAAGTACATTTCATTAATAAACCGACTGGCGCGTTTTATAGCATGTAACGATATTTATAATTAATCCCATTAATTTTGTCCACGCAACAATTTGCATATGTTACGTAAACCGATATATTTGTCTATAAGAGAGTGTGCATGTATGTGTATAATGTGGCTGCTTTGTGTGGGTGTGTGTGTGTGTGTGTTTGGTAAATTGTTAAAATGGAAGATAAGAAAATATTTATAATCGACGGGATAGAAAAATGGCCTCATTCATAACTTGTAAACCCAGCCACCTAACAGAATGTTACACTTTATTATACAAGAAAAAGAAATCAAGCGTATAATATATAATATAATCATCGATTTGACAACGTTTTATATATATATATATATATATATATATATATATATATATATATATGTTTATAATACATGTATTTGTGTGGAAAATACGAGGCTTGGCTTCCAGCAGTTTCTGAAAAGTTTCTATACAATTATACCGGTATGTATCTAGTGTTTTATAAGAGTACCTCGTTTTAAAGTCAACTTCTCAACCACCGCCACCCCTATCCTGCGCATTTCTTCTGCTTCTTGTAAGCGTATTTATGTTCGGGACCGACCAGCATTTTGAATAAAGAATAGCGTAATATACATATAAGAAAATATATTAATAAAATATTTGTCTGTTTCTCTTGCCACTTTTTTTTTTACACTTCTCCAGTTATCCTCTGTATTTATTTCTTACTTCTTTTTGCTTTTCGTTTGGTAACCTTACGGCTAAGATAAAATACGGGTATTACGAAAGTCGGATATGCCGTGGAGAACGGAAAATGTTACCCATTTACTAGAGGCACCTTCCAGAAGTACGTATTTATTCTTACACTACCATTTACCTCTTACAACATTCAGCTTATAACGTAAATTATAAAAGACGATTATTATTTCATATCGGACTATAATTTTCTTTTATCAAATTTTACCGGACATCTATTTCGTTCGGTGTTGAAAATATTCGCACGCTACAACACCGTCATCGTCGTCATCCGTGTGAACGAACGATCGATTATGGCGGCGAAATAATAATAGTAATAATAATTCTTTAGGGAACTACTTAACCGTATCAGTCGTGTTCTCCCTTTACGAATATTTCTACGATACGTTAAAAATCGAAAAATATAAAGTAATAGTTTGCGTTTTTTTTAGAAAACTATAGAGATAACTTTAACGCGTTGTATAAATATGTTTATAATTGAAACGTCCTATTCGGCGAAATGTCTCTAATTTTTAAAACGGGTATTTAGTTTTAGCATTATTTTTGTACCGTATAATAGACATTGCGACTGAAAAGGTTATAAGAGTTTTATAATTTTTCATCGAAAATCGATAAATGGCGATGGAAATAAATTAATCGATTAATGTTAATATTTTTAAATACTGGGGCTTCACTTAATGTTCTAACGCAAAGATGTCGAGATGTAAATCGCAGACTTTACCGCTGTTTCATCGATTATTAGCATATTTATATTCTGCTGTGCGAAACGCGACAAATTAATGGAAATTTCGAAGAAGATTGGAATATATTGGAAAATTAGAAGATTAAAGTTTCTCGGAATCAAGAGTGTGAAAATATTGAATCGAAAAAAATACCAATTGAGAAAGCTGAACGGTCAACTATGCATATTACATAAGCAACTTTTAAGCGAGCACTCAACGGTATCAACATGGAAAATCATCAGATTTCAAATATACGACATGCAGACGATACAGTAATAAGTTACAAGAAGCGGTTGATCGGAATAAGCGAAGAATCTTCTTCTAGTTCTTCTAGTGGTGTCTCCTTGACAGGACTACACCGTGATCTAATATTTTCTACTCCTAGCGTCATTTATTATATCTACTGCTTTCTTCTATTCTCAAAAATTTAACAGTTCCTCTTGGCGATCTTTCTTCGATTCTATACCATTTTCCCGGCTGTTATGTAACGCATGTTTCTGTTTTCTTACAAATGTCCTGAACTATTATCGCTGTTTTGAGGCCACATTTTTTCTGATACATATTTAATTAGTTCTTTTTCCTTACCAATCCTCAGGATTCGTAAAGGTTTATAGCTGTTTTATGCCCTTTGCGCTCGTTGTCGGTGTTTCATTAAAATGTATGCGAGGTTTTTAAACACTTGTTTCCCCATGATAATTCTTGTTTTAATTTCCACTCTATCTCTTCCACCATTAGATATCACGGTTTCTAGATAACGAAATCGATCCTCGTTTTCTACAAATTGAACTTAATAAGTTACGACATTAATATGCGGCGCGCGTGACAAGCGTAAAATATTTCGGTGTGACAGTTGAAAAATATATTTCCTTAATTCAAATGACGGAATCAAAAAATTCGTTCCTAATTTTTATAACGGAGAATTTATTAACACGGTCGTGGCCGTTTTAAAAATATCTAAACATTTCGGCTCAGCGAAAATAGAAAACTGTGTAATTCTGCGGACAGGGTTTACCACTTATGCAGCGAGGATGTAATCGCAGACGGATAGTTTTAGAGATTGTAATATAACCGAATTTTGTCTGCTTAAATAAAACATTTGCATACACCAAAGAATGTACATCCCGTAACCCCCATTTTCTAAATGAATACCAAAGCTACTTAGCCTACTATCAATATATCACATAAGCTTCATTCCAAAATCAACATTGAAATACAATATAATGATACCTCCTTGGCACATAGATTTATCTCTCGCAGAGCACAATAAATCTACACACCCAATAAATTATAAAATAAATGATATTAAGCACTCTTCAAAAATACAATGACTACACACACACGCATGTACAGACGGAGCAAAATCTATAGCAGGCGGCGAGAATTAACCAGCAGCTTGCTCTGACCAAATTGATAATATACTACACTCAATCCGACTAAGCGATGCACAGTTGTACGCAATTATATACTGTATTCAGTACATCAGGTCAGCTGTACATTCCAAAAGCATTGGTTATAACAGACTCTCTTTCCTCTCTTCAACTAATATGCCGTCAAGACAATAAGAATACAATAATATTAGAAATCCAACACAATCTACACGCACTACATAAGGAAGGATGGGAAATCTGCTTTCTGTGTGGAAGTCACACTGGGATGCACGGTAGTGATAAAGTAGACCTTGAAGATTGGTCAATAGTATACTTTCACCAGTACTAGAATACTCACCAACATTAGCACACTCGTCCTAATTCTCAGTGCCGTTGGTGTAGTATTTTCTACCGGTACAATGGAAAAAAAAATAAAAAAAAAATAAAAAAGTTATCCAATAGGAAAAATTATAATTTATTACAATAACGTTAATTTTATTTAGAGATAATATCTTCAAGTTTAAAATTATAGATAACGGAGAATTTAAGTAAAAGATTTTGTAAATGGAATTTATTATATCTGAGATAAACTTAATCGGAATGCCATCTTAAATTTTCATAACAGAAATTTTTTATTAAATAAATACACTATAAGACGGAACGAATAAAATTAATATTATAAACCACGTCATAAGTAATTAGTTGACGTAGGCAATGTTGTCGATAAACGATAATACTCATGCAAGTGTTAAAAATAATAAAACTTTTTATTAATCATATTTTTATTTAATAATTTGTTTTTTATTTCGAGAGAATTTTTAATTAACTAAGGAGAAAATATTTTACCAGTTTATTAATTTGAAAGATCACCAAAGAATATCATTTATTTTTTAAAAAAAACGAAAGGTACACGTCTGATGTGTAAATACGAAGAAATTATATTATTCGTTTATCTTTGTCTATCTTAGCGTTCGGTTTAATTTCATTTAGTTCATATAATAATAACTTTAATCTTTTATTTATATTTTTACTTCTTCTCTTCAACGGCGTTCTTCGCGAGAGACCTTTTATTAAAAAGGATCGGATTTTCCCCTAACGAGTATTTATTAACGATAACAGACAGATACGCGCTAAAGCCTCGACTTCGGTGCCGGTTCTGAAAATAATCCGAAAATAGAAGTAGCGTTATTAGCATTTTAATTACAAATTCCACCGTATAAGTATACTAACGGATGAAATTTACCTGCGATACCGGATATATATATATAATATATATATATATGTATATATACATATATTTAAAGCGCACGTGCGTCTGTGTTAGTTGAGCGCAATTATTTGCCAGGATATTTATCTTTTAAGCCGGTTCATCAACGGAAAATTTATTGCCTACCAAAAAAAAAAAAAAGTAAAGACAAAGATGGATAGAGACAAACAAATATATAGCGGAACTGTCGCTACTCGTCCCGCGGTGCAGAATCGTCGACAAATTTATTCTCTCGGAACGATGATACGGAATCTCTTTAGAAAATGCAGGGTTTGGGGATGTGTGTATAAGCTACGTGGACTGGATAAAAATTATGGAAAGTCTCCTTAAATATATATACATATATAAATATAGAATAATAATAATAATAATAAAGCTGGAAAATTATAGTACTCCGTCCGTGAGCGAATGGTGGAGGATCGGATTCAAGGTTGTTCCGAGGGTTGTACGTATAATAAAATATTAGGACGATATTAGAACGATGGTGTTCTCGCTCACATCGGCTAAGAATGTCGAAACAAGCGTCCACTTTTCTGCCGCGCGTCGAGTTAAATCAATTTTTTCCTAAATAAATTTTTTTTTTTAAATAATATTAAAAACTGAAATTTCGAATAAAACCGGATTACAAATGTTCGATAACTAATTTTGTATTTCGTTAATCGGACTATATTAGAACCAAGAACGTAGACAAAATTTTTATTTATAAGATTTCGATAATTCCGTACTTTCTTGAAATTGTCGTCTAAAGATTTCAAACAGAATTTCCAAATGATTTTGATACGGACTTGGATTCGGAATTACGGAAATAATAATAATAATAATAATAGTCCTATTATTCGTTTGCTCGGTGTAGCTCGCACTAAGCGATTTTTGCGTTATGGAGATTTTTAGTAATCTAAACGTATTTATAAAGTTAATTCAATTATTTTTTTTTTGTTATAATTATTTTATATATGCTGGAGTTTCTCGAAGAATTAGGCCGTATTGTTTTATTTATTCTATATCATCGCTTTTCCAATTGATAATGACATAGTCCGATTATTCATTCACCCAGTTACGATTTTTGTGTTAAGATTTTTTTTTTTTTGTTATATTTGTTTTATACATTATGGAGTTTCTCGATGAATTAGGCCCCACTGTTTTATCTGTTCTACACTACCGATTTTCCAATTGATAATGACGTAACGACGGCTACATTTTGAGGACGATCACGCTATACCAGCTACCGATAAAGAGAATGTAATATCGTCGAATAAATTGTAAAAAGTCTCATCAAACATTGGCTGCTTAATGCACGCAGGTTAATGTAATGTTAGGAAATTTTACGCGTCAACCTTTAAAAAATAAACAATTACATTATTGACAAATCGAAAGTTAAAAAATAGTCGGGTGTTCACGCTCGGCGGCTTCCAGCTAATTTTATACGAAAAAATGTCGCATAAAAAAATAGAACCAATTGGTCCGGATAAAATTAAGATAATTACGTCGAAGAAGCTCAATCACAAAGCCCGTTCGGACAGACGGTTTTATGTTATAGACTCGGCCAATAGTCACGTATATATTAATGGAATTCGAAGATTTAGAAAATATCTAATCGTCCTTTATGTCAACACATAAATATCCAATACGAGACTAGAGCCAATGAGCCTTTAATTCGTCTATATTATAAACGCATTAGCGATCGATCTACTTCATAACAGTCACGACGATGATCATTGGTTAAAACCTGTTAAGCCGTTCGATCTAACTTAGTTTATTCCGGACTGCAATAGAGTCCACTATTGGATGCTAATACTAAACTAATCGTAAAAGAGGAATATTATCTGTTTAGGTCACTGTTATTGTTATCATATCTTATTAAACGAGCAATTCTTGTGCATATATATATATATATATATATATATATATATATATATATGTGTGTGTGTGTGTGTGTGTGTGTGTGTGTGTATATATATACACATATATATATGTATGTATATATACATATATATATATATATATATATATATATATGTATGTATGTATGTATGTATATATATATATACTCTTCCATCTCGTAAACGACTTTGTGTCGATGAAATTTTGTACGTACGTGTGAATTATTCGGTAATTGAAAATTACGAATTATGGGCCACGACTTCGAAGTACACACCCCATAATATTTTGCAAATTCTAATTTTTTATCATCGTCTTTTTCTCGATTATATCTAAATGTACACGCTGAAAATTTCGGCTCGATCGTGTGAACCGTTCGAATGTTATAAGCGTAGAAATTTGTTTTTTTTTTGTGTGTGTGTGCTGGCAAATACAATTAAAGTTTTATATCCCGAGTACGGTTTCGACTTAAAGATATTTTTTAATCTATTATAGAAGTAAAAAAAAATTTGATCGAAAAATTACAAAATTTATTTCCAAAAAAAAAGGTATAACGCGCGTGTAGCAGCATAAACAATAGAATTATTTTCTTAAATATACGATTTTTATTACAAGAAAAATAAATCATACGAGCTTATAAAGTAATTATGCGTCCGCTGATAAAAAATAAAAATAATCAAAATGTTATAAATGTTGGATAAGCCTAATGTAATTTACATTACACGTGTACGTACATATAATATTAATTAAGCTAAACCAAGGTGTTTTCAAATACACACATCGCAGTACTCAACCTATTGCATATAAATTTGTAGAAAAACCCTGACGCCAAAAAACACAACGACGTTCTATTTTTTCACTTTTTATTTTTTATGTACCTCATTAAAGGCTTGCGACGTTTCTTAAAATTTTTCAAGTCGGTTTTTACATACATGGGCAACGTGTTATAAATTACAGCACCTTTATATATAGCTTGGCTACTGTAGTGATACTTATTGAACTTCGGTACTTGTACCATCCCCTCTCGATTTCATCTTATGAAATATTCCGTGATGGGCAACAACATATTGTAAGGATTATTCTTGAAGACGTAGTCTAATAATTGTGATTGATATACAGTAGAACTTCTTTTATCCGTCACCCTCAGGACCGGGCCTTGTGACGGATAACTGAATAGGCGGATAACAGAAATTCCATTACAAATTACATATATAGATTGTAAATCATTTGGGAAAGAAATGTTTAAAAAATCAATATTTAATCGGATAACATTTAGAATATTGTATTTTTATTTAGAGATTCCAATATGAGCATCTGTTATTCTCAACATCTAGGAGGTAGAGTTAGCCGATCAACAATTGTTGTCGTTTCCAGGAGCACCGCGTGGAGGTCTCTACCGTGCGTTGCCCTATTCCACCTTAATAATAGGCTAGTAAATACACAACTAAATCTGACAATAGATGGAACGCAACTTAATAACACGAAGAATCCAAAATATTTAGGAATAACGTTAGATCGTTCGCTCACGTACAAAACACACCTAACTAAAACATCTAGGAGGTAGAGTTAGCCGATCAACAATTGTTGTCGTTTCCAGGAGCACCGCGTGGAGGTCTCTACCGTGCGTTGCCCTATTCCACCTTAATAATAGGCTAGTAAATACACAACTAAATCTGACAATAGATGGAACGCAACTTAATAACACGAAGAATCCAAAATATTTAGGAATAACGTTAGATCGTTCGCTCACGTACAAAACACACCTAACTAACCTAAGCAAGAAAATTAGAACACGCGTAAATATCATAAGAAGATTAGCTGGTACGTCGTGGGGATCAACAGCTAAGACTTTGCGCATATCCGCTTTATCATTAGTTTATACAGCCGCGGAATTTTGCTCGCCGGTGTGGATGAACAGTTGTTATGTGCGGAAAGTGGACGTTCAGCTTAACGAAGTAATGCGTATTATCTCAGCAACGATACGCAGCACACCGACTGCATGGCTTCCAGTTCTTACGAACATTCAACCGCCTCATATTCGAAGAACCGACTCGTTGAAAAAGAACTCGGCAAAATTTAAAGAAAATGAAAATTTTGCTAATTACAAAATTTATAAGAGAAGCACCTAAAGTTAGATTAAAATCTAGGAAATCCCCATGGACAACTTTGGATCAAGCACGATTTGCATTCGATTGGAAAGAACAATGGACCAAGGAATGAAATTCGGTGCGTAATTCGTTCATAAATGGATCCCTCGTCGAAAACCCTTCGGAGCAACCTCTAGGAATGGAACTTCGACGAAAGGAGTGGCGACTCTTGAACAGAATCCGAACTGGTCATGGTAGATGCGGTCACCTTCTGCAGAAGTGGGGTATTTCTGATTCGGCTAGTTGCTGTTGCGGACATCCCAAGCAAACAATAAAACACATCGTCGAAGAATGCGAAGTATACTCGGAAAATGGGATTACGGTTGAAGATGTACATCATCTGCGCGGCGGGAGTTTAGACTGGCTTTCCCGTTTAGAGCTCGATCTATAAATCAACATCATACGATACGATACGATACGATTTAGAGATTCAGTATAACATAATACAATATAGTAGAATTACCTAGGAAAACTATACCGTCATAATTGTTTTCTAAAAAATCTGTAATTTTCTTCTGTTCCTTTTGCAGTTTTTTTTTAGTAGTAAAATCTACGTAAAGTTTGCCCCTCTTATCTTTCGAAACAATCGATGCACTTTAGTAACATTGTTTCAGCTTCCGAATGGCTCCGATTCTTCATCATTGTCGTTAATTTCATCATTATTGGACTGCTGAACATTAGATACAATGTATTTCAAAAGTTTAAAACTTTCATATCCTGTTTATAGCTGAACATAATGCACAAAGGGAAATAACTACTTCGTAATAATAATAACAATCAGAGTAAGCAGATTATTACGGTTAGTATAAGTTAAAAAATATGTTAAACATACGCGAAGAAAAGAACAGTAAGTAACATTTGATTTTAGACAAACATTCTCCGTATCGCACGTTGAAGAATTTGTATGGATTTAATATGGTATTTAGCCATAGCACTCCAATAGAGTACTCCATATGAAAGCACCGGTTGATAGAGTGCAAAGTATAGACGTCTATATATAGAACCACCTTAAATAGTATAGTAATAATAATAATAATAATGAAATTAGTGACGATAACAAAATCGCAATAATAATCGAATCGACTTTATTTATAAACATTTGCACAGTACAACACGATCATTAGAAACAATAATATATTAGAATATTAAACTGATGCTATTTACATTGACAATACTTTCATAACGATGAGAACACCATTGGTTAAATGGCCACGTGCGTGTACAACATACATGATCTTCATATAGATGTACCGATGATATATTAATAATAATTATAATAATCATCGTAGCAAAAATGGAAACGGATTACAAGTAACATATTGAAGGATTTATTTATGTTCGAGTGTAATAAGACGCGATCAGCTTCTTAAAAGGTCGATTTTTTTGCTTTGCTGAATCTGATTGATAACTTCTTACCGAAACATGACAAATAGAGATGGGAGAATTGTCATGCCGGTTACTGCAGGCACAACGAAGTTAAAACCTATATTCATACATTATCGATTCGGGTGTTGCCTTAATTTTGTTCGGAATAACGTAATAATCCTGATCTACTACTACGCTGAATTACTATTACTATAGTTTCTCTATTTCTTTCCTTACGTACGTTGAAATGAAAATAATTATTTTTTTATTAATCGATTTAATTAAAAGAAATAGAACATATAACAAACCATGGATTACAAAGGAAATAATAAAATTAATAGAAGAAAGTAGGAAACATAAAAATGTAAACACAGAAGAGAGAGGGCCGTAATATGTATAGAAAATACAGGAACATGATAAATAGGGAAGTCAAAAGTGCCAAAACGGAACACCTTGAATCAAATTGTAAGGAAGTAGAAGAAACTTCAAAAAAAAAAAAAAAAGGTAATATAGAAAATGCATACAAACAGATCAAAACATACTTCGAGGATTTCAAAAATAGAAGAAATTATATCGAGCGTGAAAATGGCAAAAAGTTAATAGAAGATGATGTCAAAGATGGAAGAGATATGTAGAAAAGTTATACAAGGAAACGGATAGTACCGAAGATTACCTTCAACAAGAAATTATCATAAATGAAACACAAGAAGATAATATCGGTCCAAGTATAACGAGAGCTGAATTTGATAAGGCCCTGAAAGAACTAAAAAATCATAAAGCAGAAGGATACGATAACATCTGTAGCGAGTTTATAAAAGAGTCAAGGAATGAAGCACAGACATATATTTACAAATTCATCTCGGATATGTACGAAACAGGTGAAGTACCGGACGATTTCAAGAAAAACAAACTAATAATGATACCGAAAAGAAATGGTACAACTAAGTGTGAAGAACACCGGCTGATAAGTTTACTATCACACTGCTCAAAAATAATAACAAAAATAGTATTAGGCGGAATAAAACACATAAAATAGAGATGGAATTAAGTGAAGAGCAATATGGGGTTTTAGAACAGGAAGAGGAACGAGAGAAGCTATATTAGGGATAATTTTCTGATCGCTCGCTTTACGATATTGGCAATATGAATTTATGATACGTGTGTGCTCAGGGTTTATATCAAGTTTTGTAAAAAGTTTTCTATTAAAAAGTCCCATATCTGAAACAATTGTTCCGACTTTAAATCTAGTATCTTCGATATGTTCCACAGTTTCGAAGGACAAATTTTTATTTATTAGGCGATCAAATTCGTAGTATATTGACTGTTATAAAATATTGTTTTGTGATGTGTGGAATGCAATTCCGTCAACAAATCATCTTAGATCTATTCGCTCCTCTCCTCTTCCTTGGAAGTATTCTGTGCATAACAGAAAGGAGCAGGTAGTACTGTCTCGTATCTGTATTGGCCACACCGCACTGACTCACGGTCATATTTTAAATAACTGCGTCCGGACGCCTTTAACACTCCAACACTTATTTTTTGACTGCCCACAATATTCTGTATACCGTCCTCAAAACTTCAGTTGTAATTCATTCAAAACAGTTTTATCTAATGACCCAACTGCTATGGAAGTAACACTTCAGTTTCTTCAAACTATAAATATGATCAATCTCATCTAACATCTCATATTTACTTTCGGGTGTTTCCGGGAATAGTAGCAGTATACCTGACCAAAAAAACAAAACAATTAATAAAATGTACGTACGAGTATATGTATATATATATATATATATATATATATATATATATATATATATATATATATATATATATATAATAACAATAAACCGCAGTACACTACAAGGAACACAATAAGAGCTAGTACTGTTAGTAGGCGAATATATCGTATGGATCGCAGTGACGTCACAAAACCATACTGCAGCTGATGATACCCCACCTTCTATTTTTATTTACTTCGATTTCGATAACATTATATACAAAGCAGAATGAAGAAAAAGCTATTCAATCGCCGTAACTTAAAATTAAGCTATTTTTTTAATCTTGCTGGTTAATCCTCATAAAAGTAGTTTAGATGTGTATGTGTTCTTTGGCGAGCATGAATTTTTCGGTTATAATCTATAATTCGAGGAAATTTCCCCGTAGTAATTGGGATAAACTAAAATCATCCATATTATTCATACGAGTTTTGCGTTAAGAAATACATTAAATCGAATCGAAAATTTATTATTATTAATTTGATGAAGATTATTTTAATTATCATTATCGCTCTGATGTGTATTTAAACTCGTGTCTACATGGCGAAATTTTCTTTTAATTGCCTCGTAAATTCTTTACATCGCTCGATCTTCAGATGGAATTATTAATGAATGAGCGGTCGGTGAATATCGTGTAGCAAATTAATAAAGTCGATGGTGGGTCTGTCCGTTTCCAAGTTGATTATAGAAAAATTTCTAAACGTTCGTAAACTAGAAAAACGAACGAATAAAACAGAATTAAAAAAAATAAAAATTAAATAAATAAATAAACTTCTTCTGGCTAATGAGGAAATTTTTTCTTCTATTCTTGTCTTCCGGTAGTGTAGTAACATTATTTTCTACTCTTTCCAGTTGGTCCGTCCGTTATTTAATGACCTCTACGACGGACGCATTTTTTCGATGTGTGTAATATTCAATTCTCTATCGCTTTGTAGGTAGTCGATGTTGCTGTATCATCGATGCTGATAGCGTGGTTGTTGTTTAAATCTCATTTAAATAAACAATTAATAGGTAAAAACTAGCCAATTACCAATCGGCGGAAAGATGGACCTAAGAAACCAGAACTGACGGAACTATCGCCGAGTGGCCGCGGTGGTATTAAAACAAATAACGGACCAACTAAGCTTAGGATAAATTAAAAAAAAAAATAAAAAATAAATAAAAAAAAAGTAGACGAAGATTTTGAGATGAGAGGTATTCATTTATTTATTTACGTAGGTACAAACGTATACATATACACACACACACACAAAAAAAACCCCTGTCAGACGCACATATAAATACGCGCGCGATTGTATAAATAAATAATGATAATTGTTAAGTACACTACGCAACTTTCGATATGGGTATCCTCGTCTTATTCTGTCAGGTGCTTATTCTTTCTGTTCTAAGTTCGGTTAACGAGTTTGATAAATTAATGGAAATGTTAAGACGGCGAAAACAAACTAAAAATAATTAACTCGATATCTGCTCTAACGACTATATCTATCCTTATCTATTCTATATCGTTCTATTTCGTTTCAACCGGATGATAGAACTCGAAGATTGGTTCGTATTCGAAGATAAGTCTTACAACGAAAGAGATTACAGTCGTGATGTATTCTATACATGTATATGCGTGCATGGCTTTAGGGTAGAAATATAATACACAACAACCAGATCGGTACACTAATCATTAATTATATATACATTCACATATACATATGTATATATATATATATATATGTATGAAACAGTAAAATCGAAACGAATGGTATTGATAATGACTGTACGAAGACACACAGCGTCGTCATGTTAAAATGATATACGTCCGAGGCGGCGGTGTGACTTTAAAAATATCTTATCCTAAAGTCTGCTTAACAGGTGAGTCGTAACCAGTTTTGAACAGGAGGGTGTTCGACTAGAAGAAAAATTCTACTCGATTAAAATAGTTTACCCATTATTATAATTCTAGACTTTCTTTAATTTATTTTTGTAACGACCTTTTGCAGAAATCACGGGTTTTCTCATGTGCGTAACCATTAAAAGACCGAGGTATGTAGGTTAAGGTAGATAGTTGAATACAATGAAAATAGAAAATAGCTCGTAATGGACGCTGATTAATTTTGAACGTAACGAACATTATCGAACTTTTCCGAAATCAGAACATTATTCTTATAAGGAAACGAGAAAAACCGCCCGACTTAAATGGCATATAGCGCGGTGTAATGAAATTTCAAATCAAATCAAATCAAATCAAATTTATTGTTGTATATATAGTATTACAATAATTAAATTCACTATTTCTGTAATTACAACTGCCTGTATATGCGCAATAATGCGCGAACAACAGGCTAATAGAGATTATATAAATAATTTCGGGGTACGGGTAGAATGAATTTACGTTTTACATTCACCGTTTTTGTTACTTTTATTACACGCATTTGCCGCATTAGCGCTATCTGGCTAGCACTCAGTTTTCTCGTTATAGCTTTATTTTTGGAGCCACCTTAGATAAACAGTCTCCCCTATTGTTTCCGCACATATTCTGTCCCATAATTTTTCCTCCAATTCCTTCTGATATAGATAAATAATTTCGGGGTACGGGTAGAATGAATTTACGTTTTACATTCACCGTTTTTGTTACTTTTATTACACGCATTTGCCGCATTAGCGCTATCTGGCTAGCACTCAGTTTTCTCGTTATAGCTTTATTTTTGGAGCCACCTTAGATAAACAGTCTCCCCTATTATTTCCGCACATATTCTGTCCCATAATTTTTCCTCCAATTCCTTCTGATATAGATAAATAATTTCGGGGTACGGGTAGAATGAATTTACGTTTTACATTCACCGTTTTTGTTACTTTTATTACACGCATTTGCCGCATTAGCGCTATCTGGCTAGCACTCAGTTTTCTCGTTATAGCTTTATTTTTGGAGCCACCTTAGATAAACAGTCTCCCCTATTGTTTCCGCACATATTCTGTCCCATAATTTTTCCTCCAATTCCTTCTGATATAGATAAATGATTTCGGGGTACGAGTAGAATAAATTTACGTTTTACATTCACCGTTTTTGTTACATTTATTACACGCATTTGCTATATTAGCGCTATACCGCTAGCACTCAGTTTTCTCGTTATAGCTTTATTTTCAGAGCCACCTTATCTCCCCTATTGTTTTCGCAATAAATATCGCAGTTTTGTCAAATTTATTTCATATTCCGTCTCTTAATTTTTCCTCCAATTCCTTCTGATATTGTAGCACAGCGTTAACAAGCTTCGTTGTAAGGGTTGTCATTATATATATATTAGGCCGCGATGGCATAGTACACTAGAAAGTTCATCTGTCGACTATCGAGGTTCGATTCAGTTTGCAGTGTAAAGTTTTTCGTCAAAATTTAACTCCAATTATCACGGAGAGGACAGTGGCACTTTACTCCGTATAATACATCTGCGTTGCGTATTTAATTAAATTTATCGGTAACCATTTTTAGGCGGTAGAACTTTTTTTTATGTAATCGAGATTGTTACTTGATCTTTTCAATTAAAACGTGTTTGAGGGGTGTTTCGCGAGGAAGTGTGTCGGGGCATTTCCTTTTCAGCACTGTATTTATACGATTTCCCAGAAGTGCCGAATAATGCGCACAAGTCTACTCGGATGATGGGACTATCTATCTACGAATATTTTCAAATATTAAATAAGTGGAAAATTCGTCTATATGCGCGATATTCTAAAATTGCCTCGTGTTACACACGTGGTGTTGTTTTTCTTTCCTGTTTCTCCCCGTGTTGTAATAATAGTTGCGCATTCTCGTTAATTAACGAATCTCTTGTAAGATATCGTGGCAAGGCGAGTTCCAGTTATATTTATAAATTATGATTATCGATATACCACTCTTCTACTTATTACATTATTGTATACACCGTTTCGTATTAGTTAAATCTTCGGTTCAGTAGTTAAACACGCGATATATTTAAGCGATCAATTCACGATGGAGAGCCTCTAGGCTGCGAAGCGCCTATGATTATATATGTAGGTATTTAATTATTTTAGCTTTTACACGGGTGTAACGACGTGTGCGCCTTGTAGACGTATTAGTGCGGATTTTTAATCATAGTTTTTCACACTACCTATGACGTGTGTTCGACTTATTTATGCGTACTTTTAACATACAAAATCTACCTTTAGCTCTGTCGTACGTAGAGTATAGTATCGAGGGCGCACACGTAATTTTTAGTATTTATTCGTGGTATTAACAAACTCCGATAATAAATATAATATTTCGTTATAAATAATTAATTCTAAATTAAGCGAATTAAGAGGAACAAATGCCAACCAAATCAGTATGTACGTGTGAATCAATGATCCACCACGATTAGACACAATTCGCACGAGCAAGTCGCGTGTGCGTAAATTCTGCTGTATATGTTTGTATGCTTTATATTATGAAATTGTTTCTATCGGATATATATATATATATCATCATCATCATCATCGTTGTAGTGTTCGTTGCCGAACGTCGTGACTAGTTATTGTACGTTTATTTTTACATACAAAATGAGCTAGCATTCAAGACGCTATTTATATGCGACGCAGATGCGTGCGCATATGTTGTTATACGGTGTGGGCTGCCACTTGCCTTCTCCGTGATAATTAAGAATTAAACAATGATGAAAATTTTCTATGTCGCGTGTTGATTTCGAACCCCCAACCGTCGAGTTGACAGTCGAGCTCTCTAGCAACTACGCCGCCGCGACAAATATATATATATATATATATATATATATATATTTATATATATTTATATATATATTTATATATATATATTTATATATATATATATATATATATATTTATATATATATTTATATATATATATTTATATATATATATATGTATATATATATATATATATATTTATATATATATATTTATATATATATATTTATATATATATATTTATATATATATAAAATGTTACTTTTTTTTTGCAATTTAAAGCGACAAATATCCGACTAATCTATATTGTATCGCATATAGCGCAATTTTCGCTATAGTGTGAGCCATGAAAGAAATCGATAATTGTTGCAACGAGTCGTTGCTTTTTTTTATGTGGGTATTATTATCGACGTGGTTCATTCACGAACCATTATTTGTTGACACAAACGAGATATATGTGTATGTGTGTGTGTATATACGTACGAATCTAAAATATGACAACAATGACGAATTAAATGGACGATCCGGTGTGACTGTGAATATTTTCAGTTCTTTTTAAGTTTAAAACCCAGAATTCCATTCGATAAACATTCGATTTTCGATAAGTCGATATTTCGCTCGTAAATAAATCATTCGCCATAGTTTCTCCTTATATATATACTTTCCCCTAATAGCGGTTATAATCGTTTGTCGAGTTCGATTCTTCGGAATTCGCCCTGCAGCGGTTAGTTTAAGCTGTAAATTCTGCCGCAGGCTATGTGTGACGATCGACTTATTGACGACGACGTGTTTCCAGTTCTTCCGGGCGAGATTATATTTTCCTATGCATTGATAAACTTCGCGTTTGACGCGCTAGTTAGTAGCTGGTAAGGCGATCGTGATCGGTTTTAAATGTGTTCGACTTTGAAATAGTGAATGCACTCCGCGCGCGAAACGTGTCGCGCTTAATACCGTGGCGGATTAATATGACAAAAACGTACGATAACGATCGAAATCGTATTAACGGCATAAATCAAATAAAATTAAATCTCGAAACAAATTAAATGAAATCGAATTTATTTAGACTTAGTTATATATTACATTAAAATTCTTTAGACGAAATCGCCTATACGCAACATTGACCAAACGGCGGATTAAATATTTACGTAAACTGGTACGTGCTACTATGGCATTTATTCAACTCATACACATACACGTACACACGCACACTCTCATACATACACTTTCCTGCATATATGGAGTCTGCTAGTAGGAAATTCCAGTGTAGTATTAAGTATTTATATTTTTAATGGTTTTACTTCTGTTGCTCTATGTCAACTATGTCAACCGTTATGCCTCGTGAGGTCTGTTTCACTTATAGTTAGTCTTCTCCTCCTGTACTGGTGTTCTTTATTTTAGATAATCTTTCGTATAATTATATTTCACAATGACTAATTTACAAATTTAAGAATTGTAATATTTTATATCATCGATCGAACGTCTATTACATTTTTTCGGTTTATCATTACTGTTTTAACTTATATCATTCACTCTTATTTTTTTTATTTGCTTATTTTTAATGTATATATTTTATTTATATTCTTAACCTGTTCTACTAAATTTTGTGTATCATCAATTCAATCAAATTTCTAGGTAAATATTTTAACTATTTTAACTGATATCATATCATTCACCCTCGGTTTTTTATTTGCTTATTTGTAATACCGAACCATGGATTGAACCTAAAGAGCATCTTCCTTCAGGAGCAGAACTAAAATACGGAACATGACGTTCGCTAAACAGATAAAGAACAACGGTTTATCGAACAGGAGACAACATAAAGGAAGTAGAGAATTTCTGACAACTCTTCCCGTATATGTGGCGAGGAGCAATCTATCCAACATCTTTTCATCCGCAGTAGTTGTACTACAACTGGATGGGAATAGCGTCCGATTTTGCAGAGAGTACTGGGCAAACATCGTGTAACGCATAAAGATCCTTTTCAAAGGAGAAGAATCTAGCATAAATAAATGTACTAATGCGCGTTAAATAACAATAATAATTAATAATAGTAGTAGTAATAATTAATAATAATAATTGCAATTACCCGATCAATACTAATAACATTAACACAATAATGGTAATGATAATAAATCAAATCGAATTTATTCGAATATAATACGCAATATATTACAATTATGTATTTACTGCAAAAATTTACACACACGTGCAAGTTTGAAGTACATGCAGCTAAGTAGAAATATATATAATTATATACATCCGTCAATGCGCAATAATTCTATCATAAATAAACGCCTACACGTATATATATATATATATATATATATATATATATATATATATATATATACATGTGTGTACGTATTAACGGTAATTAGAACAATAATAATAATAATTCAATCGATTACAAACTTAAATATATACAACAAATAATAATAATAATAATAATAATAATAATAACGGCAATAGTAACGATAGTATAATATTCCTGGTAAAATTTTCACACTAAGCCAGTGAGACATTTATTTCCAACCATGTTTCAAATTATTCTTCCATATTGTGTATTGAATTCCGTTTTATAGGATATAGATTTTAAATTTCGAATTACATGTTAACGGAACACTGCCACCCCTTACGTATATTCCGGCGATTTGTGTGCGTGTCGACTGACGTATTATCCGCATCCGGTTGCGGTTAATAACAATCCGATCGTTTAACAGTCTGTCACGATCTCTTTTCGTCTAAAATCAAATCAACCTCAAATTGTTCGTATCTCCGCTGGCATGGGCATCGTAATAATATCGTTTGTTCGTTCGGACTGTTTAATTTTTTTTTTTTTTTTTCAAAATCTTGAATATGACAAGACAATGTAGAAAACTTGTATAAACCACTCGGCAGTAATTGAGAGCAAATTCTAAATACTTTTCCGATTGAAATAAAGTTATTATTTAATGAAATGCTTCAACGACGGACTAAAATGATAAATATAATCAATACTATCGCGACTAGTCTTGTAAACAAGAAATGATGAAAATAATAATAATACGAAATAACTATAAAATATCGCTTTGAAACGGCCGGTGGATTATTACAACATCATTTAGAACTGGAGCTTTGCCTAAGATTTAACGATATTGACATTATCTTAATGTCAAAAGCTCGATTTAGTGAAAACAGTTAGATGAAGATATCTGGACGCTGTATCCGGACGTGAGAAGATTGCATTTCGCGCAACGTAATGGATAACTACGAAAATATTATTTACAGGCTACTCCATTACTGTAAAGCAAGTCACTAAATCTTGACTGCCCTAGTGTCTAGAAAGAATCGTACAAATGTACGAATTGTTCCGACAATCATAAGTTCCGTCATTTAAAAAGTTATTAGTTTCGAAGCCAATAAAGTGCACGATGCTGCCGTCAAAACAACAACTTAATGCAACGTCCATTAACAAGCAAAATATCACATTGAACGTTAATCGAGATGAACACTGTGACGAGGAAGCAAAATACTACACAGGTTCTAATAAATGATGATTTTTTTTCTCTTCCTTCTTTAGTTTAATTCGGGATTAAAATTTAAGTTACATTTTTAAGATTATTAAAACTATAATTATTCGTTGAAAAAGTATTAGTATAATAGATATGTTTATACTTTAAAGTCTAGTAAAGGTTAACGCAACTTGTATAAAAGCACCAGTTTACGATTAGTTGCCTGGAATTGCAATTCCTTAATTCCCAAATTTGTTTGGAACAATCAAATTAATTTTGTAATAACAGCATTAGTTTACTATTAGTTGCCTGGAATTAAAATTCCTTAATTTCCAAATTGATTTTTAATAATCAAATTGATTTTATAATAACAGCACAAGTTTACGATTAGTTGCCTGGAATCGTAATTCCTTAATTCCCAAATTGGTTTTTAATAATCAAATTGATTTTATAATAACTGCACAAGATTACGATTAGTGTCCTGGAATTGTAATTCCTTAATTCCCAAATTTATTTGTAACAACCAAATTGATTTTGTAGCGTTGTCAGAAACTAAGCTGAATAACGACTGCGATATTAAATTTCCCGGTTATTATGTATTTAGATCTAACGAGAATTGTAGAGAGGATGGAGTTGCACTACACTGCACGCAAGCTGACGACATTAACATTTACATTAATAATAATGATAATAATGATAATAATAATGCTTATGATAAGAAGAATATTATACTAATCGAATTAAAAATAATTACAGGTTAGAGTTGATTGGTCGTGAATACAGATTTAGTAATAGTTCTGATCGGGATTTAAGAAAAAGAAGCTGATGCCGGAGAAAATATTTAACCGGTAACAAACATTACAATTTGCGCATATTGCACTTTCTATTCGATCACTAAGCAAATAATTTTTATTCTAATTTTCTGATTAAAATTATCATATTTGTATAGCTATATATTTATGTATATATTTTAACACGTACGCAAATATAACAACGCGTTAAATTAAAGAAGTTATAAATAATACATCGTTCGATATTTATTTAAATTAAATAATTCGATGTAAAGTATGTTATTACCCCCAATTATATTAAAAATTATTTAATTTGTACGAGTTGCTTCTAAAAACACAACACGGAATTCGAATATATTCGATAGACTTCTCAGCAATTGTATATGTGATATATATATATATAATATATATATATATATATATATATATGGGAAGCACTCTTATAATATATGTATATAAAGTACAAGATTGGCGGATACAATGAAAAGAATGGCAAGTTTCAAGCGGACGTTATACACGTACACTCAATGTTAAGTGGACAAACTATCTTTCATAGTGTGACCGGTGATATCCAAAAAAGAAAATGGACAGGCTTACGGCAAGATATTGCGAAAATTATTGCGCAAAATCGACAAGTTATTAATTTTTGTGGAAATCTATCATATCGAAATACGAACAAATATCGATTTAACTTGCTCTCTCCTTTATTATTATTATTATTATTATTTTTGTTGTTGACGAACGACTATCGCTTTGTTCGTGTACGTGAATTTGCGGTCGTAATCACACAGGCGGTTTACGAGCCTATATAAACAGTTGCGAATATTATGAAACCCGAAGATCGAAATAATTCGCCGCAATCATTAAATCGATCATTAATAAAAGAGCAACTGGTAAAAATAACTACCTTACAAGCACACCGGCCGACAACGATAACTCGTTTTTAAATCGGATCGAACTAAAACAATCGTTTCGATAGATTGGTTCTAGCCTCGAAGTAACCGGTCGCATTAAGTGTAATTCAGAATAAAAGGTAAATATCGATTCTCGTAGCTATCGTAAGGTCGCATTATTTCAAGAAATGTTCTAGCGGAAAACCGAAATTATAACGTAACACCATCGTCAATATCACACTTCGCGATGCTTGATTGATTGCGTTTAACTTGCCAATTATACGTTACTTTTGCGTACAAAATAGGTTAACATTCGGGGGGGGGACACTAATTATACGCGCTCTCAATTACAGGTTGTAAACAAAGTGTAGGTGTAATAAAGCAAATTGAAACCGATCTATTTTAGACATAAATACCCGATTAGAAATTTAAAAACGAAGAGAAAGACTCGAGAACGTCATCGCAGTAAATTAATGAAGTAATGAGAAAAATGTAGGACGATAACCGATTGATATTGGGGAATTTAAATGAGAGAGCCGATCGTATAAAATATCGGAGGGATTAACGAGAATTACAAATTTGAACAAATAGGGCCGTAAATCGATTATGTCCTACAAACGGGTAATAATCTGCTTGTAGTATATGGCAACTTGAAATGCCAAGAGACTAGGGAGATAATAATAATAACAACGCGTTGGTCGAAGAATTGGTTAACATGGACTACCGAGGAGTCTGAGAAAGTAAGTGTCGAGAAAAGTGCACCACTGTAAAAAACGGTTTCTCTGGCTAATCAACAACATCGTTACAGTGAATATAGAAGGAAAAATGACATCTATATCGTCGACCACGTTGGATGACGAAGCGTAAGTGTCGAAGCAGTCGTAATCGATCGTGTGTTTTTTTGCCTATCTGGCGGACTTTATTTTATTCAACTAATATTATAATAACCCGAAATTGTCAATGTACTAATAACAACAATGATAATAATAATAATTATTATTATTATAAAAACGATAATTTAGCGGGTTTAGTAGTGTTACTAACAGATGTGTATGTATATCTATTTCATCTTTTGTTATTATCTTTATCTATTAACGCATCCGTGTCCTATATATAAAGTAAATTTGTTTTTTCGTAACGTCATATTTCATCGGCTCGTGAAAGTCTTATAATTCAAATTTTAAGACGTCTCATTTAATACACTATCTAGGAGGAGGAAAAAGGGCCGACTCTGAACTTTACAACCTCGTTAGGATTATATTATCGTAATAATAATCTTAACGTAGCACTTAGAGGAATTATCGTAGTAAAGAAGGGTGATTTCCAGCTGGGCTTAGTAGAAACCCCTTTTTCACTTATACGACGACTAATTAATCGAAGACGACTTCCTGTCACTCGGCGAATGAAGTTCTTTATTATCCGGAGTCGACCTAATTTTTCTCTCGTTATTATTCCAAATAACAGCGGCGATTTTTACATCTCTTACACGACGAATATTTTCCAACAACGCTATATGGAAATAGTCGCTTCGAAAATATCGATTCGGTCATTTTAAAACACTCAGATTTTCGTACGAGGGATTAATATGAAAACACTTGTCTTATAAATAAAATCGTTAAGATCGTACGGAGTGAAAAATAGATTAGAAGAAAATTCTTTTAACAAAAAGGATGGATTGCCAGTGGAAAATATGTTGGACGGAGAAAATCGAAGAAGTAACTAGAAAGAACGTAAGAACAAGCAAGAATTACGACGACGACATTAAAAAAAATCTATATAGACTGAAAAGGAGCGAAATCGAGAATTTATGTTAAAAAGAGGAAGAAAATTTTTATTATATAACTACTAATGCCAAGTACACAAAATTTACTTCGGCAATAAATAAAGAAAAATTATGTTACATTATATATAATCTTATTTTTAAACATTACAGGAAAAAAAAATTAAAATAAAGAAAAAAAAACAAAGATAAATAAAATGATTATAGTTTACAGCTATTTACAATGCGCCAGATTACTTAATACTATAACTCAATATACAACATTAGAATATACGTTAATTTAAAAATCAGACGACGTTGCTTATAACGATTATATACACATATATATATATATATATATATATATATATATATATATATATATATATATATATCTATTTTGTAGGCCGGCCATATCGTAGTATAGCTTGAATTAATTAATTTATTTATTTATTTGTTTAATAGCAGTACTTATTGCCTTTCGGCTATGACCACTTAATTTACATTAATTATATATAAAACATTAAATTCGTACAAATAAGATTATGCCACTTACTTTAAATTAATTAAATGTAAGGTATTAAATTCGTACAAATAAGATACTCGTACAGTTTACGTGTTGTATATACATTATCCTGGAGAACATCCTTCATGTCATCTGTGGATATGTCATTCAGTGCTCTGCAATTTACATATTTGTTGCACTTCAATAACCGGTGGTGTACGGTTACAGGTTCATCACAGAGTTCGCACTCTGGAGGTTCGTCGTGTTCGAAAATATATGCATGCGTAAGTTGAGTATGTCCTATTCTGAGCCGGGCTAGTACTTTTTCGTATATGCGACTTTCTTGAGTCGTCGTCCATAGAGGATATATATTATTTTTAACCGTACTCGGCTTATTTGTTATATCGGAACTGATCCATATTTCGTTCCATTTCCTTAGTGCGCAGTGCACGGTGATCGAACCGATCTTTGCCCGTGGCAGATAATCTGGTCATTTTGAGGTTCAGATCAGCGAGATCTGCTCTCGAACCCTCGTTGCCATAGCGCTCGTACCTGAAAGGTCCATTAATGCTAAATTATGATGATTTATCTTCGTCAGCACGGTTGCTTCGTAGTTAACGGTAAGTACTTGTCTTCGGATTTGTAGAGGTGGTTCTCCTGCCAACGCTAGTATGCTGGATGATGGACTAGTAGGATACGCACCTAACGCTTTTCGTACTGCGGTATGGTGTATTGTATCGAGAAATAATTTATTGTCTTTACGGTTATTGTAGAATTGTTTCGAAAGTTTTCCAATGAGTGTAAATAAATTAAGTTTTAATGCGGAATGCGCGTTACTAATTTTAGTATATCATTCTGTAACGACGGTTTTGTAATTGCTACATTTCCTTATAAGCGCCGTTGTGAAAACCGAACTCCGGACTAAGTTAACCTAGGACGAATGAGAGTTGCATATAATTAATTTTTAAAATGGAATCACCGATTGAATATAGGTGAAATAATCCGAATAGCCTTCCTAACTGAAGAAACGGAGAGGTTCGCTGAAGTGATGAAATCGGCCCACGTCAAAAAGTTACTTATATAAGCATTAATAGTAGTAGAGTAAATAAGGATGATGACAGTGATGACTCGACGTCTGCTCGTGGACGTCGTTAACTACGTGAATTCGAAAATCACCTAATTCACCTCCGACGTTGATAGTTTCCGTTACTTTTGAACATTTTAAGGGGACTTATTAGAAGAGACAATCTTTACTTTTATTTGTCGGACACGTTAACAGGAACAAACGTAACTTTTAAAATATCCTGGCCATTTTCCGTTATTAATAAATAATCGTTCTTATTTTTATAACTGATGTATTTAAAATGTTACTATTTTCGTACTTCTACCGGACATTGAACTGCAGTAGTCGTGTACAGGGTGTTTCGGGAGGAAAGGAAAACATTTTAGGAGGTGCTAGTATTGACAAATCGCAATAAACAATGTTAACGTAAGGCTCAAAAATGAACGGTTACTCAGTTATAACAATTTTAAGAATTTTTCGAAAACCCCGGAGTTTTAATAAAAAATGCAGGTAAAAAATACTTATTAATCGAATTATGTTTTTTTTTTTTAAAACTAATTAGCTGTTTAATAAATTGTGAAAATACTCGGGATAAAAGCAAAATTCTCGTTACTTAAACTGTTTAATAAAATATATGATGCAGGTCATATTACAAATGATCGGTTTAAATCTACATTTTTAGTGCTACCAAAGAAGAGAAATGCTAAAGAATTTCGTGACTAACGCAGTATTAGTTTAATGAACCATGTAATAAAAATCTTTCTCAGAATATTATATGCAAGAATATACAGGAAAATAGATGAACAATTGAACAATACTGAATTCGGATTTAGGAAAAACCCGGGTACTAGAATAGATGCATTATTTAGTATCAACATTATAATTCAACGACATAAGGCTGTTGTACGTCCAATATTTATATATCTTCCACATTTGATAGGGTGAAACACGGATGATGGATATATTAGAAGGAATAGGAATTGATGGTAAAGATAGGCGTATTATAAAAAATCTTTACCGGCAACAATCAGCGAGCATCAGCCATCGTAACTTAGAACAGATAGTAATATGTAAAGAGGGTCAGACAAGGTTGTATCTTGTCTCCAATCCTGTTTAATAGATACTCTGAAAAAATATTTGAAAAAGTGTCGAATAAATTTAAAGGAGGTGTTAAGGTAAACGGACATAAGATAAATAATATTAGATATGCGGATAATACGATCCTAATAGCGAACGGTTTAAAAGAATTACAACGATTCCTAGAGATAGTTACTTCCGTGTGCGATGATTACGGATTGCAGTTAATTGTTTCAAAAAGAAAATACACGGTAATTGGTAAGACAGACATGAAATCACTTAACCACTCATGATGGCTTATGATAAAGAAGTGGAGAAAATTAAAAATGTCGATTACCTCGGATGTAACATAAATGATCAATGGGACATGCATAAAGAGATAACAATTCAAATTGGAAAAGCTAGAGGCGTTTTTTTGAAACTAAAACAAATATTAAGTAGCAGAAATATAAAATTAGTTTTGAAAATGAGATTAATAAAATGCTATGTATTCTCCTATACGAATGTGAAAGCTAATGGGTAATTACAAAAGTAATGTCGCGAAAACTAGATGCCTTCGAAATGTGGTTGTACCGTAGAATTGTCCGCATAAAGTGGACAGATAACGTAACACGGACACCAACGTATAAATAAATGCAAGGAAGTAGTAAAATAAGTCTAAAAATTAATATACTCCGGTCAGGTAATACGACATCCAGAACGATACAGCCTGCTCCACGTGTTAATGCAGGGAAATATTACAGGAAAAAGACGACGGGAAAGAAAAAAAGATAACCCGGTTACAGAATCTGTCGGATTGGTACAATTTAACAGTAAATTAAATACCTAATTAGCTTTTTTTTAAAAAAAAAAATAAACAATTGATTGCGACGAATTAAGTATTTTTAACTATTTTTTATCGAAATTCTGGAATTTTTGAAAAATTCTTGAAATAGTTATAACTCAGTAACCGTTCATTATGCCTATGTATGACATTTTTTATTGCAATTCGTCTATACTATTAAAATGTTTTCCTTTGATCCTGAAACACCCTGTATAAGTTTGTCGACCAGATTCGACGCCTTGTAGAGTTACGATTCGGTCGTAACGGCAAAATAATCGATGATTATTTTCGACCGTGTTTTTTTTTATCGATTTCGTAATTACAGTATTCGATATTTCGTTTTTTTAAATTTAATAAAAATCGAATTTTCTGTTCGTTTTTATATTCGTTTACGCGAGTTGTAAGATCAATATCGTCTTAAGCTCCCGTAATTAATAATTTTTTTTTTTTTTTTTTTTTATTATATCCTTACGTTCTGACTTTTTAAACTTTCTATTTCACGATGAGGAATATGTAGCATTATCGAGTACTGTTACTCTAATCTGTAGTCACAATATAGGCGTAGTAATTATTAGTAAGATCAGAAGACAGTCAACGAGTACGTGTATCTACTCAAAAAATTACGACGGTCTAGTAAAATACGATGCAGACGGAAGTACATTTCGGAATATGTTTAGCGCAGGTAGCTTTAGGGAAACTAACGTACGTATTTGGAACCGACGAACTACCGATATATTTAAATAGGAAACTATGTAATCAACGTGTTTCGCCGGCTTTTATACATGACTCGCGAACATCGACGTTGAGAAAAAGAAATATTAAAAGGATATTAAGGACACAAGCAACGCAGAGAATCTTAATATTAAATATAAGACGATCCGACGAACAGTACCGAACTTTGTAACGTGGTGGATCAGATGGCCGTGACTGAAGTGGATCTGGGCAGGGCGCAGAGCGAGAGAGAAGGATAATAGATGGACAAAACGAGTACTGATATGGTGTGACCGTTTCGCAATAAAAGAAGAAATATTAACGGACGGCTGACTCGTTGGTAGGACGATATAACTCAGGTAGCGTGGAAAAACTGGATTCGAAACGAATGGAAGATAATCTCCGGCAGTGGATCGATATAGGATTAAAAAATAAATTATATATATATATAATATAACGCGACAATCAATAGGTTGGTACATCATTAAATATAAATGAGACATCGGTGAAATGCGCAATTAATATATTCGGCATACGTTAAATGACAATATCTAAAATAACGTGTTTGTTGAAACAAAAGTAAATTATAACGATGGAAACAAGTTTATATATATATATACATATATATATATATATATATATATATATATACATATATATATATGCGCGCGCCTATGAAAATTTGAACAAACGTCTGGTTCTTTGTGATGTTCTCTTTGTCTCGTTAAAACTTTCCTAAAAAAGAGACGGACCGTTTAATTTCGATCAAAAGCGTCTTTTATTAATAGGACCAGAATTTTAAGACGAAAGATGGAAGTGTTTTTATTCACATCTTTTAATATTTTTCTGAAGAAATCGAATAATTTTATTTCGATAACTGTGGAATATTCTATAAAATATAAGTGTTGGTGTGTGTGGCCGGTCTAAACGTTAACATTTAAAAAACGAACAAGTTTAAACTTTGTTTTAACATACAGAAGACAGCCTTTTACGATTATAATACAAATATACGTGTGTGCATATATATATATATATATATATATGTATGTATGTAGGACAAATAGCGTGGAAGGTTCGAACTAAATAATAACTCAGGAAGGATTAGATAATGGGACTAGATAGTTTCAAAACGAGTCCATTAAATTAAAGATACACATTCCGGCTCGATCGTATAATCAAACAACTTCTCGTATTTTTCGCCCGCAGTAAAACGAAAAATTTTAAAACACACCATTTTATTATGTATAACGCTTTACGTTTTACTATAAAATTTAATATGGCTTACACGTTAAACGTGTAATCGTTATCATTGTGTGCATGTGTGCGCGCGCGTGTATGTGTGTTTGGTATTTAGGTCGTTTAAATTTTATTTAGTCGTTACGTCCTTAGAACAATGATATAAGCGCCATTTCCGAAAATGGACTTTTAATAAAAATTACAGCTTCGTAAAGATACAATCGGATCGTGCTAGATGTATAAACGAAATAATAAAACGCGACCTGCGTCCTTAACTAACGTTATATAAATATATATATATATATTTATATATAAATATATTTATTTATATATATATATATATATATATTTATATATAAATATATTTATATTTATATATATATATATTTATATATATATATATTTATATATATGTTTATATATATATATTTATATATATATATTTATATATATTTATATATATATTTATATATATATATATATATATTTATATTTATATACGCATATATAAAGGTTCTGTTTTATGTTTATTTATATATCCAACTGGTGTTGAACTAATGTTAATGTATTAGGTCGTTAATAAAAATTTATTATATTCTTCAAAAATATTAATTCCAACATTATCTCATTCCTATAAGCACAAAAAAATTTTCTCGCAAAGGTCCTGTTGCGGAAATCCGTTCGTGCGAAGAATAATACGAATCGACATCTTCTTTATCTCCTTAACTATTAGACTGGTGGGTGACGTGGCTCTCATCTAGTAACTATCTGTCGTAGGCTAATTTTTTTATTTTAGCACATTTAATTTTCTTTAGTACGCTTTCCATAAATTTCGTTCTTTTTCTTCCCTTCGGCTACTTTCGGTTTATTTTGCCGCCAATTATTAAGTTTGTTATCAACGAAGAATGTCTTAATAGGTCACTAATCGTACCCTTCATTCGGTTATTTATTACTGATATTAATCGCGTCTAAATCAACATACGAAAAGAAGAAAAAAGTCGACTATTATATAGGGTGACTCAGAGAAGACGGACGGTTATTTTTTTTTTGAATAGCGTAGTTAGTAACACTGCTACAACGCAAACCGCGTGCTCTACGTTTAGTGTACACACGAGAGAGATTCATTTCTGTGCAGTTTCAGTTACAATGGCATCCTCTAAAACGAGAAGGACCGCGCGTTTTGCGTGGAACGTTATTTTCGGCATGAATCGATCACGATAGTGCTAAGCGTGTTTTGGAAAGAATTCAAAACTTAGGCATTTTTTTGTGAGGATGTCCACGAGATCCGGAAGACCCGACAGCTCGAATTTCTGAAGAAATTCCAAAAATTCAGCGACCTATGCTCGAAGGAGTCTTCGAAAATTTTATAAAGACTGAATGAATGTATTGTTCTGAACGATATTGTTTTCCGCAAATAATTGTAAGCTAATCTCTTATTTTCAAATATAATTTCATTCAAAAATTTTGGTCGAGTAGTTTTTGAGTTATTCAGAAAACAATAAAACCGTCTGTCTTCTTTGGGTCACCCCATATATTCATGAAGAAATTTTAAATTTGGTATAATTTAATTTATTTAACTTTAGTTTTGATCCCTTTTTTATAAGGAATTATTTAATTTTATATTTACCGGCTCGATCGTGATTGCCACCTTATAAAGAGGTATGATATCTAAAACTAAAGTTTGTAGCAGCCAACCTATAAAATCGCTATTTAACTAAAACTGGACAAAAACTAATCTTCCGTGTGTACACTAAACGTGGAGCACCCGGCTTGCGTTGTAATAGTGTTATGTACTGCACTATTAAAAAAAAATATATACATATATATATATATATTATCATCTGGGTGCCGTGTCCGCTATCGAATGTTAGCTAACATGCTGGCAGTCCTACATCTATCTACAACTGCTCGGAACAAACTTATTACTGGTAAATTTTACCAATCCGACAGATTCTGTAACCGGGTTATCTTTTTTCTTTCCTGTCGTCTTTTTCCTGTAATGTTTCCCTGCATTAACACGTGGAGCAGGCCGTATCGTTCTGGATGTCGTATTACGTGACTGGAGTATATTAATTTTTAGACTTATTTTACTACTTCCTTGCATTTATTTATACGTTGGTGTCCGTGTTACGTTATCTGTCCACTTTATGCAGACAATTGTACGGTACAACCACATTTCGAAGGCATCTAGTTTTCGCGACATTACTTTTGTAATTACCCAGCTTTCACATCCGTATAGGAGAATACAGAGCATTTTATTAATCTCATTTTCAAAACTAATTTTATATTTCTGCTACTTAATATTTGTTTTAGTTTCAAAAATACGCCTCTAGATTTTCCAATTTGAATTTTTATCTCTTTATGCATGTCCCATTGATCATTTATGTTACATCCGAGGTAATCGACATTTCTAATTTTCTCCACTTCTTTTCCATAAGCCATCATGAGTGGCTCTGTAGGTGGTTTCATATTTGTCTTGCCAATTGGAACATTTAACTGCAATCTGTAATCATCGCACACGGAAATAACTACATCTAGGTATCGTTATAATTCTTTTAAACCGTTCGCTATTAGTATTGTATCATCCGCATATCTAATATTATTTATCTCATGTCAATTTACCTTAACATCTTCCTTAAATTCTTCTTCAAATATTTTTTCAGAGTATATATTAAACAGGATTGGAAACAAGATACAACCTTGTCTGACCCTCTTTACATATTGCTATCTGTTCTAAGTTACGATGGCCAATTCTGATGTTCGCTGACTGTTGCCAGTAAAGATTTTTTATAATACGCGTATCTTTACCATCAATTCCTATACGTTCTAATATATATCCATCATCCGGTTATGTTTCACCCGATCAAATGCCTTTTGGAAATCCACCAGACATCGGACGTACGAGAGCCTTATGTCGTTGAATTAGCACGTTGATCTATTCTAGTACCCAGGTTTTTCCTAAATCCGAATTGATTATTGCTCAATTGTTCATCTATTTCCCTATATATTCGTGCATATACTATTCTGAGAAAGATTTTTAATACCTGGCTCATTAATTCTTTAGCATTTCACTCCTTTGGTAGCATTAGAAGTGTATATATACATATATACATATAAATTTAATAATACTAGTAAAGCAAGAGTTAATTGTGACCATCAGTACCATTATCAGTTTTCATATGTTGTATATTAGAGCAACATCTTCTAATTGTATATTTCAAATTATTTAAACGATTCGATATTTCACAGTTTCTTATCTTGTCAGTCCATTTTACTTTAAGAATTCTGCGATATAGCCACATTCCGAAGGCATCTAATTTTGTCTGTACCGTCTTCGTTCGGAGAATACGTAAGATTTTACCAGCCTTGTCTTTAATTCTGTACTTATGTTTTTACTATATAATAAAGCCTTATGTTTAAAAAGTATATTACGGGCTTTCTAAGCTTAAAAAATATGTATCCTCACTTATATTACTAGCCGGATACTCGATATTCCCTATTTTACCTATTGTTCTTCCATCAGCTGTTTGGTGGTGTAATCATGTTTTTGTTTTTCCTATTTTTTACCGTTTACTTTGTTTTGGAAATATTTAGATGCAATCAATATTTTTTGCATGTCACTGTGAAAACATCTACGAAATTTCTTTACTTCTTTTATACTATTCGATATTAAAACGGTATCATCTGCATACCTGATATTGTTTACTATTGTTCCATTTACTCTAATACAATTTTAAAGTTCAATCTATCACAATTTTTGGTATGAATATTGGAGATTCTCAATATTTTAGAATTGTTCAGTACGGTATACTCGTAATATCTGTCTTACCTCATCAACTTCGCAGATTTGTTACCATAATTTGTAGGTACGCATGGGTCATTCCCGTATAGAGTTAAACTTTCAAATGGAGATAATCAGGGACAATGCACTAGTCATATCTCCATAATTTCCTGGAAGACATAAATCACCTTCTTTTTAATTATCCAAAATTCAATTATAATAAACAAATTTTTTTAAATAAACTAATATCCTTCGCTGTCTTCCCTCCATATTCCCTACAAAGCTGTGACTACAAAGTATTATTTCTCATTTTTATTTTTTATTCAAAAAACAACTAAACCGTTCGTCTTTTCATACATATATATATGTGTGTGTGTGTGTGTACAAGTATAACGTTACGAATTTTTGGTTTTTATTCGTGGAAGACAATTTATCAACTGTCGTTCCGTCGTAAATTGCATCTTGTTTCTATAACGTGTTAAAAACGCGAATTCTGTTACCGAAAACAAAATCTTTCTCTAGTATACACGAATACTTAGTTCTTGAAACACGCCACGTACTCCATGTCTCATGATACGTGTCATTTTTTTGAAATATAAACCAACATTATGAGTATTGCGTGTTAATTTCTCGTCTGCTACAAAAAAATTACACATACATGTATATATATATATATATAAAAGCAAATTGCTTTCCTCGATATACAGCAAAGTAAGGTGCACGTTGGAGGTAACTATATAGTAAACTTGCGTTTTCATATTTTGCTAATGGCGTGGGTCACGAAACACAGGTACACCACTTATACACATATACTCACACAAACATATATATATATATATATATGTGTGTGTGTGTATTGTTTAGTTTGTTATTTACTACTAGCGTTTTGTCATTTGAATGAATAAAGTCGTTATTAACGCGGGATGGAATAAATTATATTTTAAACTTAGTTAAGATACGACATAGTAATTTTGTACAATCAAAACTGATTGCAGAGAACATTTTTAATTCCACCACCCTCTTTTGAGTTAAATTTCAGCGATTCGTAGGCAACTGAAATGATTGTCTCTATATCCTTGAAATTGACACTGGGATTTTCGATTTTACTATCTATGATTATAAATCGTTTATTATTGCTAAAAAAAGCGCAGATAATTTTCATTCCACGTTGAAATTTCTATCCTGTCTTTACGTTTTTGTGTTACGTTGGGTGAATGTATACATATGTATATGTATATATATATATATATATATATATATATATATATATATATATATATATATCAGGATTTAGATCTGGTTATAGCACAACGGATCATTTATTAACAATCAGAACATTAATACAAACTTGTGAAGAATACAACATCCCACTCTATATGGCGTTTGTAGACTATGAAAAGGCATTCGACTCGGTTGAAGTATGGTCAGTGTTAGAGTCAATATGTAGCTGCGGAGTTGAAGAGCAATATGTGAACATTATCAGAACACTGTACGAATCTGCTTCAATGAAAGTCAAGCTATGGAATAAAACTGCGGAAATACCTCTAAAGAGAGGAGTGCGACAAGGTGATACTATCTCACCGAAATTATTTATTGCTGCCTTAGAGGGTGTATTCAGAAAACTAAACTGGAGCTCGAAAGGCATAACGGTAAACGGTGAAAAACTTAATCACCTACGATTTGCAGATGACATCGTTATAATAAGCAGGAATCAAGAAGAATTAGAATCTATGCTGAACGAGCTTCAAACTGAATCTAGGAAAATAGGATTAAGAATAAATAAACAGAAAACAAAGGTAATGACTAATAACACGGATGGTATGTCAGTGAAGATAAATGGGGAGCACATCGAACAGGTACACCGGTATATTTATTTAGGACAAGAAATAACTACAGACAGAGGAGTAAATATGCAAAGAGAGATACAAAGGAGAAGATCTCTCGCATGGGCCGCATTTGGGAAGTTATCCAACATATTCAGGAACAAAGATATACCGAACAGTTTGAAGTGCAAACTTTATAACCAGTGTGTCTTACCGGTATTAACATACGGAGCGGAAACGTGGAGCTTCACAAAGGGAATAATTATGAAAATCAGGAAAACCCAAACAGCTCACGAAAGGATAATATTAAACGTGAAGTTAAAAGACAGAAAAACCATTACTTGGATCAGGGAGCGCACAAAATTGGCCGACGCGGTGGAACAAATTTCAAAATTAAAATGGACATGGGCTGGACACGTGGCGCATAGACATGATGGCAGATGGACAAAACATATCCTTCAATGGTGTCCATTGTATTCGAAAAGGCAAAGGGGCAGACCAACAACACGGTGGCGAGACGACATTGCCAAACATGCAGGAATCAATTGGATCCGAGTGGCACAGAACCGAAGTCGTTGGAAACGTCTGGGACATGCCTACACCCAGCAGTGGGTCGATATGGGCATAACGTGATAACGTGATATATATATGCGTATGAAAGAGTAAAGCAGAGTATGTAAAATCATACGTGGATGTAATATATACGATACTTATATTTTATAACGAGTATCCTATATGCGTGTTAGATGTTCTTCGCAAGTATATTTAAAACCCGATGATCAAGATGACAATAGTCTTAAATATAGTTAAAGTTTTGTTTATATGTATATATACACGGTTCACGTAACAGCTAATGCCAATTAAAAAGAGAACGGAATATAAGAGGTAAATAATTGAATACAAGTATACAACTGAATTAAACCGCAATGAAAAAAAAAGAAGAAAAAACGATATTAAATTATATAAAACTACATATACATGTATACACAAACACAGTCCATCACAATACACATTAGAATGTACAAACATATTTTACACACATGCACACATACACACACTCACTATACTGGAAAGAAATACGTGTGTATATATTAGCATATATTAGAGAAAATTTCGAACGTATTTGTGTATATTTTCGGAAAAATATACGGATAATTTAATAATTATAAAATCGATAACCCTAACAAGCTACTTACGAACCAATGCCGCAACACTCATGTCGCGGTAATAACAAGTATATGAAGCTGAAATTTCATTAAACCGAAGAATGATATAAATAACTGCTTTGAAAATGTATATCATCCAAGCGTGAATGAGTTTTAAGTAATGAGTTATTATACAGCCACGTTGAGTAGACGCCAACGATGAATTAAAACGAGATAGAAGAAACAGCGATTCATTCTAGTATTCGTCATAGGTATTCTTCTTGTTCATTGTCTCTTTTCAGACATCCTGATCAATCGTGTAATTTTTCCAATTAAATTCCGTCATCTCTATCGTGCGCGGTTTCCACTAGCTGCCACATTGACAGTGCCATATCATGCCTTGGATATAATCCACAAAACGGGTTGACGGTCGACCCCTGCTTCTTTTTCCCGCTATTACTCCGTGTATTATTATTTTTTCCAATCCATCGCGCCGTACAACATGACCAAACAAGCTAAGTCATATTCTTTTTATTGCAGGAACCAATCTATCTTTTTGCTTTATTCCGAATTGTTTGAGGATAATTTGTTCTAGTTTTCATTATAATAATGTTTCGTATAATGTCCACGATTCTGAACCATAACACCCTATCGAGAATAATTCCATAAATAGTTTTTTCGCTATTGTATAATGATCTTTTCATATTCTCGTAAATCTTTTGCTTTTAGATTATAGGTGTAGTATGTAACTAATTAGCGAAGTGAAAATATTCGTCATTAACGAGTTCATTGCACGAGATACGTAAAAACTTTAACTCGGAAATTTTCCGCCTATTTGGATTATTTAGCTGGCGTAAAATAAACTGCGCCGTACGCTACTGTATCTTGATAATTATTAATTTTCTTGAATTATTAACATTTCACCTTTTCGGTGATACATTATAAAATTTTCGCTCAAAATTATAAATTTTATACAGGGATTTATTATACGATACCGCTTCTCTTAGGCGAACTGTAGATAATCTACCGATGTATTTGTATAAATATATTTTTAACTTGAATTTTGTTATCATTACAATTTCGTGTACTTCTTCTTATCGTAAGGCTTAATGCGGAAACTCGTTGTAATATAATATTTAAAGCCTGTAGCCGAGGTAATGCTGCCGTTGTAGTGAATCTAATGAAGCGTCACGTCAAAGATCGCGTAAGCAGATTTTTTTACAGCGTCTTTGTCCAGTACGAATCCGACTCATTCTTTAACACGCGTCCGAGTCATCCAGCTCCGGACAACAATCTAGCGACATATACCGTTAATACTTCACGCCATACGGAAACATTGTCTTACACGAAGAAACAGCTCTTTTAAGAACTATATCGGACTAAACAACTGAAAGAAGTTGATGTAGCATATAGTTTCGCTTGACAAATTTAAATCTGCACAACACTGTAATCGTATCGCAGAATTTGTTGTTCGATGTACGCAAAGAAATTAACAACTATATGTAAAAACTACGAATTTAATTTTCGACAGTGTCAGATGGAATACCATGTATGTATCGGAGGAATAAACGCGCGAACGCGAATAACGGTTGTTATCGTAGAAGAGAAAAAAAAAGAGAGCGAGAAGGAAATATAAGTTGACCCAGAGAAGATGGACGGTTGAGAATATACATTGATACAACGCAAACCGCGTGCTCCACGTTTAGTGTACACACCACGAGAGATTCGTTTTTGTTCAGTTATCATGGAATCTTATAAGGCGAACGTGCGCTCGTTTTACGTGGAACGTTATTTTCAGCATGAATCGATCACGACAGTGCAAAGAGGGTTTCGAAAAGAATTCAAAGTTACTCGATTTTTTCTTTTCGAGGATACCTTAAGAGCCGCGTTTGCGAAATACGTCCACGAGATTTGCAAGACGTGAATACTCGGATTTCTGAAGAAATTTCAAAAATTATGCTCTATAAAGTGTACGAAAATTTCGTAAAAACTGAATGAATGTATTGTTTTGGAAATGGCGGTCATCTGAACGATATTGTCTTCCACAAATGATTTTAAGCTAATCTCTCGTTTTACTATTTTTAAATCAAATTTCATTTAAAAATTTTGGTCGTGCAGTTTTTGAATTATTCAAATTCTCCGGGTCGCCCTGTATAATAAAATTTGACGAGAGTAGCGTTTGATATATATATATATATATATATATATATATATATATATATATATATAGTCCGATTTTTTACCTTTTAATCAGCGTTCAATCAAGTTGTAAATATCCCAGGCATCTACGTTAGCGTTCTTTATTATATATAAACTGATAAAAGTACGCACACATTTTCGATAGAACGGATTTATTATTATATTTATTGTATAATAACGTATACGAGCTTAATGTCGATAATACTTTTTCGTTTCCCAAGACATAACTTTTTTCGTCGAAGTTTTAGGTATTCCATTGAAACCGCAAAGTGATATTTTTACGCAGAAATAATTATCGAAACGCGTCCTAGGAATATTCTGAAAATCGGGACATTTTGAGCGTCAACTAAATTTTCCTTAAAAATAGACAACTTAGTCGATATATATATATATTCGGAACACCACCGTGTGACTTACACGATTACAATAATTTTTCAAACATTTGTTGTTTTTTTTAAAGTCGCACGCGTTTGTAATTTACGATATAAAATTTTAAAATTTCGGATTAAACGATTCCTAAGTGAAAAAAAAAATACTCAGATAGGATCATAATTGCGTTTCAGTCGCATATTATTGCTAAATTTTTAACGCAAATAATTAAACGACTTCTAGGTAAAATAGAAGGGTTAGCGCTATTTAGTCCTGGGATCTATTAGGTGTGTAATTGTTTTTCAGTTACAAAATTACATATTTTAGCTAATTTAAACGTAAAATACGGCTAACTTATTTACTATAGTTCGTTTCATTTACAGATGTACAATACACTGTACCGATTTTCACGAGCTGTGCGCCAATTTCACTCCCGAGTAATCAGAATGTGTACATACATGCGCTTAATATACGAGATAATATTTATACTATATTTTGCTAGATACATAAATGTGAGAATTATCTATATATGTATGATACGTACACACACATACATCCTAAGTTGTACGTGATTGCACAGAATGTTCACACAAGCACACATACATACGCGTACATACGTGCACGCATGCTACGCGCAGAAATATATTCAGCCTATACGTATAATTCTATTTAGCGCTGAAAAGCGTGATCACCGTTCCGCAAAGTGCTGGTAAAAAACTTTAGCGAATTACTTGCGTAATACGTCAAATGAAAATATACCTTTGAAATCGTCGAACAGTGCCTTGTAAGTTAAATTTATTTTTATCGTATACTCTCTTATGTGGGCTGAGATTTGATATACAAACAGTACATACAGTTTTGCGCCATAATCGCATTTGTCATCCTTATTTAAATGAAAGAGAAATAGATAAAACCCAAATTTACCACGCCCCATGAATAATTAGGTAGTATCGAAATCGGGAATAATTTTGATATTGCATCTACGTTTATCAGTTCTAGCGGCTGAAATGCTAGCCTTCCTCCAGTGTTTGTTTGCCTGCTGGTCAGTATGTGATACTAACTCAGCTTTGGCGTTACAGTACGTTGAAAACCATTACCGTTGCAACGGTGGACCAAATATGACATGAATTAAGTGAATAATCACTTTCGTATGGATTCCGAGTCATCGAGGGATCTACGATGAGGTACACCGTGCGACACAAAGGCCTACTCAGGTGAACTTGTCGATGACGCTAGGAGAAGACGATGCAAAATATTATAGCCGAAAAATCTTGGAATCGTGAAACCAGTCCTTTTTTAAATCGGCCAAGTATACTTGGCAATATATAGAAGGATTTAGCAATTGGGCCTTTTAAAATTGGTGAAATCTGTCCATCTAGGCTGGAAACAGCTGTCAACAGAGTATATTACGTACTCTCGTATATCTGCTGAGTGTTCAACCACCGCCAACATGTGAAGTTACACCATTAACGGTCTATCATAATTGCTGTAATCTACACGCGATATTGTTACAATCAATTGAAAACAAGTATCCCGAATGTTCACCTTCTCGCCGACTTTATAATAAATGCTAACATTTGTAATTATCTTTAAGTAATTGATAATTAGAGTAATAGCTTTATAGGCAGTAGCTACTCGTGAATTTAAACATTAAAAAAAAAAATAAAAAATACAGTGGGGATTAAAGATGTGTCGCCCAGTATTATCTTCTTCCCATCTTTTTCGCCAAATTCCGAAATAGTTTCTATAGTTTTCAGAGCGAAGATGGGTCGAGTTGTAATTTCATTATGAGAATTTAGATCGAATTTTCAGATTACGGCGTTCGTCTCTTCTATTAACTGCTCACGAATGGAAACAAGTGCAAGTTTTTAATGGCAAACAGGACTGTTCTACTGTACATAAGAAGTACATTAGTAAGAACTAAACAGATCCGCTATGTGAAATTATTAAGAAATTAAGTTTTTTCTCCGCTGTTTTAACTTTTATTATAGATGCAACGACATGATAAAGTGTTTTCAATCGGTAATTTATACGATGCAATTCTGCAGTTGTAATATTTTGATAGGCTCGGTAACATTCGACGATTCTAAAATATATACCGAGTGTTTACGTACATAAATAACATAAAATGAGTTTAAACCACTAAAACGCTTTCTTGAAAAAATAAAAAATCACCAAAATTTTCAACTATAAGCCATTAAGAAGTGACACATTAAAATAAAATATATATATATATATAATGTAAAAAATACTAATTTAGATATACAATTTAGAAAAATTGCGAAATGAAAAATAGTATTTATAAACTTAATCTGATAGTAAACGTGATAAACAACACTATCTGCAATCGGCAATATGAAATTTATACGTAAGAAATAACGCAATAACAAGTAAAGTAACTAATTTTTGTCTGATATAAAAATTTATTAATTCAATAGAACTAATTCTTCGTCGAATTTAATAAAATATTTTCATCCCTTTCTTTTATTATTGCCATTTTTTTTTTTAATTTTTTTATAATGTTTCTGTGTGCTGTGTGAAATTTTATAATCTCGGTTAATATTATCGAATTTGTATTTTAATTCTTTATAACGTTTTCCGAATAATGGTTTTTCACGGAGAATTAAAACACGAAATCGATAATATTAACTGAAATTATAAAAATTTTACATATAGAAAAATTATAAATAAAAAAAAAACACAGTAGAAAAAGTGGAAATAATAAAAGAAAGAGATAAAAATTATTTGTTAAATTCAAAACGATGAATTTCGACGACGGAGAATCAGTTTTAAGAAGTATATTATAAATTTAATCAATTTTTACGTAAGACAGAAACACTATTTATTTGTTATGTTTACGTATAAATTTTATATCGCTGATTGCAGATTGTGTTGTTTACAATATATTTATATATTTGATATTTTATTTTAATGTTCACTCGATAATGGCTTAACAGATAGCTTTGATTTTTTATTTAAAAAAAGAGTTTAGTTTGTTCATATTTTGAAAATCACTTAATTCCGTGCGTTTCAAATCACGAAACCTGTGTTTACGTATACGTTACAAAATAACTGAACGAGTAAAAATAAAAAAGTTTTCATATAAATATTTTTAAAATTCATACATTCTACTAAAATTTCTCTTCTTTCTTCTTCTTCTTCTTCTTCTGTATTTCTCGGTCCTATCGGCGGCATTGTGCGCAATTAGAATTGGCGATACAGTATATACCGGAGGAAACAAATAATAACTTAAAGCGACCAGTCATCCTTACTGCCTCGTATTCAGCGATACGATGCTTAAGTAGTGGCATAAATATCCAGCAGCATCCCATTGCCAAAGAGATCGTGCTCTACTCCTTTCGAAAGTTTGCCGCAACCGTAAACCAACTTTAACTTGGATCTTAAGCTATTCCGGGATAAAAGGTCTAGCAGACCTGGAGCTAAGCAAGCGTCTACAATGCATCCAGCTCCACAATTACCTACTACAAGTAAGGATTTTGCTGAGCACATCTAATCATGTGTATTATCCAAATGGAAACAACAGTGGTAGTAGATGCCATTAACTAACAAATTACGTAGAAAATCAAACGGATACGACATTACGCCGACTACGTCTCGGACATACACTTCTAACTTACGGGGGGGGGCTCATCTGATAAGAGGAGAAAATGCTCCACGCTGCTCTTGTAATGCTGAGCCAATAACTGTTGAGTACCTCCTGCTTGAGTGTGCTAAGTATATCAACCCTCCAAACGCGTTAATTTCCGGTTTTCACTAATAATTAAAAAAAAAAAAATACATTAAGTGCAGACAAAGTGGGTTCTGTGCTGGGTTATCTGTACAAAAAACTGGCTTATTCAATCAGCTGTAGTCACTTCTGAACCGTGTCTTCGGCCCCGTAGCAGTACACAGCACGTTAAAGGAGTCATGTCAAGTCATTGCCTATCTATCGTGAAATTCCTTTTCCTTTCTTCCCGCTATTTCTTTATATATTTTCTTCCTATCGTCCGTGCATCCGGTTTTATTACTTTCGATTCCTTACTCAATCGTCGTGTGACCTCTGTTTGCAATTGATCTAGATCACTTTTCGTCTTTGGGAACCACTCTGGTTTCTTATCAAAATGCCGAAAGGTTTAGTTAGCTATTACTCATGCGCATAAATTGAATATCTTGTTTTCCTCAATAACGTCCGACAGCTTTTCTACTTTCTGGTATAATTCATTTTATTGGAACTGGTCAACTCTCTGGGGCCGGCCGAGACTTTTTCTTACAATTTTATCATAAATATAAATAACTTTCTCCGCATTAAAAATAAAAGTTCAAACACGGTGATCGAAACGGTTAAACTTATTTTTCGTATTTAGGCCAGTTCCACCAGGCCATCGACATTCCCAACTGTGTCGTCGCGAATTAAGTTAATTATCGCGCTTTTTAATTTAATAATGTTAGCGAGAAAAAATCATTCGGAGTCGTAAAACCGGACTAGTTTATTTATTTAATTGATTTTTTTTTTAAATTAATAAATAAATAAACAACAAAGCGCAGAGTGGGGAAAATATGTGTGCATGTGTGTACGTGTATATTATGTAATAAAATATAAGGAAACATGTTTGGAGGGAACACTTAAATTTCCGGACATTAATATATATCCGCCTTCGTTAACTTTTAGCCACTCCTAGCATCGTATTGTACATCAGCACACGCGATGTACTAATATATATGCATATGTGTATATAAACACGAATCACAGAAGACGTCTTGGCTTCGTTTATTATTATTATTATTATTATGTAAAAAATATTTTAAAAATCTGCCAAATTGTTCATTTTTACAATCTCCATTTCGAAATTCTGACTAGGACGGGTTGTTTCGTTTTCGACCATTTATTACACCGCCGTTGATATTTGTCGTCATCTAATAACAGTTATTCTTGAAAGATGGCACGAAATGGAAATATAGTCAAATCGGACGAGAGTAAAAGAGTTAGAAGATCGTTTTATTATTTCGGTGTAAAGACGCCTTAATTTATGGGCAGCACAAGTCGCTAAAACAGCCATTAACCAGGTTTTACGCTACATAATTAGCGAAGTTGTTTATCTATCTATGAATGTAATAACGTGTTAGTAGCGCATATATATATATGTATATACGTGTTAACACGTATTTAGTAATCGGCGGGTAGGCGAAGATTTATTCGACCCGTTGTAATATAAAATATACATCCGGGGGCTTGTGACAAAGTTGCCTAGAATTTTATTTCTATGCTGGTATTTAGAAATTTCATAAACGACAAAGAAGTTAAATTAAAATTAACGTAGAATTAATAAATTGTTTAAAAGAAATAAAACTTAATTATAACGATACATACGTATGACAATGTTCTCGCTGACAAAGTAATAGCGTATACGTTAAGAATAATAATTTAAATAATAATATATATATATAAAGATCATAAAATATCAGAGACAATATTAAATCAAAATTATTTTCACTTTTAAAATAAATATTATAAGCAAAATAGTTATTTAACGATAGGCTCTACATTATGGCGCATTCCGGTTGATATTAATACGAATAAATTAGAGAATAATAATTAAAAATAATTCAACGTCGACGATATCTGAATAAAATTGAATGATAATCCTAATAATAATATTTTGAACAGTTTCCTATCTAACGTAAGTAAAATGAAAACCGTTCAACATTAGAAACAGGCAGGGTAAACAAACCGTTTTCTAGATTTAAAAATTAACATTATTAACCAAAAAAAAAAAAAAAAAAAAAACAACTCGATATATATATAGAAAACCTACACATAAATATACACATTACTAACTAAAGATTCGTTCCATAAAAAAATGTATAAATTATCTAGTTTAATCAATAGAGAAAAAAATATTTAACAATAATAATAAAGCGAATAAAGAAAGAGAATATAATAAAACAAATAGCAATCGATAATAAATATAACCCTACTATAGTTCGATAAATATAGTAAGTCGTATGTATAAAATAATAAAAATATTTAATAAATAAAACGTAGATTTGACAATAAGAAATAATAACATATTATTAAAATCAATTAGTAATAACGAAATAGGAAATAAAAATAAACTAAAAAATTCGGTTGTATATAAGTACAATTGTAATCAATGCGAAAAAAGGTATAAATTCATATAAAAACAATGATGAAAAATCATTATTTGGAAAACGTTGTAAAGAATTAAAACACAAAGTCAATAATACTAATCGAAATTATAAAATTTCACATACATAAAAGCATTATAAAAAGATAAAAATACTTGAAAGAAGGATATAAAAATAATTTATTCAATTAAAAAAAAAGGTATAAATTCATATAAAACCAATGATGAAAAATCATTATTTGGAAAACGTTGTAAAGAATTAAAACACAAAGTCAATAATACTAATCGAAATTATAAAATTTCACATACATAAAAGCATTATAAAAAGATAAAAATACTTGAAAGAAGGATATAAAAATAATTTATTCAATTAAAAAAAAAGGTATAAATTCATATAAAACCAATGATGAAAAATCATTATTTGGAAAACGTTGTAAAGAATTAAAACACAAAATAAATAATACTAATCGAAATTATAAAATTTCACATACATAAAAGCATTATAAAAAGATAAAAATACTTGAAAGAAGGATATAAAAATAATTTATTCAATTAAAAAAAAAGGTATAAATTCATATAAAACCAATGATGAAAAATCATTATTTGGAAAACGTTGTAAAGAATTAAAACACAAAGTCAATAATACTAATCCAAATTATAAAATTTCACATACATAAAAGCATTATAAAAAGATAAAAATACTTGAAAGAAGGATATAAAAATAATTTATTCAATTAAAAAAAAAGGTATAAATTCATATAAAACCAATGATGAAAAATCATTATTTGGAAAACGTTGTAAAGAATTAAAACACAAAATAAATAATACTAATCGAAATTATAAAATTTCACATACATAAAAGCATTATAAAAAGATAAAAATACTTGAAAGAAGGATATAAAAATAATTTATTCAATTAAAAAAAAAGGTATAAATTCATATAAAACCAATGATGAAAAATCATTATTTGGAAAACGTTGTAAAGAATTAAAACACAAAGTCAATAATACTAATCGAAATTATAAAATTTCACATACATAAAAGCATTATAAATAGATAAAAATACTTGAAAGAAGGATATAAAAATAATTTATTCAATTAAAAAAAAAGGTATAAATTCATATAAAACCAATGATGAAAAATCATTATTTGGAAAACGTTGTAAAGAATTAAAACACAAAGTCAATAATACTAATCGAAATTATAAAATTTCACATACATAAAAGCATTATAAAAAGATAAAAATACTAGAAAGAAGGATATAAAAATAATTTATTCAATTCAAGGACAAATTTTGATGAAGAATTAGTTTCAAATTTTTTATTTTCTGTGCTTTCGCCTTATGTTTATATATAAAATTTGTATCGCTGATTATAAATTATGTTGTATACCACATTATTAGTTTATAAATATTATTTTTTATTTTGCTACTTTTGTATATGTAAATTGGTATTTTTACATTTTATATTTCATATATATATATATTGTATATATTTTTATATTTTTATATTTTATTTTCACTCGATAATGGCTTTACAACCGAAAAGTGATGTGATTGTTTTGTTAAAATAGTGATTTTAACTTCTTGTTGATTATTTTTTTTTACAAATTTAATTCCTCATTTAACGATTAACGGACGATCTGATGACGTAAAGTTGGAAGCATCTAACAACTGTGTCAAAAAATTGGATAGTAGATATATTTGAAGGATCCTGAGGGGCCATTCTGATGCTTCTACATGTAACCTGTTGATAGGTGTTGAACGGAGAGCTTCAACGGCTAATTGAAGAGCTGTATTTTTTATAATATTTAGAGCATTTAGGTTGCTTGCACTTGTTGTTGAGTAGATTGCAGAACCATAATCATATTTCGATCGAATTAAACAGCGATAAATCCGAAGTAAAGCAATTCGATCTGCACCATAAGATGCAAACTTTTCGATTTTTTGTCGCAAGACTTCTTTGTATGGTTTATGAGGGCGCTACAAGACATCTTGTTGTCTAATATCAGACCAAGATATCCTACTCCTTCAAGTTTAATATTGACCTGATGATGTGAATTTTACTAAAGTGTATTGCTGTGATCTTGCTGGTTCAGAAGTACAATCAGTTTATGGAACATTAGTGACAATTAGTGCATTCTTGAAGTACCGCTTCTTTCAAGGACACTGTTCTGCATCGGCATATAATAGACACTTTACAGGCGATTGTATGTTATCTACTAAATCATTTATAGCGATGTTAAAAACAATAGAACTCAATACCAATCCTTGAGATACACCACTTTTCATAGTACGAATTGATGATAGTGTTTTTCCTACTCGAATGATGAATTTTCGATTAATAAGAAAGTTTTTGAATTTGCGAAACATTTAAAAGTGCGGAGACCTTAAAATTAGTGTACAGTCGTTGTATGTCGCGATGGCGTATAGAGTGCTCGACGCGACATAGAAAGTTTTCATCATTATTTAATTCTTAATCATCACGGAGAAGGCGGTGGCACCCCACTCTCGCATCTGCGTCACATATGAATAGTGCCTTCAATACTAGCTCATTTTGTACGTAAAAATAAACGTACAATAGCTAGTCACGACGTTCGGGAACGAACAATACGACGATGATAATGTATTTCTGCAACATTCCGTTTGTTAAACCAGTTTCCAACTCTATCGATGACTAGATTATTGTTTGCCGTATTCATATCGACATCAGATGAAAGAGGTGACCTGCCATCGGCGAACCTGAACAGTTTTAGATCGTGGCTATGTAAATTTGATATGACTTGAGGCACACCCGCAGAAACGAAATACGATTCAGAGAAGTAGATGAAAATATCTTTCAAGAATATGGGGTTCTACACCATGAGATACAAATACCGTGGTGGGGGATTAGCAGTCTGCAACTTATAAGTCAACGTGCCGGGCCTTATCGAACGCCTATTAGACATCGAGAAATAATGCTGTACAGATAAAAAATATATACGAACTTTCAAATAGCAGCGATAATCGTAATACAATTTTGTTTTCGCCAACATTGTTTTCAGCATAGACGGACGGAATAGTTGCAAATATTACGAAACAAAAGAGATATCGATATACTGAATTTTATTTGTAATAATATACGGGAAACATGTATCCGGCTGACAGAATGGATCGAATCTTCATTTATGTTTCAATACACAAAAAAAAAGTTGCTAAAGCGTTACAAACTATAGGACAACAGCGTTAATAAGTCACGGATGGAAAGTAATGCTGAAATGCTTGAATACTATCTCCATTTCCTAAAAATTTAACGGGAGCAAGCGGATTTCATACTGGGAAAATCGAGTGCACCACCGATCATTAGAAAAAATGTACGAATTTTATATATCGATGGTAATATTGATTCGGGATTTTCAATAATGCCCGGTGCAACTTTACTCTAGGAAGTGGAAAGAAGCGGTGTCAATGAATCTTTATACGTAAATAATAAAGCTTACGTACGTATGGAAGGTACAGTATCTCGAAATACTTTCGTATAAAAAGTCAGACGACGTTTCTTGTCAAAGTCTATGAAGAAATAGTGAAGAAGTCAACAAAAGCATGGAAACGTACAACTACAATTGACGACAGAAAATTACGGATGATTATTATTGTACGGAGATAAATATTTATGCACGTAGATGAAGATATGAATTATGAGAATACAACCCATGGATCACGCACATAACATTCAACAGTAATATATAATAACACATGAAATGAACACTATCAATAATATACTGCCACACATATATAGACATAATATACTATATTAAACGTGGGTGCTATATGCTAATTGTTACGTATTTAAGATTAAATACTAATTGAAATGTAAATGGTATATGCCGATGGGTAAAACCGGCGAAAACCCGAAAAGGAAATAAGGAATATGTTCTAAAAAAAAAAAAAAAATGAAGTATCGTGTACAAAAAAGTACGTCATAATTTAAACTTGTCCGGAAAGGTTTTTCGAAGCGCACGACGAGGGCACAATACGGTATGCACTAATGATATAATATGAAAATATTCAAATAAACAATATATATGCGCATATATATATATAGTAATAATAATACGAACAATTAAATCTGTTTCCCTCCCTCTACTTGATACCATTAATCCTCTTATCAGTCCTACACACAGTCTAATTATTTTTGATATATCTCTTCTATCACAATATAATATACAATATGTCATCCAGTTCCTCCATGCATGAAGCTTTTCAAATGACAGCTGGAAAATACAGTGAACACAAAATTATGTACACCGATACAGTCAAACGTAAACAATCATGCGCAATCCTCTACTGTAAAAATATCGTACGCTGTCCTCTTCCAGAGATATTTAGCATGTTGACTGCGGAACTACATGCGACTTTTTACGCCATCGAAATTGCCGCTTCGGAACAAAAAAGCAAGATTCTCATTTGTACCAATTCACTCAATTCTATACGCTGTCTTCAGTATAAACACAAAAAACAATGTGGTCGACAAGGCAGCTAAAGAATGTGCTACGTTAGCTCCAGTGCCAAACCTACCAGTTCCACCAGCTAAAGAGCCTAGCAACTGTAAGATTTTCAAGCCTACCACAATTTACCGTGCATCGAAAGAAGACAAGCTGGGCGACACATACAAACGGAAAATATGAAGTCACTCTGTTCCGCAGGGCATACACTTCTTACATATAAGTATTTATTTCTAAACCAGAGCGCACCTCTCTATGTTCCTTGCAACTGCAATCTTACCGCATCGTCTTGATGTTGGACTTGCTTCATCACTAACCGATAACCGAAATCCTACAGTACATTCCACTCCCCGAATTTAATCTTGTAACTTTCCTTTCATTATCTAATCTTATTCCTCTAATTTAATTATCTTCCTGTGCCTCTGGCCTTAACAGCAGTATAAGGCACGCAAAAAAAAGGAAAAGAAAAAGTAATAATAATAAATTAAACAACGGTTACACAGACAGTAAACGCACTTAGATAACACGTTCAAATTTTTAAAAATGTTTATCAACGTTGTCCGTTTTAAGATATTCGAGATGATCAAACAACTCTCAAGAAAGTACTTAATTCACAGGATCAGTCGAGAAATTCGAATTAAACATTCTACAGAATATTCTGTCTTGGTCTCACTGTGAGGAGTATGCGATCCACCCTAGTGGCCGTTTTAGAAATTGAATGTATATTTACTAAATTTAGTGCTTTCCAAGATTCATACATATCCGGTGTTATCGCAGAAATTTTTATAAAATGTTCTCTTCTTTGTACAAGTGCCAAACGTTTATTCCCCATTATCGACTTATTTTCAGTTACCATTCGAAATTAAATATTTAAACGTATCTATAGACTTTGATATCTTTAATGACTACACACAAATTAATCATTTTGATACAATTCTTCAGATCCATTGGCATGATTATACACATATTTATACTGACGGATTCAAATCTACGGATGGAGTTGGTTCCGCGTTTATTATTCCCTCCTTGAACGTTGCTAAAACCTTTAAACTATCTAAATTTTCTTCAATATCTACAACTGTGAGCGTTCCTTTCTGCAAATATCAGTCAGAATGTAGTCATTTTCACGGATTCACGTAGCGCTCTCAAAGCTATTTCCTCATTTAATAACCGGTGTGTTTTTTGGTCAATCTGCGATATTCTAAGAAATATTTACGATCTATCTCTGAAACGCGTTGATGTCAGTCTGGATGCCCAGCCACTCCCACTCAGGTATCCTCTGGAATCATACCGTAGACAATCTTGCTCGAAGCGCCCTCGAGAATGGCTCAGTATACTTCAATACTCTCGGTAATCAGCCAAGCAATTCAGAAATATTCAATGTTCGATTTGAGTAATTCCTTGTTTTTTCGATCTTACCAGCGACAAGAAAACAAGATTTCGTCCATTCGTATTACGTGCCGTCTAAGCTTAACGTCAACAACATTCCATACGTTCTATTCACACACACACACGTGATACACCCTAGCCATCCTTGCGACGGAGACCAGATCTCGAAAACCACCTATTTATCAGTTTCAGTTATTATAGAATGTATCAATACTTGCCACGTATTATAAGTAAAGCAATCCCTTCTGCCAACTAATCTTTCAGATGCTTGCTTAGCTCGCAGAACAATAACGTATACACGATCATATTCAATTACGTATCAGCCCGTAGTATAAATATTTAATAAGATGTATCATTACAGCCCCAGATGGAATCATGAATACCCATATTTAAAAAAAAACAAAAAAACCCATTTTTATATCAACGTAAATTGTGAAAAATAACTTTTTACGTTTTAAGTATATAACGATATTTAATTCGAACAAGAGAGCGGGTGTAGCGATTTTTAAACAATAAACTGCAAAAGAGTAGTTAAAACCGCCAAAATTGTTTATATATATACTAGAACACTTCGAAATTTTTATATAAAATTTTGTGATTTTAACTACTTTTTTCTGTTGTTCATGTAATAGCCGTTTTCCGGCACATGACGTCAGTACCGAAAAGTTTTTAATTTATAAAAATTAAAAAGGAAACATTTCACATCCATTCGACTTCTTATTCCAGTGTTCCTACATACGCCCAAAACACTCTCCTATAATTAATTCTTTAACATTATTATTATCGATTTAGCCGTTATTTATCCGTTTAAATTCCAACACTATCCCGATGTAACTACTCCAAACGTATTTTTATCTGCAACGTTCCTTTTCATTTACATCATCATCATCTTCCGTTCGCATATATTTGTAACGGCGGTAGTGGATGTTTTACAATTTCCCCTTCCTAAATGTCGATCGTTTCTATTTACCGACCGATCATTCTAAAATCCGTATATCGCGCGAAATAAACTATCAGGTTATTTTTGGAAATAGTAGAAATATCGGCGCCGTTGTAAGATTGATTTATCTTTTTATTGTTGTTTATTAAAAAACGGATATAGTGCTCGGTTTTGTATATATTTCCTTTGTAGAAACCTTCTAGAACGGGCATCATTATCACTACTACTACTAAAGTATCTCCCACGAAACACGCTAATTCTGCAGTAGTAATAGTAATAGCAGCAAGTAAAAGGGAAAGCACGATAATAATAATGAATTAAGAAAGAATGGAGAAAACATTGAAACCGACAAACACGAAGATAGCTCGGACAAAAGAAATTGACACAAAGGATACACATACATATAAGAAAAGAACACAGATGCGTCGTGAGTGTACAAGTGATAAAGAGTGCGTTAAAGAAATGCAGACTCGGTCGAAAGAAAACGAATGTATATATGGTTCCTGTCCGAAAATAAATTTACTTCCTCCAGCGGTATGTACGTATATTATTACTGCTGCATCGAACTAATACAACTACCTCACCAACCCTCTACTTATGCACTTATTATTATTATTATTATTATTATTATATAACATATATGTATATAAAATTATCCCTAAGGAAAGAATTTGCCGTCTTTCTTGATACCGCCGAATAGATGACAGGAAGATGAAAAAAAAATTTGAAAAAGGGTAGATGAGATTAATGTTAAAAGAGGAAAGTTAATAGAGAAATAAAAAGAAGGTTCCTCCGGCTCTAACGTTTAGTTTACTGTCGAAGGGGCGAGTTGGTTTACGTTCACCGGGGGCAAATTCTACGTCGGTTTGATCACAAGGAAGAAACTTGTTCGTGGGATGGATAGCAGATACGAATGATGAATAATAATAATAGTAGCTAGCGTGTCGAGGAGAAACAGAAAAATTTAGAATCGTATTCTTTTAGCGCCGTTTTGTTCGATTATATATATATATATATATATATATATATATATATATATATATATATATATATATATATATATATATATATATATATATATATATATATAAATTTTTTCTTGTAAAAAAGAAATTCTACTGCACCCTCCATACACTTTCCTTCATTTTTAAAATTCAACTGGACAGAAAATAGGGTATATTCGCTATTGTTATATTATATATTTTATATTATTATATATATATATATATATATATATATATATATATTTATTTGTATATAGCGATTGTTCGTGTACGGATGATAAATTGAAATCAGCTATAAATCAAACGTGCTTCGAAAGTTAACTTACGCAACTTTTAACTTTCGCTTGCCAAGTATTTCGATATAATTCTTTATTCGTTTTCTCTACTCCTGTTCGATCACATCTTTTTTTTATTAATTTTTTGTTATTTTTAAATATATATACATATATATATAAATTTAAAAATTGGAGCCATTAAGATCTGAACTGTTGAAATTGCATAACATCCATGCAATAAAATAAAACAACTGACTGTCATTAGTAAGTGTACACACACACACATATATATATTTATCCGCCATCTCCATTCTGAAGGTTGGCGAAGCGATTCCTATCAACGGCCGCTTGAAAAAGTTCTGCTGATGAATATTTGAAGCATCTTTTGAGGTTATCTATCCACGATATTTAATGTCTTCCCCTTAAACCTCAAGTAACACTTTTTCCACAGTATATTTCGAACCTCTCATGATTATGTCCCAGGTTATTTCAATTTTCGTCTTTCGATAGTTTCCATGATTTCACGTTTTTCCCCAATCTATGAAGCACTTCGATGTTCTTGAGTACATCTCAAATGCGTTTTTTTCCAGCAGTGAGTCTAATGTTCAACATTCACAACCATATAGCAGAATGGAGAAGATGTAACATCTCAGAAGTCTAATTTTTGGTTTCCAATTTTAACTCTTGACGTGTAAAGAGATTCTTCATTATTATTAGTGTACTTCTCGCTTGTTCAGTTCTGCTGTGTATCTCCGGTTTGGACGTACAATTCATTAGAGAAATCATGATATTCAGTCCGAGGCACACTGTGTCTGTTGTCATCGAATAGAACTTAATATATTCCTTCCAGACCTTCAGTTTGCCTTCAATTAAATCATGTTTAATCTAATAGCCTTCAATTTATGTATATTTTTATTTCCAGTGTGTTTCTTTTGCTTTACGACAAGATATTCTAATTAATTTATCCATTTTCCTATATTCTTCTAGATTATTCTTAAGGATTCTTCGTTTTTCCATCAATTCTAAAATTTCATCCGTCATCGATCTCTGCTTTTTTCTACTCTTAACGTAACCAATATTTTTTTCCTGGACATCTAATAACGTTTTGCTGATGTCATCCCAGGTATTCATGCTAATTTCCTTTTGGTGTTCTATCTTTTTGTTTGTTATAGTTCCAATTTCAGATTGAAATATTTTATTTTTCAATTTATTCACGTAAATTTTTCTCTTCCCTTCTAGCTAAATCTTGACGAATTTTCGCTCCATTTTTAGCTTCATAATAACTGGATTATGATCAGAACTTACGCCTGCTCCAGGATATGTTTTAACCGACTGCACATATCTCCAAAATGATCGGTGTAATAGAATGCAATCAATTTGATTACGGACTATTTTATCTTCCCTATCGGCTGAAACAAATAGAAGATGCCAGATAAATTTATGTCATTCAAACTTAATCGTCTGGAAAGCTTGGATATATTTGTGTCTTTCTTACGGGTACCGGGACCTTGGGGGAATCACCCATAATAAAATTGTAGATTCATTAGCTAAAGTGAGGTTAACTTTAGGAACAAACATATTTGAAGAATTTACAGCAGTCAATTCGGTTTTATCAATTATAATAACCGTTTCTTCCTCAATTTCCCGGCTTTTACTTTTTTTAAAACATTAAATATATTGAAATTGTACGGCAGATTCCTACTCGTGCCATTACATGTTACCGGACCGCTTGTTCCGTAGGCAACTTAGAGAAATTCCTTATTGCCCTCTGCTGGACGTACAATTTGTAATCCAGCTCACGTGTTCTTCGAATATGCTTCTTTAATAACATTACCTCGTGAACTATACCTAAAATTATTCGCTCATTCTGTAACGGTCTTTCACACGATGTATTGTCCCTCCTTCATCTTGAGAATTTACATCTAGCGATATTTCTAGAGAAGTTGTCGACGTTTTTAGAAATATAAGTTAGTTCGTACGTACAATATCGCGTTTAGTAAATTGTAAAGACATCCCTGTTACGAAAAGTAATTTAATTATCGAACGTTTGAGAAGGTATATGATGAACGGTGTGTATTATGTAAGCATATACCTGTGTGTTTGTGAATATGTCAAAAATCGAATAGACAGCTCGTAAAACTTTGTTAGAATAGTGCTATATAAAGTATTTAAAAAATGGAGAGATCACGATTAAGCGCACATCTATGACAAAATGCTAGAATTGATTAAGTTGAAGTTCTAGTGCTGGTTTTGGTGATTGAAGAAAAATGAAGCTGATGGCTAGATTCGGAGAAAAAGACTAAAAATTAATTCAAATGGTAACATTTGTGATAAATTATGTAAAATTCAAAAATAAGCTCATGAGCTGTTATAATAAGATCAGTAAAACCTTTCCCTTCAACAGCAAGCTCTGAATTAGATTTACAAGGTCTGTAGTAATATTATCATCGATGTAATTACTGTATACAGTCCAATCTTCACTTTCAAACAAGTAGGCGGGCTTAATAGGAGATTTATTACATTTTCTATTAATTTGAAATGGTATGGGATTACTTAATAAAGGTAAATTTGAGTAATCGCGGTAGTTTGACTAAGACGAGGTGTATAACACTGGGAAGATGGAGGCGATTATTATCCGGATAAAAAGTAGGTTCCTCGGGAGTTAAAATGTGAAAATTGTATTTAACAGGCAATTGACGGCAGAGTTATTTCAGTAAAAGTTCCACGCCTTGTGTCGCGTATTATAATCGCCGATAATTAATATAGCGGTATGCGAGATTAACAGCTTTAGAATATTCCGGTTGAAAGTTTCGTTACAAGTGTTTGGAGATCGAGTAAACCACAAAATTATCATTTAGACATTTTGAGATAAATACCGATAATTTCGATTCTACTGAAGGAAGGAGTGGTTGCTGGAGAATGAATGAGGTGATTTTTCACGAATAACGCTACATCACCATCACTTGAGTTGCGGTCGGCTCGATACACTTTGAAACCTGGGTATCTCAGTTTATTAGAAGAGTCCAGCTTAGTTTCACTAACATAAGAAATATGAATATTTTCATCGTAAAATAATTGACCAAATTATAAAAATTTGTCTTTAATAAAATTTCCATCCTAAAAAATTAATAATACACGAGTTACTCCGAATCGAAATATTGTAATACTAATAGCTACGATATCAATTTTAATTACCGGCATCTTTAACTCTATTTACAGCTATTTTAACGAAATGTAAAATTAAGTTGATATCGACGTTTTTAAATAACTGAAATATATCTGTGATTTCTGTATGCGATGGGTTAACAAAAGCACTTGCGGCGTCCGTTACATTATTCCTTAACACGTTAGTATAGGTTTTCTTATGATTACTTATCTATTACTAATATCGGTAAAGGTTTGTACTGTCATCGTAAAATTGTTGCGTGTGGATGATACATAATTTTGGTGTCATCAATGGTACGATTTCTTCGGGAGGTTGCAATATTTCAGATTTTCTTGTAAATTTGGCAGTCTTGGTTATTGGAAGAGTACGCACCTTTGCAGTGAACACAAACATAGTTGGAATTAGTACAGGCAGTAGTTACATGTTGCCCTGCACAAACAAACCGAATATTTAAAACAATTAATAGCAATGTGTCCACATGATTGACATTTAAAATATTGAAGAATTGTTTTCTCACTTAACAGCACAGTAGGATATAAGTTTAATGTTAAGCTTTTGCCGGAAAGCTATGTGATGTGGACAATGAACAACAAATAAAGGTAATGAGATTCTAGAATTATTATTTTCACGATTAGTTTTCGACATCTGATGAGCATTTAGTATAGGAACGTTATCGGAAATTTGTTGCGAAATTTTATCAATAGAAATGCTAGTAGTAGACCTCTCAGGACTGGTTTTAATTCTTCTGGAGCGTGAGTATAAAATCTCACTTTAGAATCTTGAAGTATTTTGTATATTGATGTGCGCATAATAATTATTACACTTAAATTTAATACTAAATTCATTAACTAACCTTTTTTTAATTTTATCAAATTGTTCCTTATGATTACTGAAGGGACCAGGAAGTACGAAAGGCGGAATAGCCGTTGATTGAAGGTTACTATATTGATTACTTCTACTTGCAAAAGTTGAAACCTATTATTGACTTCTATCTCAAAATTATTTTATTTGATTTGTTTATTCGTTTTTTATTTGGAATTAATTTTTATTTTATGTTTCTATTTTAGAATGTACTGGTATATTGTATTGAAATTTAAATAAATTTGATTTGATTCGCAAATTATCGAGTTTCTTTCGTTTGCTAGTGGTGCTTTTATTTTTTCTACTTTGTGTTTTTCACTGAACCGAGTTGTCGTTGATGCGATCATTCTCTTTTATAGACGCCAATTAGCCATCACCTGTTCGTCGGCAGCTTCGTTTAAGATATGTTCGTCAGTATCCAGTTCAAAAAGATGAAACGATTAGGTGGAACGGCGGTCACCAGAGGGGCATGCTAATTTGACTAGAATTAGTAGTACTCTAGTATCGTCGCTATTCTCGTTACCCGTTAAAAGCTTAGATCGATTTGCGGTGTTTCCATTGCTCGTTGAGTAAACATATGCCGTATAGTCGGCGGTAGTGAGTGGTAGAGAGGTATGCTCATAAGCACTTATCAAGCGCTAATAGCAGCGGAACGACCATACGATAAATCATCAATATAACTGGTATTAATACAAAAACAATAAGCGATAAGAAGCGCAAACACTAAACAATACAACCGTAACGTTCAAAAGATAATACAATTCAGGCAATTTTCATTATACATTGCTTTAATAAAATTAAAAAATTACACGGGAAGACGGTATCAAACAACACCGAGATCCTTACAAAAATAAATTACTAGTAAGAAATCATTTGGTCTGGATAATATTTTCACGATATCGATGAAAAACTTACCTATTAAAGGTCTCGTAAAACTGACTGTCATAATTAATTCCATTCTGCTACTCGCATACTTTCCTACTTCCTGGAAACTATCAAAAATAGTTCCCATACCTAAAGCCGGTAAAAATACCTCGCACCCAACGAATTTACGTCCTACATCATTACTAGGTAATATCAGTAAAGTTTCTGGAAATATTATCCCGGCATGCCTGCTAGGTATTTCTAACGGTTCTGGATTAAGATGTTCCAGTAGTTTCTGCTTAAGCTTACCATATGTATTCTCTTCTATTTTATCAGGATAAATAAATGTTTTAAGTACCGTAAACATCGTTGGATTTAACAAAGACACAAAAGTTTGTAACTTAGATTGTTGCACAACTCGAAATAATTTTCTAAACGCTCGAGATAATCATCCACGTTTTCCACTATGAGGTGTGTGAGATGATCAACGGTATTAGATTGAGTACCTTGTTGTGGAATCAAATTCTGTACCAACCGCTGCAAATTAGCGTTTTGCACGTTCATAGCTTGCAATAATTCCGTTATTTGATTTGCATTCATGACGCTAAACTGATTAGATTAAACTAACACTAATTTATGAATTATTAAAAAATAATTGCTTCACAATAAAACTAGTAATTGACTATGTAAACATTGTTAAATACCGACTGCGCCATTTTATTGTGTCTGTTTATAGTTAAACTAAGAAAACGAATTACTCCGTTACATTTTCTAATTTTTTAATTATAAACAAAATTAAGAATACAAGTTAAAATTACGTACATAATAATCGCAACAACCCAAAAACGTTATCCAAGTACTACTATTACATAAGAAAAATATCACTTGTCCACTTCTCCAAAACAGTGTTACCACTAATACGTAACATAATTATATTTTACTCGGTCAATTCGGTTTTAGAACCAACGTGTCTACGGCTATACAGGTAGAAGGATTTACCGATCTGGTTACTATATGCATATTGGTTTTCTTTTATTTTATATATAGAAAAGGCGGTCGATACTACCTGGCATCTTGGTTTAATTTATAAGCTAATTCAAATGAAATTTCGTAACTATATCATACGATTCATAAAAAATTACTCTGCTGAATAGGAATTTTTTATTTCATATAAACAACATAAACTCCAGAACAAAAACTATTCTGTCTGGTGTACAGCAGGGACCTTATCTATTCTTACTATTTATTAATGACATCTCAAAAAATAAGAACTTAGAAATTACTTTATATACAGATGGCACTGCCATTTCTACATCCTACAGAATACATACTATCCAAAGAAAATTGATGATTTTCAAAAATTAAACTTTTATTTTTTTCTTATTTCAGCGAATGGAAAATTAAAATAAACATAAGCAAAACACAGGCTATGTTATCTACTAAAAGTAGATAATTCGCACTAGAACCTCTAATAATAAATAGCATATACACTGGAAAATGAATATCAAATACCTAGGTGTAATTTTGGATAAAAGTCTTGTATTTTCTAACCATATTGTTTACTCGATCAATAGGATACATGGGTTCCTTTTTTACCTTACTCTTTGTTTAGTAGGAAATATTCTGATAACACGTTCAACAAATTAATAATATATAAAATGGTTATAAGGTAAATATTTTTAATATGCGTGCCTCGTATGGTCATAAGCACTTCTAATCTTTCCAAGCTACAGCGACTTCAGAATCAGTGTTGCAGAATAATACTTCAATTATCCATATATGCTATTTGAATTTACCCTACATACCTGAAGTAATAAAACAGCATACAAATTGTGGAGCCGAGATTATTTGAACCAGTTACAGCAACGTGGCAAATGGCGTGTCATCAGTCCTAATTTAAATGTTGATCAAGTAGTATTGATCAAAAATATCGCTACCAGACCGTTCGAATGGCCGTTGGGAAGGATTGTTGGAGTTCACCCTGGATCAGATGATTTAGTTCGGGTTGTAGATGTACAATCAGCTACTGGAATCCTGAGAAGACCCTAATAGTTCTACCTGTTGATTCTGAACCGGTGGTTCAGGAGGCGGAGTATGTTCCTACACTTTATGCACATTCGACGGTTGACGTCGAATGTAATTTACTGTATATGTGTGTGTGGGAAAACCCAGGTTATGTGCGTTTATGTTTGGTATGCGTGTGTGCGTAAACTTATTATAGTATATATAACAGTCGTACTGATACCGGTCGCGAGTATTTTTCGTTTCGTATTTATACAGTCCACTTTTTCGTCGATATTACACGTGTTAAAATATTTCGTTTTTGCTTTTTATCGTTCGTAAAATTTTAGTATTTACAATAATTATAATACAAATTATTTAATTCATACGAGTTTTTCCTAAAAACACAGTACAAAGTTCGATTATATTCGATAGCCTTATCAATAGTTATATACAGGAAGCTCCTTGTAATACATACATACATATATATATATATGTATATCATCATAATGATTTCATAATGTGAGACATACATAACAAGGTTTACAAAATTGAGTACCTTATACCTTAGCAGTTAGCTTAAATAGTATTACTAAATCTAGGAAATTAATACAGAAAAAACAAAAAAAAAAATGCGAGAAACTAAATAATATATGGTAAAAAGTAAAACACAAATATATGAGGTACATATATATATATATATATATATATATATACAACATATGCACACACGTGCACACATACCATATTAACTACTCAAAATAAATAATTGACATAGTCACGGAATTAAATGAGTAACATATGCTTAATTCTACGATGTTTCTACCTACTAATGTGTCAAGGAATAATTTAAAGTGCTTTTGTTAACTCATCGCATACAGGAATCACAGATATATTTCAGTTATTTAAAAACGTCGATATCAACTTAATTTTATATTTCATTAAAATAGCTGTAACTAGAATTAAAGATGCCGGTGATTAAAATTGCTTTCACAGCTGAATTAGTATTATAATACTTCGATTCGGAGTAACTCGTGTATTATTAATTTTTTAGGATGAATGCTTTCGATCAAAGACAAATTTTTAAGAATGATGAGGCTTAGCATATCGTAATTACCTATGAAATTAATTAATTTCTTTCGATGTTTTCTACACGTCTATCATAAAAAATTGTCGATAATTTAACAATATCAAAAGATAGGTGTAAGATGTTTAATTTTGAGTTCGTAAATTTTAGTATAATTCTGCAGAATCAGTTGAAATTTTTTTTTAAGCGTACTGTTTAAAACTGATTGCCAAACGCATGCGCAGGTTAATCTGGGTCGAATAATATGTGTGTATATAATAATTTCTTATTAACGACAGATAAATACGATCGTCGATTAAGCGTAGCAAGGTAAATATATCTGACGGAAGAGTTGGAAGAAGTTGAACGTCCGGGTTGATAATGACCGGATGAAACTTCGCCGATAAACTTTCAAGTTGTTGAGTCTTTACAATAAACGCAATATATGTAATACGCTTTTCTCGTGTAATTTTTTTATTTGTTTTACTATGAGCCGTGTGTAACTACAGATGCTATTGCGGCGTACATACTTGCTGATGATGGCGATCTGAATACATTTAATATAGGCCAAGGCCTGGTCGACTGTTGCAGGATTATTAGAGTGGATCTTTCATATAGGAAGCTTAATGAGCGGGATAAATTTGGGACAAGTCGTAAGTATGTGATGGACTGAAGGATAACATTGTTGAAAAGATTGAAAACAGACCGTTTAAATTATCTACTCATCGCGAGGTCTTTTTTTTTATATGTGTGATATTAATTCTAATCAATGTATCGTTTATAATATATCGTATCTATATTAATACTGTAGTTCAGGGGGACTGCTACACATCTTAGACCGTCAATACATACATACATATAAATATAAATATATATATATATATATATATATATATATATATATATCGAATAGCATAGGCTTCGACTTTGTTGCTCTCAATTGATATTTAAGTTATTGTCCGCAATTAGTAAAAGCTTCTCATTTTCTGTTTCACGAAAAATACCTACGATCTCTATTCTATCGGTTTTATTATATAAGGTAGTCATAAATTTCCATATGGCCATTATTTCTCTATTTCAGATAATTACTATATCTTGTACGAAACGAGGGAATGAATGTTCGGTATTAATTAGTATTTAGAATTAATAGCTAACGGTAGAATTGTCGTTTTTATTAATTTTCAGTATTTTTCTTCGGATCTAACCGTCATTAACTTGTGGAATCAGCACCGGCATTATAACTAAATCTATCTTCACGATCAACCAACTCTAGTCTTTTGTCGCAGGAACGTAATCTTGTTCTCTCTATTTTTCAAGCGTTCTATATAATACTATTCTAACAATGTTTTCATCATGGTCGTATTTGTGTTCACTGCCGAACGTCGTGACTAGCTATTGTACGTTTCTTTTCACGTACAAAACAGGCTAGCATTCAAGGAACTATTTATATGCGACGCAGATGCGCATGCATATGATGTTATATGAAGTGGGGTGCCACTGCCTTGTCCGTGATAATTAAGAATTAAATAATGATGAAAACTTTCTATATCGCGTTTTGGTTTCGAACTCCCAACCGTCGAGTTGATAGTCGAGCACTCTAGCAACTACGATGTTTTACGTACTGTCTATTAGATTTTCGACGCGTTCACACGTACATATATCCTTATATAATATACACTGTTCGTGACGCCTTCTCGAACATTTTATAATAAAATTAAATTTTTAACGATTAATTACCGTATAAAAATGTTATATTAATATATTAGTTTTTAAAAAAAAAGAAATTACTTTTTATATAAGTGGTTCGTACAACGATCTTCGTGATATTTCACGATACTGACAAATACAAATATATATATATATATATATATATATATATTATTTTTTTAGTTTACTCACCACGAAAATTAACAACTCCTTAATGTTTTTTTTTTTATTTTTTTATTTTTTTTTTTTAAATGTGACGTATTAAGACGAAGATTATTTTTATCGTATGCAGGATCCGACTTATGAAACTGTAGGACTCAGTTTCGATGTTTTTTTTTTTTTAATATATCATTTTTTTTTTTAAACCTATATTTGTGATAAATTTTATAATGATATGTACACTCGTAAACACGCCTCATATATACACACAACAACACACACAACACTCATACGACATAATACGATTGTTTTAATACTACTTATCCCGTCAAGCTTTCGCTTGTCGACGGGTAATTACATTTCTTATCATTTAATATTATACATCTACGCTTAATATAAATTTTTATTTTGATTACATTTATTATATTGATTTATTTAAATACCGTTTATTTATATAATTATAACTCATTTACACTCTCCCATACTAACTTAACTGCCAAAGTGAGCTTAAGTACTGATCAGTACCATGCTCACACACACACACGTACACACACATAGAATACATCTATACATCTGTTAGAGTAGTTTTAATTCATATTACCTTTCAATTTGCAAACAATATATTTCCACTCTAATCATCCACATATAGACTCCCATTTACACCAAATTTTTAATTTTCCAATCGGTAGTAGAACCCTGGCATCCGCATTGTATCGTACTATATTTGTACTTCATAATCCTCGTCATTTCATTATTCTTATAGTATTTTTCCTTATTTTGTAACCGTTTCTTTAATACACGTTTTAGTTTCCTCTCTACCCTTTCGTTCAATATTTCTTCTGGTATCACATTCATCATACGCGGCAATATGTACACATCTGTCTGATTTCCATGCTTCGATTTCGGTATTTGATTATGATATTTCAGTATCTTCCTTAAATCATATGTTATTTCTTTTCTTTCCCTTACTTTTACAGGTTTCCTATTTCTAATATAATCCAACATTCTAACCGTTAAGCACGATCCTTTTATATCCAGCATGTTTTCCTCCTTCAAAAGTTTATGTAATTCACTATCGTTATCTCTTGTAATTAGCTATAAGGATTTTCTCTGTAAACGATCGATACGTACAGTATAATAATTCTTAGCTAAACCCCATGCCTGCACACCATATCTTAATCGTGAATCTATCAGCGCGTAATATACTATTTTTAATGTTTCTTTACTAACGTAGTTTTGTAATGTATACAATGGCAATGTTGCTCGAATTTTTTTTTTCACAGAACTTATGTGTTTATTCCATCTTAAATTTTCGTCAATAATTACACCCAAGTATCTGTGTTCTCGTACCATTTCTATTTTTTCGCAATCTTTGTTACTGCACTTATTCTCCTGTTTCATGTAATGGGCACAATCATTCGAGTGCATCTGTAATATAGGCTTGTATCTTTCTATAACCATCAAAGATTTGAAAAACATACATTTTGTTTTTTTAGTATTTATTATCAGGTTATTGTCATTGGCCCATCTACTAATTTGTATTAAATCTTTCTGCATATTTTCAACTGATATTTTTATATTTATATTTGTCGTATTGTCGCTATGTCATCGGTAAAAGCATATATTTTACTATAATTTAAACATTTTTGCAGACCATTTGCATATATATAATAAATAAGATCGGGGCTAAGTTGCTCCCTTGCGGTACGCCATTTCTCATTCCAAATTCAATTCCTTTTACTCCGGATATACTTACTACGCTCTTTCTATCACTCAGATAATTTTTAAATCAATTCCAGACGTTACCCGTTACACCCATGTTATTCAATTTTATTCACAATTTCTCGTGGTTCACTGTGTCAAAAGCCTTTGTTAAGTCAATGAATGTCACTATCACTTTATTTTGCATTTCCAGGTTTGTCCTTATCTCTTCAGCAAAATCGCCTAGTGCTTGCGATGTTGATTTGTTTTTCTGAAACCCATATTGATTTCTATCAATAATATCATTTTCCTGTAAGTATTTTACTAAGTATGACACTACATACTTTTCCATTATTTTTGCTGTGACATTATTTATTAGGTCTATAGTTTGTGACTTCGTTATGTTTTCCTTTTTTATATATCGGTCTTATTAGTGATGTTTTCAATCCTTGCGGTATCATTACATTTTCTAACGTTTTATTTATTAAGTTTGTTATTTTCTTTGATATTTTATCCCTCAATACGCAGCATTCGTCTCCAACACCACATTTCTACGGCGTGTCTATATGTTTTCTGTCGGCACTGCTTACTGACCAGGTGTCCGAAGGAACACCGAGAAAACGAGGGAGTTCACTATTCGAATTTTAACAGTTTTGCTAACTGCAGAGTCGGTCCAGATTCTATTCAAACCGCTCATTGTGGCTCGGATAAGCTGGGTTCTATGGCGTATCTCACTTTTACAGCCGCCGCTATTTTCTACGATAGAGCCTAAATATGGAAACCGGTTTACTACTTCAATTCCGTCAATTTGTTGTAGCACGGGGCAGTTATTCTTTGGACGGTTAATAATCATAATTTTAGTTTTGGCCTTGTTGACTAGTAGGCCATATTCCGCACTAATTTTTATTAAGCGATTTAAAATATATGACATTTCGCTCATCTTTTTTTGCCACTAACGTTATGTCATCTGCATACCGGTGATTATTAATGTACACTCCTCCAATTGAAATTCCTCCATCCCAGTTTAATGCACCATTTGCTGTGTGGATTTGAAGATTTCTGCGCATTAAACATTCAATGTACAGGTTAAAAAGCAGCGGTGAGAGGATCCAATCCTGGCTTATCCGAGTAAGTATCTTCATTAATGCAAACTATTGCCGCAGTTTTTTCACATAAACGCTTGATAAGCTGCACAAGGTGTAATGGTGCACGCATGTCTAGTAATATCGACCACATTTTCGGCCAGTGCACGCAGCGAAATGCTTTCTTGAAATCAATGAAAAATAGTATAGTTGGAACATTTTATTCACGTGCTTTTTCAATGACTAAGATTGAGAATCTGTTCTCTCGTTTCTCTACCTTTTGTAAAATCGGCCTGCTCTGGCAGAATCTGAGTGTGCATTAAAGAATATATGCGGTCATATATAATTTTGATCATCACTTTGCTTATGTGAGGTAACAGTGAGATAGTTCGATAATTTTCACAATACTCAGGTGATCCTTTCTTATGTGTGGTAATATAAGTCGCCTGACACCGCTCTTCACGCTATTTTCCCGAGAACCAAATCGTATACAGATATGGTAAATTGCTTGTATATAATTTGTTCACCCGCAGCTTTAAAAATTTCAGCGGGGACGCCGTCTTGGCCAAAATTTCTCTGGTTCGACAAAATTTCCAACGGAGTTATTAAGTGCCGTGTTAACGAATTCATTGGTATAGTTTGACGCAATACTTTCTCCATGCTTCAGCTACTTCTTCGGAGCCTGTGCGAATTATATGGTTTTCATCACAAATTGTCTATTTCCTCATTTTGAATTCTCTTGCTACTAAACGTATTTTCTTGAAAATTAAATGTGTTTCTCATTTTTATTAGCATATGACTGAACCTACTCGCAAATAGATGATAGATAATTATTTTTTTCTCTGCGTCGTAATTTATTAATTTTCCGTGTCAGCTATTTCTTCTTCTCTTCATAATGTTCATTAACTTCTAGAGAAATTACAGTTGTGACGGGGGATTTTAATGCCAAGATAGCCAGCTCAAGCGTTGATGACCACATCCGTGAGTTTATCGGTAAACTATTGGTGAGCGCAATGCAAGGAGCGAGAACTTAATTCAGTTTTGCAATTGATACTCGGATGTTAATTATGAGTACAATGTTCCAGCATTATCCTCGTAGATTAGTTACGTGGTTATCACCAGGTGACAGATTTAGGAACACCAAATTGACTGCATACTTATGAACAAGAGATGGAGATCATCTTGTAAAATTTAATTATTGAATATTAGTTGCGAAATCGCCGGTATTACGTTTTAGAGCCCGGCCGCCGTTTAAAATTATTAGTATACACGTCGTATTAGAAAACAATTTATACGCTAATTGATGAATTAATAATTAAATTATTCAATTAAATAATTAAATTATTCAATTAAATAATTAAATTATACAATTAAATAATTAAATTATTCAATTAAATAAATAATTAATCAATTAATGACGCGCGTTCGATAATCGAAAATTGAATATTTTAAAAATTATTCGATTTAATAATATTAACTACGGAATCTAAAAATACGGACGTTGCTAGGCATTTTATATTTTCCGGTCGACTTATTCGACTAGTTTCGTTTTTATCGACGCTTATTATCCGGAATTAATTGAATTCCTCCGGCAGGTCGACTAGCAGACGATACGATTGGTCTTTCATTCGTCGTCGTACTGCGGCGCCGCTTGTTAGAGTTGTACGCATTCATATTTCGAAGTAAAACTTCTTCACGCGATATAAGAAATTACGACCAATACGTCTAACCAAATTAATTCCATCGTAAAGATAACCACAATTTCGCCATAGTAATTATATTAATTTTTTTCCGTGTTAATACGATAAGTAATTAATATAATAATTTGTTGTTTTTTTCCGAGGACAGGAAAACCGGTCAGATCCGAGGAAGCTAATAATGAACGCCGGATGAAGACGAAGAATATGAAAAATATTCGGTTATGAATAAGGTAATGCGACATAGGATAATACACATGGTTACGTACATACGCATGTCGCACGCATACATATATATATATATGTATGCTACGTATAAATAAAAATCATTTAAATAAACGCTATATATAGTAAAACTTGTTTTAGCCGTCACTCTTTTGTCCATCACCGTAGCAGTAACCCGTACAGAAGAAGTTTCATTGTCATCCGACGGTACGACAACAGTTGAAGATTTTTGGAAAAACTGCGCAACATTAAGGACGCAATTTTTCATGTTGCCAGTACCTAGGTCGACCTTAAAATGTTAAACCTACAGAATGGGTGGAATAAAACTATAATAACACTACCCACCAGCGAAAACTGTTAGTGTTGACGAAATCACGAAGTTTACCAATAACGGTCTGTTTGATGCACTAACAACTGAATAAGTAACAGATTGGTTAGAGTATGATAAACAAGATGAAGGTTTGGAAACTTTGACTGATGAAGATAAATTGTATCCAACTTTCAGCAGTCCAATAATGGTGAAATTGACGACGAAGAATTAAAACGTAAAACTAAGCAATCAACAATTTGGAAACTGACGTTAACGAAGTGCACCGATTAGTCTGAAAGATAAGATGGGACAAACTTTACACGGATCTTACGTCCAAAAAATAAATCTGAACACGGTCGTGAAGAAAGCTCGCGCTGCGAAGGAACAGAAGGAAATTACTGATTTCTTTAATGACGTAAACAATTATGACGGTAAAGACAGTTTTCCTAGGTAATTGTAATATATCGCTATGTTACACTAAACCTCTAAATAAAAATACCTCTATTATTATTATTATTATTATTATTATGCTGCACTAGCGGGCCATATGCACTCATTAACCTACTGTGGTCCTAGATCTGATTTAAAAGGTTCAATGAATCCAGGAACAGGAAAATACCTCTAAATGTTATCCAATTAACAATTTTTTTCCTAAATGATTCACAACGTGATATAGTTACTATGTATGTAATTTGTAATGAAATTTCCGTTATCCGTTTATTCAGTTATCCGTCGCAGGTCCAGGATGGCGGATAAAAGAATTTCTACTGTATTTAAAAAAAAATAATAACCTACGCCTAAATTCTACCATATTTATAAACGCGCCATGAGATATATAATCAATTTTTATTCGGATCATATATCGTAACAATTTTTTTAAATAATTTATTTATACAATGAAAGTGATAAATATGAATAATATTAATTATATTAGCTAAATAACGTACGATGATCTGATGATAACTTTTCAACGAACAACGATATTTTTGGAACCGATATTGTCAGAATGAAAAGACTCGTATAAAATTGTCAACCGATTAGTGATCGTGTAAATATCGATTTTCTCGTAAAAAAGAAAAATGATTAATCGCGAAATATATCGTTCGCGGATCGGTCGCTCAACGTAAATAACGTAATCCAATTAAAATAAAATTCTATTCACCGTTGGTGTCTAGACTCTTTCGTTTGTATAACTCAATTCCTCAAAACTCAACCATGTTTGAACACTTTCAAAGCAGAAATTTATACAATTCTTCGGTTTAGCGAAACTTCAGCTTTATGCGTATCTCTTATTACTATGGGAAAGGTGTTGTAGCGTTGGTTCTAGTTCATCCGGGTTATTGATTCTATAATTTTGAATTATCCTTGCGAAAACTTTACATTTATAGTAATGTACACATGTGTTTCTGTTCGAGTGTAGGGATTATGTAAGAGTACTTTCCGGTGTAGTGGTGCATGTGTAGGAAATTGTACTGTTTTTTTACTTATGTGCCTGCCAACATTCCAATGTATATATTGTGATTGACTTTATGTATACATGCATAGTTGTATACGCGTGTTTTTCACATTACTTCAATAATTTAATATAATTTTTTTCAAACTTTTTTTTGGTTGAATTCAGTTTTTTTAATAAGCTAACGCTATAGCGTATTCAGCATGTTTTACGTTATTATTCGATTAACACGCAGAGCAGATTATCCAATGATAATCGCTCTTAAATAACGCGATGTATTTATCTATTAGCTTTATAATAATGCTATGTCCAATATCTTATCAAGTCGTCTCGAACTTTTAGAGAATTATCTAGTAACGCGACGATGCTGCTGTTATGTCTTTCAAGTCTGTGCCAATAAGTTTTTAGAGCGTCGTCTGATATTACTCGTCTAATGAATTAAAAATATCGAGATCATCGTGTTCACGTATAATTCGTAAAATTTTATTTTGGATCTGCTGTATTATCTCAATATTCATATTTATAATGGACATAACGCCAGAGTGGCTTCAATATCTGCTTGTAAATGATCAACTTGTTGTTATCTCTGTATAGAGCAGATTTTCTATCGTGTGATAATTCATTTGTATCTTACGTTTATTTCACTTTTCTCGGTGATTACGTTTTTTCCACCTTAAATGTTAATCGAGGTACATTCCAATTTTCCTCCGGGTTTTTTTTTTTTTTTTTTTTTTTTTTTTTTGTATTTGCTATTTAATGTTATATCTCGTGACAGTTCTTCTGTTTGTGAAGATTAATTTGTCTTCAATTATTTACTCCTCGGTGTTTGAATTTTAGCTGGCATTAGCTGTTATGTGAACTGTGTAGAATAAATATATATGTACATGTTTCAGCGCCATAAAAGGCTATACATAAATTTTTACTATCCGTTTTCTTAAATTGAGTGCCGTGGACTTTCGTCTTATTATTCCTTGTTTTCTTCGGAACGCATCGCTACTCCAATTCGATATTCTATCTCATTATCTCAATATATATATATATATAGATAACGGTATTGCTAGAAATTATTTCCCAAATATAGAAAACAGACTAAGTAACACATCTTTCGTACCAAATTTTCTTTACATTTCATTACCGGACATGGCCTATTTAGAGATTACTTATATAAATATAAAATTGCATACTCTGAAAATTGCGTGACAGTACTGACACTGTTAAGCATATACGTAGCGGCTGTAATCAAAGTAACACTGATTTCAGCGATATTAGCACCGATCAACTGGTAACCAAACTATTTATAATTTTTAACGCTTTCGCGATTGCTGAACTAAATCACCGTAAAAAATATGTACGTTTAGCTCTTAAACTTATTCATGCAATTAAATCCTAGACATATTTAAATATAATTGCACCTTGTTTTAACTTGTAAACCAATTATATAATCTCAACTAGTTTAAATTTATGTATACAAATTGTTATTATAATTTTGTAAAACAGTTTGTTCAGAATCCATAAACTTAATCGGACGCGTTCTGAACAATCTGCTATTTTTACTGTATTTGTATTTCACTTACACAATATATTTACCCCGTCGTTTATAAGAATTGGGTGGTCGAAAAAAAAAAAATTATTTATAATATAGATCCCGCGATACTATCTGTCCGAGTTATTTAAACACCGTTGTACTTGCTTGATCTTTTCTCAATCAATTTCTATATGAAATGCTCGAGGCTTAATCATCATTGCCTTCGTTTTGTTCGTATTGATTTCCATGCCCAGTATCTTTCCAATCTTATTTAAACGTTTATCTGCAGTACTTTAAAAGATCCCGCAATTATTGCTTGGTCGTCCTCAAAATTTTATCGTTTTCCATCTTTCTCCTCGTATATCAACTCTATAATTTGTATAAAGCAGACGTAAACCTCATGATTCACAGTCATCATACGATCTACAATATTACGCAATACGCCTATTGCATCGCGCGTAGCCTTATATTTACGGAATCCAAGCCTAATCTAGATATGATTCTACGTATCCTTCTAACCGCTTTTTCGTTGTAACATTATTTTTGAAACGTGCGATATTAAAATTATTGTTCTGAAATTTTCACATTTTTCTTGCTACTGATTTTTTCGGAATCGGTGGGGTACTATCGGCGCCATTCCCGGTATATTTCTGATACCAGTTTAAAAAGTTCGTCTTGCATCTTTTTCCCGATGGACATTAAATAAAAAGAATAGAAATAAATTACAGGCGTTCGAGATGTGGACTTGGAAATGGAGCGGATAAGCTGGATTGGAAAAGAAAACAAACGAACAAAAAAATCGAAGAGGAAAGATCGCTGATGAGTAGAATAAGAAAAACACGCTTAAATTGGAACACGTAGCGAATTGCTCCGAGATGTATTAGAAGTAACGAAAAGAAGTCGTGGAAGACCAAGAAACACTTTCATAGCAACTCTACTAAATGACACGGGACTAAGAAATTATGATAACGTGCGGCTGAAGACCGGAATCGATGATATATATTACATATATTCAAGTTCGACTTTAATAAATAATAAAAAATTTCTCTTACAAATGTATAAATAGGATCTTAGCGGGGATGTTATTTTCTTTTAAACTAAGTAGAAACGAATAAACCAGGCATCTACGATTCTGGGAGAGAAAAAAAAGGCATGAAAATTGAGAATGCACTTTTTTTCGGAGGACGGCGATTTGAATTAAACTTCCGGAAAAATCAAAGACGAAATAATATTCCCTAACTCGTACGTCCAGAAAGTCACGCTGTTTACATTTTGTCAGGCGATCCGTTTTATCATTCTAATACTGTAAATAAATAAAAAAAAAAAAAAGAAAACGAAAAAAAGTAAAATAAAAATAAAAAAAACTTAACAAAAAAAATGTTTTATAAATATTCCCAGAAATAAACGGACGAGATCGCACTCGGATAAACTGTTACGCTACGTCGAACGTGGAAAAAGAGATGTCAAGTTGTTTCGCCATTGTTAAAATCTGTCTTAAAAGAAGTTGGAACATCATTAGTATCAGTATTACGTGATATATACATTAAAAAGAAGTAAAACCGAAAAAATTAATCTTTCTTTAAAGACACATTCCAAAGAAAAAGTATATTGCAAAAAAAAAAATGCCAAATATCCAACTGGGAGACAAACATAACCATGCTGAATAGATTCTTGACACACACACATGTGCGTGAAAATATATGTATATTTATATAACGTATATATTGTGTATAAATATATTATTTAGATACGTAAAAAAGAAAATATTTAAATTTTAAACATAAAATACAACGCGTACGTTAAATACACAAAATTACCCTTAATAGCTAATACAATAATAAGAACGAAGTGAAACATCCAAAAGCTACGATGAAAGAACGAAACAATTAACGCGCGATTAAGCTGGAAAATTAATTATAAATAATTTGCTTAATGTATAACTAGACAAATATTTGTAGCGCGAATACCGATTAAGTAAATTGGCCGTATTATTATGGCTACGGCTTTAATTAATTCATTCTCACGAATTTTACAATTTCCATAGAATTTTACAATTTCCATCGAATTTTGTTGGTAAGCAACTTGATATGGAAAAATAACAGCTCGAGGTTTAGTTGAGAGTGCATATTTCGAAAAACCTGGTGGTATTAAACGAGATTCTACTTGTAGATAGTATTTTTTTATTTGTAACAGTAAGATCGAATCTCCGATAAAATATAGGTTTGTAAGCATTATGACGGGTTAATATGATAAGGAAAAACGCGAGTCCAGAGTGATTCCTAAATATTTGACATCTTTAACCTATTTATGACCGTTAATTTAGAATATACGGCAAGGGTAAAGGGTGCCTTCTTGAAAAAGGGTGACTTTAGTTTCAGCTTCCAACGTTCATTACAGACAGCGACGGCAACCTTTTATAATCTACTATAAATTGTATCGGGTCTACACTAATCACAATACAAGGACAAGTCGTCTGCGTAAAGAGCAGTTTTATTAAATACGGTTTTAGGTAAGTCATTTAAAGATAAGAACCTAACACACTATCTTGCCGGACTCCAGCGTGATAGATCCCCGTTAAGGAATTTTTAAAAGGATGAGTAACATAAAAAAACTCCATTACAATAAATACGATTTTATTTAATCAAATACGTGGGATAAAGATATTGCAACATTTGATGTAAAATAGCATCGTGCCAATGTCAAACGCTTTTTCTATATCGATTAATAATAATGCGACATGTTTATTTGAAGATTGTCCGCTATCCTTGCAACCTGATAGAATGATCAGTTCTAAAACCAATTTTTTACAAGATTGGAGAGGTAATTCGGAGTGTCATTGTTGAATGACATCTCCCATCTTGTCATAATTCACATCCAAGTTGCTTATTGGCTACATCAGCCAGATTTCAATGTATCTTTACCGGATTATTTAGGTAGATGATAATTCTATCGCATAAATGCTCGCGGACAGCAGAAAATTACACGTCTATGAGAAAGAAAATTCTTCGACTTGACTCGATAAATGTATAGACGTAATATCGTCAGTCAGATAAAAAAACTTGCAATCTTCTTCTGAAATTCACCTCCGCAGTGGATGGTGAATTTCATTCAATGATTATTTTTCTCTTATTCCTTTCCCTTCATTTTATATTTATTACAGGCTTACTGGATGTGCTAGCCCTAAGACTAGTTGTAAGATTGAACGAAAAAAAAAGTTTAATTGGGCCTGTGACTCGCCGATGAGAATGAATAGATTATAAGAGCAAAAGATACAACATTATTTCTGAACGTGCTTTTTCATCGAGACTGTTATTTTAAATTAAACTTGCAATATACTTCTTACATACATTATTGAAACTCCTAAAATGCACTTTGTCTTTAATTTATTCTGTATGAATACTTTTACTTTCATCCATATATATATATATAGTCCAATTGCTCCTTTACAAATTTAAAAAATAATCATAGAAATAATGAAACAATACCAGTGATACAAATAATTTAAATAATAATTTAAATAATAACAATAATAATATAATAATAATCGTCATCATGTTCATCTTCTATCTTGGAGTTTGTGCAATTATCTATATCTGCACTGGTATTGTTTCATTGAATCATTTCCGTAACGTTGTTACTCGTTTTAGATTAATCGAAGCATTTCGTTTCTTTAATTCTTGTTTTTTTCGATTCGATTATTTCGTATTTTTTAAAAGTATTTCTACATTTTACGTTCCCGCCGCCCGACGGTATTCAGAGCATTTTTCTGGAAAATTTTATCTCACCAGGCCAGTGATAGTGATTTTCTTTTCATTGACCCCCCCCCCCTATAACGTCCGGTTTCAATAATAATCAAAAATCAAATAAATTTATTGTTTTAAATATACATGCATATGTATATATATATAACTGAACTCAAAACTAAAACGTTGAAAATGACACGTAACTGCGCGAACAAGGGGATATTTGATTAGTTATACGCATACGTTGAGATGCATATATACACACAAATATATATACATTTTTCTTCGATCAATTAAAGAACAGATTTCTGCGTAAACTGCGCTCTTAATACAATCTATAAATATTAAATTTACGCTCCTACAAAGAAAATACGTAATGAACAATTCTGCGGTTATATCGAAATACATAAAAAACAATTAAATATTAATCAATCAATCAAATTTGTTTCAATTTCAATGCAAAGCATATTTCAAAAAGTAATGATTAAAATGTGAAGAAATATAAAATGAAAATTGTTGCACATCGAACAATAAATAAAAAAATTGATAAATAATCGTTGAGAAAATAATTAAATAATAATGATATAACGGTCGAATGATATGGAACACATTTCTTCTTTAATCGCTTTTGCCGAAATTAAATTAAAACAAATAAAACCGCCTATTGGCTGCATTATTTTTACGAATATTATATTTTTAACTTATAAATATTCACACCGATTTAATTATTAGAAATTCGCGTTACCTTAATATAAACAAACTCGCGCACGAATTAATCGCAGCACCTGCGAAGAGGTGCGAATTTATCTGTACCACAATGTAAAGATTCGTTTTATTTTTCTTACAAGTTTGATAATTAATTAGTGAAATTGTCATTTAATATTTGTTGTTTACAACGGATATTTAATTGTTTTGAGTTCTCCGGGAAATTATCGTACTCCGTTGCTCCGGTACAAATTAACCGCAACCTCATTCTAGTCATATATCTTTTTGGCTGCACCTACTGATCGAATCTTTTCATTATCCATTAATATGGCAAACTTGTTGTGATTTTTAAGAATAAACTGCGGTAAAATTATCGCATATAAATCCGGAGCGGATAGAGAAGTTTATTTTCTACGTTTAAATTCTCATTCGAGATTATTCTGTTTAAATCGTGTTTTTTGTCAAATTTCAATTAGTTTAATGTGTTACCTCAACATACCGCGACTAATATAATAATCCACGCGCCAAGGCAAATAATAATAATAATAGCGATAATTAAAATAATAAAGTAATAATAATATCAAATTCAAATTAAATCAAATTTATTTGAATATAATATGTAATGTTACAATTTTAGCAATGTATTTACAATTATTTACTACAAACATTTGCGCAAAAGTGTAAGCACGAATACATATATAAATATATATATAACATTATGTAATTATATCTATCAACGTGCCATAATCGTATATAAATAAATGTTACGCATAGTAATATTCATAGTAGTATGCGCGGTATACGTTTGCCCATTCCGAAAAAACGTGAACAAAAATAGATTAGAATCGTTAATTTCTGTTCACATATGAACGAATTGCGCGAGCTTTGAACGACATAATTGAAAACTAAATAATTGCGCTATATGAAAATAACGTATATATGATTTTTATTTTAAAAAATTCGTAAATACATGTTAAGCCGTCTATATTCATTAAATGAAGAACTGCGCCTAGGTCCAGAAGAGAGAATACAAAATAAAAATCTTCGTAATAATTATGCGTTTGATTCACGAAATAAAATATATCAGTGTTATTCAAATCGGTAACTCCTATTTGTAAGGAATAACATTTTTAAACCAATCATATATATATACAATTCCTAAATCCGAGGATTTCATAACTTACAGTATCAAAGGCTAGATAGATATACCGACTGTTTTTTTTTCTTATTTTTTTTATTTATTTTTTTTTTGGCCCAGCTTGCGCCATTTGGCCAGGTTAAACCGTTATGTAGCTAGTGTATTTTAAATTTCAATGCAACTACGCTCGATAAATTTATATACAGGAGACAACGGTTCAGAAACAATTAATACTCATAGGTAATGTGTGCCATGTAAAATACTGGAGAACAACTAATCCCTATGCTTTAGAAATTTCCGACAAACCCAAATTTGATGCTCAACACAGTTGTCAACATAGCATGTGTCACATGTACCATCCGGAATTATGCCTAATTTATTAGCAATATGGGAGGGAGAAAGATTATGCCCAGTACGTAGTCTAAATAAAGTCAATCCCTCGAAACGTTCCGGTATAATTGAAATTTGAGGAAAAAGAATATTCTAATCATCTCTGATTCCTCGAGTGTCCTGTTACAATTGTCTCCCAGATCTCAATATGTCCAAGTTGGAATTTGATTCGAGACATAGAATGAAGTTTAAGCGGGTCCCTTCTCATTGTGGTATTACTGGAAACGAGGTGGTCGATGAATTATAATTTATCAAGTGTCCCTTGCGAGTAAGTGAAATTGGACTGAAATGTTAGCAAAGATTAAGCAATTTTTACTAATGGATTTTTAACAGTATTACACTATCGAAAGTCAGAATAAAAGGAAAAAGTACTTCGCTTTGGTACATACGGTTTTCCCACGGTTGCAATTAATACCGACTACTGACCGACCATCTTCGAGATGTACGAGTTATGCTGCAACAAGTGATCCTTCGTTTGTTTACCTGAAAATAAATCCATACTGAATAAGAGTGAAACATGTTTATTACCGAAGATGATTGAACGTGATCTCTTTCGGGTATTGTTTAATTGTTTTCTTCTTTTAAATGCGGAAAGTATACAGTTAGGTCTGTAAACTTAAACACGCTGGCTTTGTCTACATTTTTATAAACAGGTGTTATAATATTTCTGGAAAGTTTCCAGCTTTTAAAAATTCATTGAACAGATATTTTAATAACGACGAAGTTAATGTATTTTATCAAGTCTATAGAAATGTTGTCATTATTCGAATGATGATTTATTAGGCGTGGAAAGAATCGGTAATGATAAAAAAAAAATAACAACAATAATACAAATAACAAAATAACAATAGTAAATAATAATTGAAAATTATTAATAATTGACAATAATTCATAATAATTAATAATAATTCATAATAATTAACAATAATTCATAATAATTAACAATAATTCATAATAATTAACAATAATTCATAATAATTAACAATAATTCATAATAATTAACAATAATTCATAATAATAATCATAAAAGCGTGTACTCCTATTACGATATTACGTTTTTGATGTTTCGATAATATCCGTTTCAAAAGGAAATACAGCCCCCAGTTATTTCCGTGCGAGGGTAAAAATTGTTTTCTACAGCCTTACCTAGTTGATCCGTGGATAATTGCGGAATTTGAAAAATTTCCTTTCAACTTTTCATCCACGTCCAGACCTAAAAAAACCAACCCCAATTTGCGGAAGGTCATCTTTCTCTTCATACAGCCGTACATTTCGCTATACCATTATTATTATTATTATTATTATTACTACTATGATTAATATTATGACGATTATTGGAGGGTTGAGAATGCAGACGAGCGTGCTGGTTTTAAAATACCGCTAACAACAGGGTGAAATGGAAACAAAAATAAGCCGATAAAAGCCGAAGTTAGTCGAAATTCTCGTATTACAACCGGATGTACACGAAGTCGATCGAACATAGCCGAACACTGCCGAACATTTTACCGGTATTACCGCGTAATGTTAATCGGTATTATACGTGTGTAACGCGTTGAATACTACTAACACTGCTACTACAACACACTAATACTATCAACGCTTATACGTTGGAATGGTTACTGGAGAAATAGAAGCGTCCTAACCTATCCCGTCCTATTTGACTAGCATCCGTATACCGTCGGTTATTTTATTTTAGTTTAGTTTAGTTTAGTTTGTACGTTATTTTTCGATTGTTCTGTTTTTGTCGGATTTTAATGTTCGCCGCTTTTTTTTTTACGAAATTTTGTTTATTTAAAATCATTTTTTATTATTCCACTTTAATTCGATAATTACATATATTTAATTCGATTAATTTTTAATTCGGTTATTTTTTTAACATTAAATTTTATTCAGAATAATAATAAATTCTAGAAATTCGTTAATTTTAGTTAGTTACCGATTCGATAATTTGTTTTCTGTGTCCGTTGTAATATATACGTATATACATGTATATATAAACTTTGTTATTTTTACGGATATGTATAATATATTTATGAATTTATTAAAATAATTATTAGTAACATTTAAACTGTTTTATTGCATACACCAACGTAACAATTTCAATTAATTAATTTGTTAACGAAAATTACGATCGTTGGTAATTATCTTCTCTTTACATCTACCGGATGAAGAATAATTAATCGCGGCGAATTAACGGTACGTTAATAATTATTGATTTTTGCATCATTATTCATGTATACCATGCGTGTGTGCACACACATATATATATATATATTTATATGTATAATATATATTTTGATATATGTTTATATATATATGTATTTCGAAATTATACTGCGTCTTTAGTAGATTTTTCCGATTAATGTATTAATTCCAAAGATTTTTATTAGATGTGTGTTATTCGTTGTCAGAGGTTTAAAAATATTTATATTTAAACAAATTTAAATAACATTGCTGTATGATTCAGTTAGAATAACTGTGTTAACGAAATATTCGTCCTGGTTCAGTGTTACTATCTTTTTCTAACTATTCGTTAATCTGGTACTTTTCATAACAGCCAGGTTGTGAAAGGATCACTGTGACAAATTTACATATATATATATATATATATATATATATATATATATATATATATATATATACAATGGCTCACCCATGATTTGTATCTGAGAAATCCCCCTCCCAAAAAACAAAAATCAAACATTCGTAATAAAAATGAATAAAATATGCACAGCCGAATGTGTAACAAAATTGGACTGGCAAAACAAACTATAAACAATCACGAACAACAATGAAACAACTAATAACAACGACAACACAAATTGCGCTTGTCACAACGTAGGTCAGATTCGATTGCCAAACGCCCCAACTAATGGCCATTTTTTTCGTTCTGTTGCACAGTCAGCTGTATTTTCAATGTCATTAGCAGACAAAAGGTAACCAATATTTTCTAACAGTACTTTTTGCAATCTAGGCCGTTTTACACGTTCTTCAAGATGAGGTTTTATTAGTGATAAAGTGAGCTCTTGCAAATATTCTCTTCTGTTTCAACGATCATTTTAGCTGTGAAATTGTTTGGAGCTTTCAAGTTACGCGCCTACTTGATATGTATTTTATACTTTTCTAACCCCTTTTGGGGGGGGCTTAAGCCCAGTATCCTCCTCCGTGGGTGCGCCACTGTATACTATATAATTTAGTTTTTTAAAAATATTTGTACATTAAACGGGAAATTTATTCAACAGAACGTTAGTAGAGAATTGATAAAATGCACACAATACAAAATGAATACTAGCAATAACATACTACCACACATATACACATAACACTTTATGTTAAACACTGCACCTACATGCAAATTGTTATATTTTTAAGATTTAATTGAAATGTAAAGGATATCTGCCGACGGGTAAAACCGGCGCGAACCTGAAATGGGAAAAGGGCGATGTTGTAAATAATAAAAAAAAAATGACGATTACAAATAGAATAAACGTATTATTAATCAATTAATTAAATAATTAATTATCGTCTAAACTCAAATATTGATGCGGCAAGGAGAGCACGTTCAAAAATCACGAAACTTTCTTCTTTATTTACTGCTAGATGGCGAATAATTTTCGTGTCCGATGTATGTATGGTAATTATTTATGCGATAGGATAATTAAATATATTTATTTATGTTGAGTGAAATCGTTGGAAAAAGTTTGATTTGAATTTTGAGCAAATCAAAAATGTTAATTTAAAAAGTTTTTTAATATTTTAATATATATATATGTAAGTATTTTTTCACACACACATTTCGACAGGATAGAGTTAATATTTTTTTCGAAATAACAATTGAGGAAGATACACGGAAGAAGTTGAAAGACGTATTGTAATTGCGAAGAGAGCAATATCCGGATACGTATTAAAGTCTCCAAACGTCATAACAGTTACGAATATAAATTATATCTTTGGAGGGGACAGATACAGTTCGGTGCCTGCCGCTCGTATTACAGCTGAGACCCATTCGCACACACTTAACCAATGGAAAAAAAATCAAATTTTGAATGCTTGACAATGTAAAAAATAATTTTATTATAATGTATCAAAATAATTAAATTAAATATATTGGGTGACCCAGAGAAGAACGGACTTTGTCCTTTTTGAATAACTCAAAAACTACTTTAAAAATCAATCATTTGTGGAACACAATATCGTTCAGATGATCGTCATTTGCAAATACATTCATTCAGTCTTTACAACATTTTCGAAAACTTTCTCGAGCATAGGTCCCTGAATCTACTTTAATTCAGATTACGGTATTTTAAATAACTTTATTTCCTCATTTTGGGGTGGGGCCTCCCTTATATTCCTTCCCGTATGGACATCGCTTAATGTGATTTTTGGTCGATACCTTAGCAACCTGGATGTTTATTTATGCCTCTGAATGTCGACTGCTGAAGGAAAAGACTGCGCAAGCCGGCTAAGACGACATATTGATAGAATAAAACAGCTCGTCCAGATGATTTTACGTCTGTAGAACGCATACCTAGATGGCGTCAAGTATGTATGGTCAGATCCATTGATTGATTGAAGAATAAATTTGTGATTTTTTAGAAGGTCCTCCTGTTTTGATATTAACGTCACCGTGTTGCGCGTATACGTCACAAATGCTATCTATATTGATTATTTTCAGTGAATCAATCGTAATTTTATCCTTGTTTTCTTGAAATAAGTAAGTTTTCACCTGAATTAGTATTATTATCAATCATCTGATAAGAACAGATACTACACTTTCATCTGAATTAACTATATTGAATACTATCCTTATTTAGGTAGACGTAATTTGCTTTAATTGTGTATACTCACAAACACACATACACACACATACACACACACATATATATATATATATAAACACAACTTCCAGAGCACAGACAGCTGTTAGATATAACTGATTATGCTATAATCGAAATCGACGTCGATTACGCATGAAAGAAAAATCCTATCATTTCATTCACTATACTTATCGTGTATACCTAATACATCTTTATTTAAAATCTAGAAATCTTGTGTAAACATTATGTATGTATATATATTATATCTGTATACATATATATTATATATACATATATATATATATGGTGTATACCCAAAGATTTCTAGATTTCGAATAAAGGGTATATATATAATATATATATATAATATATATAGTTGGTCCACAAAACAGATTTGTCTGCTGATGTATTCTTCTGATGTCTAGTTGTTTGTTTTTAACCTAAAAGCCTCCGGCCGTTCTTTTCAAAAATTCTATTTGTGACTAATAGGAAGTTAGACTGCGTTCTATTGTGGCCGTCGTTTTGAATCTGTACATTCGTGAAATAACTAAACCGCCTGCGGAGATCATATATATATATATATATATATATATATATATATATATATATATAACTTTTTTAATAAACAAAAGGTGTATATATTTATATGTCTTCAGAATTCGTACAGATTTTCAAACAAATCTGAATTTTTATGTTGGACGTTTTTTCAATGTATATTTAGGCACAAATCGGTGCTAATTAATCGATGATTTATACGGGAAAACATTCTTTGTACGTCTATGGCTGGAGAAAAGTGAGAAAGAATAATATAACGGCTAGAATGAAAAAGAAAAACAAATAAATATGTAATATGATCATTAGAAAAGTAAGGAAATTACTTCCTCTTTGCCTGTCCTTCGAACATATTTAGATGATAGTTTCTCGATTACCTCTTTCTTAGTTACCTCATATTCCTTTTTTCTCAACTGGAAATTTCAATCACTTCACCACATTTTCACGTGCATAAATTAATATTTCCTCTACTAATTCCCGTTATTTTTCTTTCTCTTAACCTAATAATGATCTCGTTTTCGGATACAGATTTTAATTACGTCAAAATCTTCAGAATCCTCTGTTACTACGGATGGTTTTTTAACTTTCTTCATTTTCTTCGCTGATGGTTGGCAGGAATTCCTTGTTGTGTATGTAAAATTTACATTCGAACGGGTGACGCCCGTTGTGATTCTTTCCTTCGACATACTTAAAAACTTTAACCTTTTATACTAGTTTCTTCCATCATATTTACAGCAAACGAGGTCAATTTTTCCGTCTCTTCCTTTTATCCTATTAAATCTGTTATCCTAAAAAATCGCGATTTTCTCCGAATCTAAAAGTTGTCTCTCTCGGCTTTAAAGTTTCCACAGTATAATCCGCATTCTTCTCGAATAATACTTAAAATTTGTCATCATTTTCACTTTTTAATTTTAGTATTCACTCGCTGGTATTAGAACGTATTTACTTGCCGATCACTCTGCTAAATGTTCCTCGTTCCTTTTTTTTATCGTTCATGTACACTATGCGTTGATATTCCCGGCTATTATCGAGACAATGTATAATAAAGAATGCTAAAAAGCTACTCGGACTATCACCGTATAATATTGCGCAATTTAATTCGCTTCAGTCGTTTCCTTTCGATAGTATCCCTAAAACCCGACGAGGATATAAACCGATTTCGCCGAATTAATTAAATTTGAACTACAGCCTCGATTATCGAAACGCGAATATTATTCGTACGAGCGAATTTATCGATCCGAAATATTTTAAAATACCAAATAATCGTCCAAATGACGACTGGCCGGTTGTTGATGTGATTTTCGCGTGTCCGGTAAAACTTGGTCGGTCATATTTTAGGATTTTATCGAACATTCAACTATAGTTAACAGCAAACCTGTGTGTTATATAATATGTTTTATTATACATATAATACAAAAGTAAGCTATTCAGTGGACCTTCCTTCATATTTTTTCTTCTACCTTAGTTTCTTACTGCTATCATTATTTTTATTGTCGTAATTATATTCATCATTGTTACCATCATTATTGCGTTTGTTATCACTCTCAATATCTTTATTTTATGGTATTGCAGATTTTGTATTTATTTCTTAAAAACTGTTGTTTTGTAATATATAACGCGCGATTATCTTAAGAAATTACTTAATTGTTGAATTTTCATTTATCGAATTTTTTATATAAGAGAAATTCATTTAAAAGTTACGTTTGAAAAAAATTGTTTAATTTTACATGTTTTATTTTTAATTTTTATCTACAATTTTTTCATTTTAAATGTTCAAATTAAATAATTCTGCACTTTATCTGTCCATTTACGAAAGGACGTGGTGACACCGTTTACGAAATTTTGTATTGCAATTCTTCTCCATTATTGGCCATCTGAAAAACCTTCGCCATATTATATCCCGAAATTTTCGATTATTTTACCATGAGCAATTGCCAAACTATTGACATACTGCCACTTCATCACTGAATACTTTTCGATGAATTTTAATTTGCACAGATTATTTATGTGCATACATATATATATATATATATATATATATATATATATATATATTTACCAGAGCAACCGCAAATTTCGTGCAACGTGTATTCCTCAAAAAAGTTATTTATCTTATTTGGTAACGCATATTATTGGGGTGTTTTTTTCCAATATAGTTAAATATACAACCTCTAATTCCGCAGACAACACTTTATTTAATATAATGTATTGATGATAAGAAAATGTGTTAAACCTTATAATCAGCAACCTAAGTGGGCATTTTTTAATGTCTGAAATTAGGATTAAACAGGTGGTTGGCAATAGAAGTTTATACCGTTTCTACTAATTATACTTACGTAAACGATTTTATTGAAGTAAATTTTCTCTTTAGATTTTAGATTTTTGGTTTTTGTCACGCTATAATATCTTAGTCGACTGTTCTTATCTACTTTCACTTTATATGTTTATAGTCCTCGTCGGTTATAGAGTAGGTATATTTTATTTTATTTAATTTTTAGAATATTCAAACTGTTAAGTGGGATTTTTTTCCCGGACCACGTTAATGTTTTCCCTAGAAAAATGGTGGAGATGCACGAAGTTGCCTTCAGAAAATTAATATGATACGTCCCGCTATGAAGTTATACCTGTGTCATACTGTGAACCGGAGGTGTATACTTAAAACTAAATATAAAACAGCTACTAAAAACAAACGTCTGCCATTACGTATTAATATAAATAGGAATGTTATTTTCTCTTTTTATTATTACGTTATTAATGTGTGTATACTATATATATATATATATATATATATATATGAAGTATGTGCTTGTGTGTGTGTGCTTGTATTAACAGTTTTTATCGTCCCCCCCTTAGGTTTCGTTATAAAAATAATATGTGGGAACACTATAAATTCAACGAAAATATGTAACAACGCATCAACCCAGACTTTTAAGACACACCTTTCTCCTGATATAAGAATTTCTCTTTTTTGTTTCTGCTAAAATATATGTCCCTTTATGTGTGTATACATGCCTGCAGGTAATGATGTAAACGACGTGATTATGTGATCTCTAGAATAAATAAATATATATATATATAGCCAAACAAACGCGTGTGGATATATGTATATAAGAATTTGTTTAAATTTCCCTTAATATCAAATAAAAACATTAGTTAAAATATATATATGAATTTTTTTTAAATTTTCCTTAATATCAAATAAAAACAGTAGTTAAAGTCAAGAACGAAATTAATTACGTATTTTATATATATATATATATATATATATATATATATATATAAATCATAATTTGTTAACCATTGTAAAAAGTTTGTTTTGTTTATACGATAAGCATGTATTTGTATCTTTCGTTTGGATTTTAGCCCATGAGGCTATCCAGGGAAATGAAGTATGCGATCGGGTTGCTAAACTTTGGCCATAGCAAGGCATTCTCATACCGAGGATTCTTTCTTTTTGTTTAGTTGATTCCGATCGTGCAGATCTTCTTCATCGATGGAAGTCTAGGTTATATAAAAGGCGACTTAACTTTTATAGATCTATCCAACCTAATCTGTCCACCACATTCATTCTCGCACTTACGCCTCCTGAGAACATTCCAGCTTGGCTTTTCTTTTTCATTCTGGTCAGACTTCGTTCCAACTACAATTGCCTTCTTAACCATTTGTACTCCATTCTGTATACTGTCCTGTGCATGCAGAATTATAGCTGACACTAATCATGTGATTTGTGCTTGTGGTTTGTATGGCAGAGCTAGAGATGCCTTTATTAATAACATTTTATATTTAAATATTTACCCCCTTCTCGGTTGCCTACTTATTGACCCTGAATAACAACAATGCAGCTCTAGCTACTTATGTGTATATATCTTAAATTAATTAAGTGTTTTGTTTTGTATTATTTTTGTTATTTTATGTATGATATATGGTATTCATACCTAAACCCAATTATTATTTAAAAAAACATATAATTTTTAGAAAATTTATATTTTAACGAAAACTGTGTATATGAAGGAATAAATAATAGTATGTAAATGATCGAATGAATGTAGTGTTTATACTAACACTATTTTACAAAATTATTTCATATATATATTGTTAGATATTTTTTGCACGACGATACTCATAATCACAATATATAGTGCCAACTATTGCTGTACGATATATGTTTAGATTATATAATAATTATGTTAATCTACATTAAACGTCGATGAATGTTAGTTATGATGGTAACATCGAGAAAAGATGTATTAACATAGTGTGGTCTTAACTATTCTTCTTCTTATTATTTCTTCTTTTCCTCGATTCGTAGATTGGTGGATAACCTTTATGACTCACGATTCTAGTGAGTTCAACTAAAATCGTCTTTTTTCTGTCCTTCGGCCTTTCTCTGTATCGTTTTCCTTCCATTTTCCCTTCAATTAATTGTACGAAACTTGGATTGTGTCGATATAAGTGGCCTATCCATTTAATTCTTCTACTGAATTAAGCTCCTCAATTCGTTTAAGTTTTTAAAAAATTTTTCGTTCGTCATTTTTTCTGTTCAACTAATTTTCTGTAACCTACGCCAACACCGAGTTCCGAATGCCTCTATTTTATATATATATATATATATATATATATTTAGCGGTTGATCGTCCAAGTTTCCATACATCAGTATGTTCCGTACGTATGATTTAACAAAGTGCTTCCTAGTTTCCACTTTTAAATTTCCTCGATAAACATCTGTTTTTATTGAAAATTATTTTTGCTAGACAAATTCTTGTCGATATCTCTTTGTCACTTCTTACATCTTGAATGATTACGCTACCCAGGTATCTATATCAATTTATTTGTTTTCATATTTTTCCATTAATTCTTACATTTGTTATGTATATCTTGTTTTTTAACACATTTCATCATTGCTATTTTTTTTTTTTCATTTATCGACATATTATACTTTTTTGCTGCAATCGCTAGCTGTTTTACCGATTCTTCAATGGAACATCAACATCATTGATCCTGCCAGTTTGATGCTCCAGTTACCTTTCTCTTTAAAATCTTGCATTATTTTTTTTTTCGTATATATTTAAAAGACCTGCCGTTATACAACATCCTTGTCCTATTCCTTTCTATAGTTTTATTTCTTCTTATTTTCCTTATTATCGACTTTTGAGTTTCATATAATGTTTTTATTATTCTTTTATCTTTATAGTTCACTGATATTTCATCTAATGAATCCCATAGATGAACCGATTCAATTCTGTAAAAACCTTTTCCATATCAATAAATGCCACGTATTCGTTAATCTGTAATATTTTTTCAATTATTTGTCGGATTCATAATATTTCCTCTCTGGTCTAAATTCTTCTTTAATTTTTCTTGCTTCCCTGTTCACTAAATTTCTGTCATTATTGTATTTCTTTTTCGCTTCGTCTGTATTTACATTTTTATATTTACGTCTTATTTCCATTAATTCTATTATTTTGTTTGTTATCCATGGTTTATAATAAACTTTATTCTGTATTCCCTGTGTTTCTATTGCCGCTTCTGTAATATCTTCTTTTATGTTTCCACTTCTCATTGATACTCCCGTTTTCTACCTTAAATTATTTTTTAACTTTATTCTGGTATTTCATCTTTATATAACTTATCTTCAGTTTTCATTTATTTTTATTCATTGTTTTATTTCTCTTTCGCCGTAATATTGTTTTCAACACCGATACATTGTGATCACTTTCTACATCGGCTCCTGGATAAGTTTTACATATCTTCATTTGATTCTTAAAATTCTTTCTGACTAAAATATAGTCTATCTGGTATCTAGTTCCATCTCCAGGCTTTTTCCATGTATATATTGTCGAATGTTGTTTGAAACTATTGTTCTCTTTACAGAAATCTACAAGTCTTTGTCCCCGTCGATTTCTGTTTCCTATCCCGTAGTTTCCAGCACGTTCTCATTCTATTTCATTTCCCACTGTTGCGTTCCAGTTCCCGAAGATTATCAAATTGTCTTTTTTATCCACCTGATTAATAATCACAACTTCTATTTGTTCATATACTATTTCAATCTCCTTGTCTTTATAATTAGTCATTGGCGTATATACCTGGATTATTACTGCATCCGCACGTATTGCTTTTAATCTTGCCATAATTATTCTATCGTTGTATTGCAGATAGCATTTTACTTTTCTTCTCCAGCTTTTATTCAATACTATGCTGACTCCATTCATTTTATCCTGGTTATTCGAGCTTATAATTCGGTAGTCGTTGCTCCAAAAGTCGTTTGCCACCTTGTTTCGCTCAAACCCATTATATCAGTTCTTAGTCTTTCCATTTCCAAATTTACATTTAGCAGTTTTCCACAAAAATATAGATAGACCTCACGTTCTATGTTGCAATCGTCACAGTTATTTATATTTTTTAAGTATATTTCTTTATTTTTCAGTTGTTTTCTAGACACATTTGTTCCATGCGTTGACTACCCGTATGGATGGCATGAAACCCACCATACCTTTAGCGCCTGGTGCTAGTCGGTTCTACTTTCTTAACTGTATTTCATAATTGGTTATAGAGTTGGAGAAATAATGGGGTGGTTTCCCGTTGCCTTCACTATTTCAGTATCGCTGCCTTTATACTGTTACAGTTTTGCCTGCGAAAATCCGATATCAAGCCTATTCTAGATTCTTCCATTACGCCTTAATTCGATGCTGACAATCGCTGCTATCCTCTATCAGTTTTTAACAGCCGCTCCTAACCTGGAGAACAGACGCAAACCATTAGCCGCACCACTGGAGACAGACACTTCTGAATTTGACATGATACGTTTAGTAGATTTATGCACCCTTTTTAAAAGCTTTCCCAAGCCTTCCTACTGCACCCTGATACATCTTCGCTCATGGTTCGCGGTTGTATTTGTCAATGACTTATTTGCAACTAACCTCGATATCTTTAGGCCGTTTTGTTATCCACCACCTGTGGACGCGATCCATCTCCTGAGCTGGAGCCCTTCGGTTACACTTATCTGTGTACCCGGGGTATCTTCATTAATTATAGTTTTTACCATCATAACTAATTGTCATTATTTTTCTATTACTATGTTAACCAATAATCATTATTAAAAATACACTTTAGATATACAGAACCTTGTCGTGATGGCGTGGTTGCTGGAGTGCTCGACTATCAACTCGATGGTCGGGGGGTTCGAAACCAACACGCTGCATAGAAAGTTTTCATCATTATTTAAGTCATAATTAACACGGAGATGACCCCACTCCTTATAACATCATCTGTGTTGCATATAAACAACGCCTTGAATGCTAGTTCACTTCGTACGTAAAAATAAACGTACAATAGCTAGTCACGACGTCCGGCAACGAACAAATACGACGACGACGATGATGATATATATATGTGTGTGTCTGTGTGTGTGTATGTTCATATATACTAGAATCATAAGCGTATAGGCATACATAATATTCTTAGTATTAATGAAACAACGAAATATATAATATACATGTTAAAAGGATTAATTCCACAATTGCAAACGCAAAAGTTAATTTCTTTTTCTTAACGATATAGAAATACTCTTAAGGTACGATCTGCACTTTGCCTGGTAGCGGTACATTTTTACTGATTTGGCAGTTTTGCCCAAGCTCATTGGGAGCAAGTTTTTGGTGGATAGTATATATTAATTTCTTAGGAAAATGTGATTAGTTTACATCGATGTAGTTACTCTTCAGAATTTCAGTGTCTGATGAATGGTAGTGAAAGTGATTTCATATGCTTAAATTTTAACTTATAACGAATATTTAGAAATAAAATTATGTAATCTCCATTTTTCATTTCAACTAAAGCATAATTATTGTTGTTATTATTATTATTAGTAGTAGTAGTAGTAACAGTGGCACGCTACAAACAAAATGAAGAATAACTAAATGCTATGTGCTTCCGGTACTAATGTACGGGTGAAAAACAGATTACAAGCTTTTGAAATGTGATTGTACAGAAGAATATTAAAAATACCATGGGTAGATAAAATTACCAATAAAGAAGTAACATGCAGAATGAAAAAGGAAAGCGAATTGATGACTATAGTAAAACGAAGAAAAACAACGTGCCTAGGTGATATAATAAGAAGTAATAAATACGAGCTATTACAAATTATCCTCCAATGAAACATTGAGGGGAAACGGGGCTGAGGAAGAAGAAGAACACATTGTATGAAAAATATACATGATTGGTTGAACATTGGGAAGGCTTCAGAAATATAAGGATAGCCAGCAATCGAGATCAGTTTCTTCATATGACCGCCAACCTCCTAGTTGATCTCTCTTGTTGAATGAGAACTGGGTTTTAGTGCCGTGTTTAACTACCGAGGCTATTACGGCACTGGTGATTTAACAGTTAGATGTAGTAACTGTGGTTGGAGGAGGAAAGAAACTGTATAACTGAGGGAATAGTTGAAGAACTGTTGGAGAGGAAAGCAGATAGAGTACGCGGATGGATATTGGGCCAGTAAGGGAGGAGTGTAGGGCAGTACAGTAAAATATGGCAAATAATAGAGGTGTTTGGGAGTATGCAGGGGGTTGGTACGTTGGAGAAGACGGTCATGAGAGAATGATATATGACCAAAGTGGAGCCAGTGCTATGTAGTTGGAACGGGTTGAATTGGCAGGTGGTTCCCAGAAACCTACATTGGATTTGGTGAGAAGAAGGAAGTTTTGGTGGTATGAATTCCACTTCAGTTGCCAGTTGTGGCGGAAGAAGTATTTCAGGTTGTGTTTAGTAGTGAGGATGGTGGAGCTTTTTAGGTTGTAAGGAAACATAGTATAGAATAGGCTGCCCTATACTTCATTCCCCAAAATACCCTTATGACCTGGAACCGACAAGAGGGATACTGGATATATATATTGTGATAATTTGTAAAGAAGAGATTGTATGCAATTAATTAGAGGGTTCTTTGATTTTGTGTTTTGGAGGGCCAATACAGCGGCAAGAGAGTCTGTAACGATTAAAGTTTTTGTGTCGCTGGGATTTAAGAGTATGTGCTGAAAACAGAAAAATATACCTTATAATTCTGCATCATATATTGAACAAGAATCATGCAGTCGTATTGGATAGCATAAATTGTTAACGGAGAATGCACATGCTGCAGGGCTATTAATTGAATGGGATAGGGATTTGGCGCCTTCAGTAAAACATAACAATGCTGGTAAATAGCTATTTATTAAGTTATTTTCTTTCATAATGAGCTCATGCTCGGTGATATTTTAATATTGCAGGATGGTTATATCGGTATGTATATTCTCTTTCCAAGAGGGGAGGAGTTGGATAACTTGAGTTATATTATAAGTGCGGTAATTTATGTTGAAATCATTTAGAGCGGCTGTAAGGTGAGGGATAGGATCAATGGGAATTTGGGAGAAAAGTCATTTATAGGGATGGGACGGAGTATTAGTTTAAATGTTAGGTATTCTCTATGATCATATAGTGAGAGTATCCCTAGTAAGGAACACATGTGCTTACAGCCGGTGATGTGCGGTGGGCGCCATGAATTAGCCGGAGAGCAGAGTGGTGTATGTGATCTAGGTATTGTAGTACTTTTGGGGTGCTATGCAGTAAACTTCACACCCACAGTTTACTACTGTAAAGTATTAGCGGATGGAAGGGGGTTGTGTTTCGTTTCCTGTGGAATATTACAAGACGCGTAGATGGGTGAATGTTTTTTGAATGAGTTGGTATGCAACTAGAAGGTTGTTGAATGAGAAGGAGATATTTATGTCATCAAAAAATAATCGTATGACGAATGGAGGTTGAATCAGTGAACAAATGTCATTGATGTATAATGAAAAAAGGGTAACACTTATGATGAGGTAGATCATCTGGGGTAGACAGTGGAAGAAAAACAGTATTCTGAAATTTAACTTAAGTTATCCTCTATCCTCTCCTCTATGAAATTTGTGATGTATTTTAGCATATTACCTTTTGTGGGAAGATTGTTATGCCTCACTCTCTCATATGCTTTCTCAATGTCAAAGAATAGGGAATATGTATGTTAACGTGTAAAATTAAATATCTTGGTGTTTTGATTGATAGTAAATTAATTTAGAACAAATATACTGAGGTTTATCCATTAAGCCGCGAAAATTTAATTATTTATCCTTCCATTTAAAACAGTATTTTGCTAAAGGTTAGGTCTTTATAGATCTCTGTGTCAGCACATTATTTCCTATGATATTATCGATTGTTTATACTAGATCATTGAAAAAATTCGACAAAATTTTATTCTAAAATTACATAACTTAACAATCACACTACGTAAGAAATATTTTATATATTCTCAACCTTTATAAATTGAATTTGTTTTTAAAATTTTAAAATTCACATTACAACTTTTAATACTAGATTCGAGTTGCCTACGGTAATTTAATGTACATATAACATATAATATCATAGATATTTGAGTGCAAGAGCCCATCTTCAAACTATACTTATAATTAAAGATGATGTACAGAATGACATCAATATTGTTGTAGTTTCAATAAGTATAATATCTTATGTACATGATGATGAAAAAAACAAAAAGAAATAGAAAAATAATATTATTAATAGCTATAATATTTTTTAAATATTTGTACAGTATAAAATGAAATCTAATCCAAAAGAAGTCAGTTGGCCAGTAAAGTGGGTTTACAGTTGAATTGAACTCCCTAATACTAGGTTAGATAAACGATCCAATTCGTAATAGACAATTTATACCTTATTGCACCTCGTAGAATTAACGATCTTAAATTTAGTACAAGCTTATGTATTCAATTAGTAAAACAACAAGTAAAGTCACAAGTGCTAATAAGACGGAACATACATAAATAGGCTGTAACAAGACTTGATTTTTTCTTCCTGTATCTCTACGTCCTACCTCTATTAATCGTTGAAAAATATGTTTTGTAAATACGTTGATCGGATGTTATTATTGAGTGTATGTAGTACGTTGTTATATATAAATTTAATAGTTGCCGGTAAATTCAGATCTGCAACTATGCAAAATCTACTAATAATTGTTACGACTGTGTGGTGTAGGTCCGTTGGAAAACTAATAACACAAGCAGATGAAAAATACGCTTTTGGATAATGTGATGAATTATCCAGGAAAAATTTCCTCTTTTGTTTATTTGCATTTCTTGAAATTTTATCAATGACATAGGTAACAGTCCGTTAAACATAAATAGCTTGAATTAATTCTTTACATAAGTTTCTGAGAATAGCGAATGTCCCAAGTATTGCGCTATATTCGATTAACCTTGCTAAATGGAATGTCATATTTGGAATGAATGTAGTTGAGATGAGCATAAGTATGAGCTTCTGCATACGTACTTTAAAATAGATGTATATTTAATAATGTGATCCGGTATAAGTTTTATGTTTTTAATTACATCTACAACATTTTAATCGCCGAAAACAGAGACTCTTGACCAGAAAAAGAAAATTTCAGCTCTGTTACTATTTTCTCTAAAAATCCAATGACCGGCTGCTAATTTGTTTAAAATTATAGAGTATTTGGTTAACGCTAAAAACGAAAATATTATTAGCATATATGTTAATTCTCATTAACCAGTTTACGGAAGTTCTACACTAGAATATAACAGATTTTACACAGTGTTGATCTAAATACAGAGTCTTAAGGAATTCTACAAATTGCTTTTATTATGCTGTCGGCGAATTGTGACACGAGCAAAAAAATGAAATATATATAACGTCCGCTTGTAACTTCCTAACTAAAACATAAAAAATAATAAAAGAAAAGAAATGAATAACATATTTTCATAATTACTCGCCAATATGATGGGTACTTTAATTTTACCAGTATTTATAAAAACCACACTGAATTATTTAAACGGTTTATTATCGAATTTTTTGTGGATTTCTCGATTATTTTTAACATAACTGGTTTCATCGAACGGTGTTTCGATTGAGAATTATTTCATTATTTTTGTAATTATAACTTTTTTTTTTTTTTTTTAATTTTATTAAGCGCCTACATATGTATCAATTTTTTTTTTTATTAATTTGTTCACTTCGGTTTTATCTCTATTTATTTTCATGCTAACATAAAAATGTATTCTAAAAATAATTAAATGAAATTTAACGTAAACGCATTGGCCACCGTAAAATGCTTTGAAGGAAAAAAGGTCACCTCGAGTACATAAGGTGAATTAAGTAAAATTCACGAATTTCGTAAACATAAGAGAAAATTACGATCAGTGATAACAATAGCATATATATATATATAGTACTTCTGTAGTGCTTGGTGATATATATATTTAATTTAACTTAAAAATTAAATAATACTTTTTTATACCGTATCAAATTATATATTTTTAATCGAAATAGTTAACCTTAGTTTCAGTGGTTACAGCATCATCTAACATTGTAATAAAAAAAAATGTATTTTTGTTTAATAAATTAAATTAAAAATATGCGTGACCGAGTAAGCGCTACAGAAGTACTTTTTTTGAAATATATATAAAATATATTAATACGTCCTGCTATCCGTTTTAGTTGCAGACAGCTTCGAGAATTTATAGGACATGTTAAACCGCGTAACGCAGCTCAGCGCATTAAACGGACTACACGTAAATATCGCCAAAGCTAAATGGCTGGAAGTACATCGGAAGACAGAGGATAAACAATTAAAGAAGAAAAAATTATCTAAAGTACAGAGATTGAACGCGTCTCAAAATTTCAATATCTTTGTTCCATGAGGAATCGGATCAGTAGTCGATAGAAATAAGAGTACGAATAGAGAAAGCGAGGATGAGAAATTTGATGACTCGGAAGGATTTGCAATTACAATTACGTTGTACGTCTACTACGATGTTACATTTGATCAATACTACTATACTGTATGGAACGTTGGGTTGTCACACAAAACTTGCAGAAGAAAATCGAAGCTTTTGAGATGTACATTTATCGGCGTTAATGTTAAAAATATCATACCTAGATCACGTGACCAATACAGAAGTACCGAATTAAATGTCAAAGCTGAAATGCTTTATACCGTTCGAGCCAGAAAGTTAAAATACTACAGACACACGTATAGACATACAGAAAAATTCACCTGCTCCATTTTGTACGACATGGCGAAATTATTAGCCATAGAAAATCTAGTCGGTGAAAACTTTCACGGGGAAGCAGATATGAGAAGATGGTATCATCAGATATCCGCACCCCAACTGCAAGAGGCGTCCCGGGATATTTAGTAGTTATGACGATCGTCTACCTTCGACTGGAGATGGCGTAAAAGAAGAAGATTGTCATCACTCTTATTTCAACGAAATTCGCGAATTATTCTTAATATACTTCAGATAACTTATTTTTATCGTATGATACATTTATTTTTTTGTTTTTTTTCATTTTAAAATTCGCCTCGAATATATATATATATATATATATATATATATATATATATATATATATATGTATGTATATGAATATAGAATTCGTCTGTAATTTAAAATGTACTAAAATAAAAACCATAATTTTATATTTTGTGTGGATTTAAACGTCTGTTTGGTCATTATTTTAATAATATTAATTAGTGAATAAACACGAAGCTTTTCTTCGATTTTAAATTGAAACTTTGTAATACATTTATTATACATGTATACCGGACAAAAACCGTGCAGTTAATTATTTTTAAAAAAACTATATCATAATTTTATGCATATATATTATATATATTTCGACTCCATTTCACGTTTTAGTTCCGCTTTTCGACAAGTCGAATAAAACGTGTTCTATACGCGGTTCCACAAAACCAGTGCGCGTAATATTTTAACGAATACCTACCGATATGGTTCAAGTTCGACACGATAGATTTTTCACTAGAAGACGCAGGAATCACACCTGACAACCTAATATTCATTTCCCATTATGCTGTCCTTCGACTGATTACACGCTTGTGACTACTATCGCCTATTGTGCGGTTGATTTACACGAAGCTCAGAATGAATAAAAATAAAAAATTTAACCTCGGTGGGGGTCTATATTTCCTTAATTCTGGTACGTAAGTAAGCTTCTAGTGCAATAAGACGGTGTGCGTGCGTATGTATCCATGAGTAACTCTCCTATGTACCTTATAATGAAAATGGTCGAATTAGTGTACGTGTAATAAAATGGTTTATGCTAATAATTTTTTCGGATTGTTTTTTCCAAATAAGTTTTATTCATTTACTGCATTAGATATTTTAACCAAAGTTGAGTCATTAGAATGTATTTGATTACAAAAAATAGTTAAAATCACTAAACTTTATTTATTAAGCAAAAAGTACGCCATTATTAAGCTATATATAAATAAAATTAAATATATAAAAACATAAAATATTAATTTAAATCTAAGTTCACAATTTTTACATAATAAATGAATTATACATACTTAAAACTATCTGACAGTGACTGTGGTGAACAACACAATGAAATATCAGTAATATAACATTTATGTATATTTGTATGTTCGTTATATCCCGGATGGTATTATTTATGTGTACACGGGCTGAGCGTAATTTCACTTTATTTACTTATATCTATATATATAAAAATCAATGCCACTGTTCGTTGTAATTTTATAACGCAAGAACGGGCTCACCTATCCAAACCGATGTTTAGGCTATGTTCGGACTATTGAGTAGATGGTTTATGTGAAGTTTGCACAAAATCGGTCGAACGATTCTTCATTTATCACATTTTTTTGTAACAAATGAATTCAATAAATGGTGTAGTATACGGTTGATGCACCTTAGTATTCTACGGAGAAAATTACATCATAAATGGCGAGTACGTACTTTTATAAAGCAAGATTTGCGTGGTAATCAACAGCTTTTTGGTGGTGCTTTGATATTACTGTCAGGGGATTTTCGTCAAACATTGCCTGTCATTCCTCGATCAACTCTTGCTGATGAAATAAATGCCTGTTTGACGTCATCAGTTCTTTGGAGATATGTACAAAAATTGACACTTATGCGTATTCACCTACAAAATGATCCAGCTGCCCATGAGTTTTCAAAACAATTGTTAGAAATTGGTGATGGCAAAATACAAGTCGACAGTACCAACGGATTGATCGCTGTACCGAACAATTTTTATACAATTGCGCAATCGATAGATGAATTGATTGAATGAGTTTTTCCGAATATTCTTCAGAATTACAGAAATCATGATTGGTTGAGAGAAGGCGCCACTTTAGCACCGACGAACATTCATATCAATGCCATTAATTTTCAAATTGGTTCTTTGATTATATTATTGCGAAATATTAATCCACCAAAACTGTGTAATGGCACCAGAATGACAGTGAAGAAGTTATTGCCAAATTTGATTGACGCTGATCTTAACTGCTAAATCGAAAGTAGAAGTTTGTTTGATACCGCGTATCCCTATGATTCCAACTGATATGCCATTTCAGTTCAAACGATTACAATATCCTGTGCGTTTATCATTTGCGATGTCCATCAACAAGGCCCAAGGGCAAACACTTCACGTTTGTGGTGTGAATTTGGAGGAATCATGTTTTTCACATGGCCAACTTTATGTTGCCTGTTCCAGAGTCGTTACCCCCAGCCGTTTGTTTATTCATGCTCAAAATAGAAAAACAAAAAATATTGTTTATCCAAATGTTTTGGATTAAGTTTTAAAATAGCTAGCAATTAATAAACTATTTTTTTGTTTGAATAAATGAATTTGATGTTCCAATTAAATTTTTTTATTATTTCACTTTATACGTAGCGAAGCACGTACCGGGCCTCTAGTATATATATATATATATATATATATATATATATATATATATATATATATATATATATATATATATATATATATATATATATATATATACTTAATTATTTATGTTATTTAGGATGACGTCAAGGTTGCATTCTTTCACCTCTATGAGTATATGTTCAAATGTAGAACTATCGGTGACTTATCAATAGGAGTGGGAATTATTAATAATCCGCGCGATGCGAATGACATGGCGATTCTTACAAATAACGAAAAAAGACCTCGGACGTCTTATTTCGTAAACTGAACACAGTCGGCAACTCGTATAATTTAAAAAGATAAATGTAAAAAAGACAAAATGGATGATAATCAGCAAAGAGAATATAACAAAGTGTCTCCGTTAAAATTAATAACAGGAAATTGGGAATAGTTCGGGAATTGGAATCCTCAGGCAGTTACATTACGGACAATCTAGACCTAGATGCAGAAATAAAAACGCGACTTAACTACGCACGGATTTAAGAGTATGCGAAATTTGATAGATCCTTACATTTAAATATGCGTCAAAATATCCTGCGATGCTATATATATGTATGTATATATATATATCCAATCTTATTATACGGAAGTGAGTAAGTAACATTATAAACAAAATGTAAATAAATCTATCGGAATCTATAGAAATGTGGCTACATAGAAAGCTGTTGAAAATAGCTTGAATAACCAAGACATCAAGTCGAAAAGTCCCAGAGATGGCCAAAACTTAGAGGAGGTTAACGAAGTCAGTTATTCCATGGGAAATTAAGTACTTCGGCCGTGTAATTAGAGGAGATTAATATTTAATTATCGAAGGACAGGTAGATAAGTGAAGACGAAAAACCTGTTGGTTGGATAATATCGAGGATGGACGAACACATATGGTCAATACAAGAAAATCATACAAGTGGTCAGAGAAAGAAAGTCTTGTTTTTGTCATACGTGATCGCCGACGCTCTTCGTAGGGTAGGGCGTAAGAAGATGAAGAAGAAGACTAAAATAACGTATATTTCACATTAGGTTAAGATTAAGATGTATTTATTTTATCGACGCTCGTGCACGTGTTAGTCGAATATTGTACTCGGTGTTTCGTTTAATAGAAGTGAAATATGTGAAGATAGAAAATTGAAATCGAAATAATTATTTCTTTGGTTTGGTTAGACCGGAAAACTTCTGCATCGTGTCTAATTTATATTTTTCTTATTCGTTTCTCATTCGTCTCCCTCTCTGGAAATACTAAGTGCAGCTGCGGGCTCGACAAATGTATAAGAAATAAAATTATACAGACTGCTGGAAATAAAATTCTTCGACTGATTGCGGTTTTTGGTATATAACAAGCCATCGCGGCCTTATTTAAACATTCCCTATATATATGCCACGTCATCAAGCAATACAGAACCACGCTTCGAGACTTACAAAATCATCCGAATACTTTCGCAACAGGGCTGTTGGCGATGTTAAGACGCTTTAAATGTCGAAAAGTAACTAATCTATATTCCGTTCCTGTTAGGCGCTTCCGCTAAATACCGCTAAATAATCTCGTTCGTCAACTTGTAGTAAATATTATGAAAGGAATCGTCTGTTCCATTAAGGTAGTTGTAGATAAAACGTAAAACATAACCGAACAATAAGGCCGATTATAGGGCGCAACATCGTCAATAACAAATAGGAAATTTTACTTTGTCTTATTTTACGTTTTAAACACGATCGAGGGTGATCGACAATAAAGACCGCAGAGGGTGGGCAGATATGGAGGAAACCATTTTTTTTCATTGGAGCACCGAACGATCGGCTAATAATAATTAGTCTTTGTCTAATGCTAATAAATGGGACCCGGCTGAAAAATGGGAGGCGCTTATTACGGCGTGTGGGGTAATTAAATACCTTAATAAAGATATCGGATTTCGACGGACGTTGGCATTTTGCAAAAACAAAAAACTAAGATGGCGGGTGTAGCTCTGGCGTATTGTTTTGGGGTTTTGGGGGGGTTTGTTCTATCAAACAACAACAACGTCATCATCGTAGTTGGCGACTTCCGATCGTGATCGTATTTCATCTCCTTCTAATCATATATACACGTACGTATATGTGTGTGTGTGTGTGTAAAGTGGAAAAGTACGGCTTTTCGAGTTCCATCCGTCCGATTTATCCTTAAACCACCAGAACTGCGTTAATTCTAAATCTACGATAACTGTAATCGCCCTATTCAAAGACTCGTCTGATTCGCTTATTAGGCCCGGTGATTCTTGTCTACGTCTAATTAGTCTAATATTTGGATAGTTTCCATTAGAACGGAGTAAAAATAAAACGGATTATCTATCGCTACCGATCGATTTTAATTGTAAGTATTTAATTTTATATTCGACGCCATTTCGGTTTTAATATTTTATTATATTTAATAATTCGTCGTTATTTTTATTTATATCATACATATCGCATTACGTATAAATTCTAATCAAAAGCGTAATAATTGTCATTCAGACATTAGACTAACAAAATATTTATAAAACTCATCGTTACGCTATAACTAACTGCCTATAATTTTAATAAACATTTAAAATCGATATAAAGCGAATATAAACATTATGAGATTTCGCGTTAAAGGATTATTATCTTATTACTTTTACTATATAACGTTTAACGATATTAAATGTTAAAATGTTAAATTATATCGTCTAATTATTTTATCATTTGATTTTTTTCTAATTTTAACGTAAGAATTTTATTATCGTTTTCAGTTCGATCTAATGCACATATGCCTATATATATGTATATTTATATGTGTGTGTGTGTGTGTGTATGTATATATATATATACATATATATTTATATTTATATATTTATATTTATATATTTATATTTATGTATTTATATTTATATATTTATATTTATACTTATATAATATTTGTATACGTATATAAACATATAAGTAATGAATGCATGTTTTTTGCCGAACGTCCTAATCAGCTCATTTCATTTTTACACACAAAATGGGTTAGACGGTATTATACGGAGTGGGGTGCCACTTCCTTCTAGATGATAGTTAAGACTTATTTAAAAATGATGAAAAATTTCAAATATAAATTTCTAGGCAAGCTATATTATATACATATCAAATACATACATATATAGCATACGTTTATGATTACGTATGCATATATATATATATATATCTATATATATATGTGTGTGTCTGTATAATGTGTATATTTGTTAAATGTGTGCATATATACACGAGTATATACTACTATATCTACGTAAAGTTATATATATGTATATAATATAAATACATGGGTGTGTGTGCAAATTTATTTATCCATAATCAGTATATATATATATATAGATATAGATAGATATATATAAAATATGTTTTTTTTCATGTTATGAATATTATCAATTTCAAGTCTGTCCATATGTATCTTTGCAGTCATCTGAATAAATATGCTGGTGTTGTTTCAAATCAACATGTAAAATGATTTGTTTAACAAATATTTTATACATTATATATATATATATATATATATATATACATATATATGTGTGTTGTGTGTGTATATGCGTATGTACATATGTACAATAAAGGTAATGTAGGTACATCAGCAAGACGCCAGGAGAAAGAAACATATCAATGAATTGAGAACATTTAGAACAGGTTAGTTAAGACACATAATAACAGAATACGTATATTGTACTACAGAGATCCGGCGAAGAATTGCAATGGCCAAAGTGACGTTTAAAAGTAAAAGACAGATAATAACGCTGAACACGCTATCTGCAGGATTGTAAAATTACGAAAACGTATCATCAATTCGTTTATATATATATATATATATATATATATATATATATATATATATATATGACAGTAGCGCTGTTGGACTTTAAACGATAGAAATTTGCAACAAATTGGGTGTTTTATAACGTGGTGTTGGCGACAATTTCGTGGCTCGATAAAATTGCGAATGAAGAAATTTTTAACCAAGTACAAAAGGATAGGTCACTTCGAAAACGATTAGAAAAACAAGAATGAAATGGACGAAGCATAAGGCAAGATGGCCTATTGAAAGACGTAGAATGAATACTGCCCATTTACAGGTCGAAAGGGAGACACAATCGGGGAAGAAGCAAAGCATCAAGAGCTACGTTGAACTATAAAGGCTAAGAGCGGAACGGTCAAATAATTGGTGGTCTTGGATGATAGGGGCGAACCAGTCTCCTGACTATAGATATGTATATGTATATAGGTATATATGTAATGTTGGTTTAGTATTTTTGGGAATAAAATTATTTAACCATAACGGATAAGAATCCGGTTACATTGCTTGTACATAGTTCATCACGTTAGCTATATGGTAGTACGTGAAATTTTTACAAATTTTTTTATATGCTGGTTGATTTGAAATGCCTCAATTATATTGAAAATTATCTACAGTTCGCTTAAGACAAGCGCTATTGTATAATACACGATTGTATGAAATTTATAATTTCGCGGCAAAATTTTTTACTATATTACTGAAAGCATTAACGAGCGTTTAGGTGTAATGGTATGTATAGTATTTCTGCATAAAAATAAAATAAGCTAAGTTGTCGACGGTTTTATTTGTGAGCATGAACTTATAAATAAATACATATATATATATATAATAATAATAATAATAATAATAATAATAATAATAAATTATTAATTACCTAGGCCGCATATGGAAAGTTTCTCTATTATTGTCCATATAGGAAGAGTAGAAGAAATATAAATGATAATAAAAAAGGTACAAATAAAATATTGAAACAAAAATAAAAAAAAGTTTAGTACACCCTAATAATTTAGAGAAGTTAGATGTTTGGTTCTCGAAGGCGTTTTCTTTATCCATACGGATTGCTGGTAACGTATAATTGACGATTGATTTTAGGTAACCGGACTTAATGAGACGAGACGAACCTAGATTTCGCCGAGACACCTCAAGCTGTTAATAGAAAGTTGCGCGCCTAATACAACTTAACCTCGTTGTCTCCATTTTGCTTTTAATATAGATCCTATATAGACGTATTTTTATGATTATTTTTTCATTGCGTACTTTTATATATATATATATATTATAGACTCGCGAGTATATATTTATTTAATTTAGGCCGTGATTCGGCGTTATTTTAAGATTGTTATTAAACCAGCTGAAATATTACTGCGACGTAATTTTATATATATATATATATAATATATATATATGTTATTTCCTTTTGCAAAACACAATACAATATTGTCGTTGATAACTTCGATACTAAATTAGATTTATCGTTGTTCGTTATTAAAGTTAAAACGATTGTGTTTAAAAACGGTCAACGGTTGCAAAAGGACGAACTTTCAATTATGATGAAACTATGTCCTGTATTATTATGTTTTTCGTCCTCCGTTGTATCATAGTTCGATATAAAATTTTCGAATTATTTATATTTTCTACGTTTAATTTAATTTATACAGCGTGGTCCCACACAGTATATACATCGATTCTACTGTGCCATTTTGTAAACCGTCTCTCGCCGTATGTGCAAGTATGTGTATATACAAGAGATGGGCTTGCTGATGATTTTTCTAGTACCGACAATTAGCTTTTTCTTATTTTATTCATTAAAGGCGATGTTTAGTCGCTGCAGCCACTGCGTGTCCTGTTATTAGTCGGTGTCCGAAGTTCTTGATATTTACTTATACTTGATATTCATTATAGACGTTCTCGTGACTTTTTGCATGTAACTTTACCTGTATTCTAATTTTTATAAGTAGTACATCTTATTACGTGTCCCGATAACAGTTATATTTTCCGCTTTTCTATATGATTTATTAAAGTTATTTTTTGTTTTTTTACATTTGGTCATTCGTCGTTTAATATCTGTTATACTTCTATTATCATCCGTTATCACACTTTCTAGGTAACGTGTTTTCGTGACTTGTTCCATGTGAGTGTTATACCTTGTGCCCATTCAAAATGTAACGGTAAATTCAGTTATTTCCGTTTCACGAATCCTATCGGAGAAATTTGATACGATCGTCGTTTTATGTTAAGGAGATTATTTTTACACATGCTCGCCTACAGTATCACGTCTCCCGATCTGAAAGTTGGATATTACCTTTTTCCAGTTCGAATTTAGAATGGATTCCGGAGATGACGGACAATACGATGATTTCGTACAATCTATCTTCTTTTACCACGTTTCTACATTCGAAAATAAAATAATAATAATAATAATTATTATTATATATAAATAATCGTAATTTTAATAAACGCGTGATAATACTAATTAGAAAGATAAAATAATCAAACGAAATCAAATTTTATTAATATTCATTTCAATAATAAATACAGCGAAACTAATTAAAAGTTATATTAGAATATATATAACAAAAGAATAAAAAAATAATGGTTAGGCGCATGTACCGGCGGATAAATGTGCAATTAATACGTAATACAAAGGAGTTATTCGAATAACGGAAAAAAATCGTTTAAATAATACACAAAGTAAATGAAAAATATTCTTCTTTCATAAACAAAAAACAAAAAAATTTGATAAATATAGTAAAAAGAAAATAATTTTAATAACAGAACACTTAAAATACAAATCTTGCATAAAACAAAAAATAATCAACAACAATAATAATAATTTTACTAGATGCCTGATAATACTAATGACTAATAAATAAATAATGATAATACTAATAACTGTAAAAATTAAAAAAAGTCTAACATTTGACGATATTAGGTCCAAATTTAATTCAGCGCTAAAACGTACGAATTTTAAAGAAAAGAAAGAAATATTATACGGTAGAAACTTCGTTTATCTATTTATCTTTATATATATTTGATACTACACTCATTGCTGCAGCTAGAAAAGAAATGATATATTTACTGAATAGAGTAGAAATGAAAAGTTGAAAACTGGGACTTTTAATTAATAAAAATAAGACAAAAATTTTGGTAATAGATGAAAATAACAATCTTCAGAAGCTGAACACTATACAGGATATAGAACTAATAAAATTCATATACATATATTGGATCATTAATAAAGACATGGCGGAAGTGGAGAGGATATTAATCGCAGAGTAGTGTTAGCTAAAGCTTCAATAACGAGACTAAATAAAATTTGGATAGATCATTCTATTACTCGCTTAACAAAAATAAACCTAGTAAATACTTTAGTATTTGCCATATTTATACATGGAGTAGAAACTTGGAGCCAAGATAAACGAAAAATTGACGCTTTGAGATGTGCGCAGAATGCTTAAAATTCCATGGACAGCAATGAAAACAAATACCTCAATTCTGGAATATCTAAACGTGGACCGACTCCTTTATACTTCATGCCAACAGAAAATTTTGAAATATTATGGACGTATCATGCGAAAACTTCCTAGTAAAAAGCTGTAGTAATTGGTCAGATAGAAGGGAAAAGAAGTAAAGCAAGACCTCCGACTCGATGGATAGATGTCACGACGCTTACTGGATTAACAAGAGTTCGAGCTATATTCGAAATAGGGTCAGGTAGAGAATAATTATATCGCATGCATTAAAATAGAAGTCACGTTACTCAGTCATTAAGTTATCGATTATGATGATATATATACATATACATATAATATATATATATATGGATTATTATTAAATAAACATCAATAAAGGAGTTATAATCACTAACGCTTTTCGCGGAACAACAATAAAGCTTTTTGGCTATTAAGCCATTATCGAGTGAACGTACAAATAAGATATATAAATATATACACTATATGTACGAAGTATACTAATTTATGTATACAGTTTACAAAAATTAGCAAAATGAAAAATAGTATCTAATTACCTAATCTGATAGTGAATATAGTAAACAGTCTATAATCGGCGATATAAATTATATACATAATACAAAGGCGCGGAAAAGAAATATAAATAACAATTTTCGTCTAATATAAAAATTAATGAATTTTATAATATACTTCTTAGAAGTAAATTCTTCGTCGAAATTTATTCTATTCGACTTTAATAGATTATTTTTATCTCTTTCTTTTATTATTTACATGTTTTTTCAAGCACGTTTTAAAAATACTATTTTTCGCTTTCTTCAGAAGTTCTACGTCAAAATTTATCGATATTTCGGCATCCGCCAATTGATTATTCTCCGGGGGAATAAGGATAATTTCGTTTTATGTCGATTTGGTTTGAGTTTTCAACTTTTAAAGTAATTATTCTATTTCTCTACATACTATTTAAAGGCATCGTTCTATTTGTGTTCTAAACAGAATTTACACGGATTAGGTTTGAATCTGTTTCAAACTAAAAGGTAAAAGAGAAAACTTGATAATATTCGTTTAGTCCTCCTCATGGATCTTTCATAAGTTCCACCATAATTTTCACCGGAACAAGAACACACCCTGTCGGTTATTTGCCGGGGGGCGTTGCTTAGTAGCGGATTGCTGGTTTAGGCAAGAACCTATGGTTATAAAAAACACCGTTTAACTGTCTTTATTATATAATTTGTTATTATTATTATTATCATTATTATTATTATTGACGTTATTGTTATATAATTTGTTATTATTATTATTATCATTATTATTATTATCATTATTATTATTATTGACGTTATTGTATATACTCCTATTATATTTTTAAAGAGCTTTTTCTTAAAAAACAACTGTTACCCGTCTAAATCTCCATCTACAATAAACTGACGTTTGTTTAACCAAAAACCTACTATTTCGTTTGTCTGTGTGTGTGTTTTTTAGATATACATATTAATACATATTTATGTATATCATATATATATATATATATATATATATATATATATATATATATATATGTACATATATTCAGATGAAACATTTTTCATCGTAAAGACCCGTAGATCCAGCCTCTTATAATTCCAGTATAAAATATATGTACGTATAAGGTTAGTATCGATGACGAGGTTTTTGGATTTCTGGCCAAGTACGTGATCAGATCAGGTGTGTGTGTGTGTGTATGTATGAATAATACCTGTCGAATATGTTTATATATACTTTCCGTAAAAGGTTTGTGATTTGGGTCTAATTAACCCTTACGATTTTCATCAACGATCGATGTTCCATCTAGTTTAGTTTTCTACGTAGACACGCATATACTTTTATATTATTAGCGCCGTAAAATATTCCTCGGGTTATATTGTACGGTGGAAACGGGGTCTTCTTTTTCTGGGTTCAGTTTGCAGGTATTTTCTCGATCTTTTCCCATAATTTAATGGCCCTTTGGCTGATCGCCACAACATTTACCTACATACATACTGCGATAGAATATAATATAAATATATATAAAACACACGTCCCGAGTGTACAATGTTATTCGAACGTTTGTAAACATCTACCGATTTTGCCAAAAGGCATTCTCCGATCGTTTAATTTTACTATATTACCTTACGGCCTAGGCTCACTAATCAAGTCCACAACCTGTGTTCTATATACTATCGTATGGTATCTAATCGTCCGAGTAAAAAGTCTACTTCATTTCTTCACGATTATATTGGCCCTTATATGTATGTATATATATATATATATAAAACCGTTTATCTCACTTGTTACTATATATACGTGTGTGTGTATCGTGTTGTGTGTGGTATACATATCACACGTACATATAAATTGATTTCGATACATATGCGTGCTATTCGCTTGCTGCATATGTATTAGGTATGTTCTTGTAAGATAGTTTTTCTAGTATTCATCCTTATAAAATAATTTGAAAGGTTTATAGACGGTTGTTACCATTTTTTTTTTTAACCTTATGTTCCCAAAGTAACTGAATTTTTTCACATGTTCTTAATCTTCTACTCTCCGTATTTATGATTCGCTTCTTCCTTTATATGTACAAATTATATATATATATATATATATACGTATGTATAATAATGTATGTATATGATTGTGTGAGAGGCTTGGAATCTTTAGAATCGGTGATAAACGGACGGATCGTTAAATTTATTACACCTTCCGATATAGACGAATTCAGGCTAGTTTTATTCTCGGCTGTTTTTTTCTCCTTTTGCGTTAAATTTATTCTTTAGCCTGTGTTTAATAAGGAAAACGATTGTACATATTGCCCGTGTGTGTGTCAGTTCTTTTTATTGAGATCGATGAGGAGGGGATTATTCGAATTTTTCATCTTCCGCTATTAATGATGACGTTCCTGGATTTGCATAATAATAATAATAATAATAATAATTCCTGTTTCGGATCTCGTGAATCGCTTTTTTCCCGTGTTCTCTATACATGCCCGAGGATAATCAAAATAAACAAAATGTTAAATTACGATTTCGTTTTTGGTTATTTAGCATATATATATATATATATATATATATATATATATACGTCAGTTTGGTTTGACTATAAATTGTATAAAGTAAAAGAAATTACCGAGAAACAGTTTACGGATGACCATTTACGATCGTATTCCTGTCAAAAAATAAAGTAATCAATAATAATAATGATGATAAAATAAAATGAAAAAGTAAATGTTCATTCTAAGCGTTTAGGAATTCCGAATGTCGTTTCGGTCTGCTTTAGTTATCGAGGAATTTGCTGTAGGATACGAATTAAAGTGGCGGTACACTCGGATCCGAAAATTACCGCGAATCTTCCGCTCTTTCTTTGTTCATATTAATTTAAATCGCCTATCAAAACTGCGATAAGGAGATAAAAATTTATAAAAATCTACGCTTAATTCTACGACGCTTGTACTTTATCGTGCACGAAGATGCCGTATCATTAGCGATAAATGATATTAATCTATTTCGACGGATAGAACAATTATTATCGAAGAAATTTTTGGAAAAGTTAATAATAAATTGATCGATAAACTTTCGACTAGGGGTTTTGTTTTTCGAATTAATATTTATTTCGGCCGGAGGTAGTGTACGTTTTCTAGTAAAAATTATTGCTTCGGATTTGTACGCATTTAGTTGCAATTTCCATCTTCTGTAATATTTAGAAATAGTATTTACCGATTTCTGCAATCGATTACGAATCGTACTAACTCAACAGTAGAATGCTAGCTCATGGGTATATAACGTAGTTTCGACGAAATTTTTTTTGGGGAAGATCGTTTAATAGTATTACAAAATAAATACGGTTTAATAATTACGGTGCACCTATAATTTGATCTTTCAAAGAAGATACTTCGTAGTTGTTTATAACATCGAATTTTTCGTTGCTTAGGTACGACTGTATTAATTTCATATACAATATTGTAAATCGAAATTTAATCATTTCGTATAATATTCCGTTAATGCTGTATCGAATATAAATTAATAGCATTCCAGTAGTACGTTTCACGAAGTGGAAATTATCACACAGTATGAGATATATGATGCAATGTTGAATGTTTAAGTCTGAATCAGAATTGATCGTTTTTTATAATACCGCGTGATGTTGAAAAGTATAGCAACTTTTCAGATTGTTCGAACGATGATTAAAACGGTTTTTTTTTTTTCGTCCGCTATTTTAATAAATTTATTACGCGTACGGATTATTAAATGATTTCGTCAAGTCGCCGAGACGAGTCGACTTTGACAGATAATGTCCGCGAAACGTATTAAGCGTATTAAATCGAACTAATATCCGTATAGGATGCTACACGACGAATCGAAATGAAATCAGCTGCTTCGTCCTACGGATAGTCCGAATATAGGAAAACTCCGGAGATCCGTTTCAAACGTGAAATGACACATTTTACGCGTAATTTTAGTCGAATATTTCGTCTAACCGTGTATAGGTCTAGGGGTTGACACCTAGAGGATTATTTACGAAGCCGTAGAATAATACAATACCCCCGTACAATACAATAACGTTTACGGTAGCCGGAGATTTGATCAAAAGGTGTCTGCCGTGTATTATTCAGCCGAGCGATATAAGCGTATAAATGTACCCGATCAAATCCATTACGGATTTAAAACATTTACGAGCGCATACGTCTCATATATATGCGTCTGATATAGATATATTTATAAAATACAAATAAAACTAGTGTTTGTGTATATTGGAAAATCCCTACATTTAGTATACTGTAATATATATATATATATCCATATATAAATATATGTAGGTGTCTTCTGCAGTGTCAGTCGTACACGCCTAATATATACCTCATATATACATATATAATATTAAAAATCATTGGGTGCGCACGAATGTGCAATATATATCTTCAGAAGAATACAATAATAAGATATTATTGTTGTCATTGTTACGTTTTTGATTTGTGCGCTATTATCCCTTCTATACGAATACCACCGGATGATTTACGTTCGTACAAAATGTCCCTTGTGAATTTACTCGCACGTATATTCCGTTTAAACATACACATATACATACGTGCACACACATACATACACATATATATATATATCGTAGTCAGAGAGGGTTTGTAAGATTTCCTAAGTATATACACGGTTACTGAGTTAGGTCGTGATTAAGGTTTCATAGCCGGTTAGTTCTTTAGAATTTACTGATCTGTTTGGTTCGTTTTTTCTGAACCGATTTTCTCGTTCCATCAAACTAGTCGTGTAATTCCTTATTAGAGTAAATGAAGCCCATCGCGATAAATGATAATTTGTCAGCTGTACGCTAACAATTTGTCTATTCAGTTAGCTAAACACGTCTTTACTTTTACTCTAAGGATGAGAGTTAGCTTGCAAATCATCCGATTTCTGGTTAATAGCTTCGTAATATTCGATAAATTCGGCCAGTTATCATTTCCAGTCTCTGCGGCTTGTCTTGTGTCACCAACGTGAACATCGAGCTGCTTGACTTTCTTTTTTCGAATGTTATCGACTAATATTATTGGATTTTCCCTTCGTCTATACGGTTTAGAACCATTTCGTAGGTGATCGAATTCTGTCCGATGAATTTTTAGAGAATGTTTATTTCCAATTGCATTTTTACTACCCATATTTGCAGCTTGTGTTTAATCTCATACGCATATATCGTGTGTTTACCGAGGATTAAGAAAAAAATTTTTGTTAAAAATTCTAACTTATAAAAAAAAACACGCGTTTTCGTTAATCGCAAATCGTTTACTTAAAATTAAGGAAAGAAACGAAGTCTGTCTAAAAATAAATTCAATCCTCATCGTTATTATATTACATCGTTACGCGAAGTGAATTTACATTTAAATTCCTCTTAGCCTGTGTAATAATATAAAACGATATCAGTATACGATATGGATCATTGCCAGTTAGTTTAATGTAAACGAACGGGGATTACATGCACTGTAGACTATTATAATTGCGAATGTCGAACCGCGCTATTATCACCGGCGTATGAATGAGAACACAAACGACACCATGGCGCGGTAGTTAAAAGAGCGTACGCGGTTATAAATTACTTCTGCATTTCCATATGAAAGATAAATGAACTAACCCGCGTGTAGTGTTTTGATTAAAAGTCTAATCTGCTATATTCTTCTTATTATTTACGTTCAGGTCCGTCGAACATATTTCTATTCGCGTTAGAGAATATGTCAAACGACCTTTTAAAAGATTTCACGTTTTGCGTTAATTTACTGTTTGTTATCTTATTTTTCTTACGTTTTTCAATTCGTTTAGTTAACTAAATATAAATATATGAAGGATTTTTATTCACTTTTTGAAATATTTTCATTTCCTTCTCTCCTGGTAGGAGTTCTATGAAGTTCTTTGACTTTTGATAGAATATATATATATATAAACGTTAAAAAGCAGTTAAAATTACTAAATTTTGAAAAAAAAAATCTTTTCGACTATTAAGCCATTTTCAAGTAGAAAAAAAAATAAAAAGTATAAAAAACAGCTGAAATAAAAATAAAATGTAAAAAAAATAATTTATCTATTGAAAAGTTTGAGCTGTGTCGATAAACTATTACATTCAACCAATCAACGTGTACCTAATGATAATCTATTCCTAGCTACGCCCACAACCAATCGAAATGATCCACATTCTATGCCTAATCTAAAGTTGATTAAATGTATACTATACTTCTTAAAATTGATTATTCGGAACATTTATAATTTTGTTTAATATTATCGATATTGTGCTTTAATCTTTACGACATTTTCCGAATAATGATTTTTCATCATTGTTAACATACGAATTCCAAATGTTTCTTTAAATTTTATAGCCTAATTGTCGGCCTTTTTCTCCTATTTATAGTTTTCACATTAATTGCAATTTAATTTCCGAATTTACTGATATATCTCTATGTTCTATTTTGTCGTTACCGATTGAGATTTCAATAATGCGTTATTATTATCTATTATTGCTAAATCTATGTTATATTTGTTTACTTTATAGATACGACTTCCTATATAATTTGTCAAACCTAAAAACTTCTCTTTTAGTTTTATCTTAAACTTTTTTCAACTATATGAATGAAGTATTTATTTATTTATTGTTGGTTTATTATGTTTTTTTTTTATCACTGTCTGCTAAAATTATTTTTGTTACTCTTTGACAAGGTTCCTTAGACTGGTTAATGTATTTCTGAGAAGAATGAAACTTTAGGTGTTATTGTGTTTGTTTTTGTAAGTTTTATATACGTATATAAATTGATTCTTTTTTCTGCTATTTTAAATGTGAATTGAATATTTTTATCACAGTTATTTACTTTTTGGCGAGGTAATTCCGAGTATCATTGGTGAATGATATCTCCAATCTTGTCACTACACATATAGATAAATTGATTATTGGCTATATAAGCCAGATTGCAATTATATATATATATATATATATATATATATATATATATATATATATATATATATTATAAAATAGTTTAGATACAAAATTGTTCAACATGTTATCCTTTATATATATAAAAGTTTGAAGATGACAGATGCCAGCGGGTTGTTTGAGAGTATTTTGCCTATCGGGCCCTGTATTTTGTGTTTTAACTTGTGTCGTGTGAGTGTTTGGCAGTTGTAGATTAAGCGTGTGACTGTTGGTTCTGTTAAATGTCCGCATGCAGTTTGTTGATGGAGGGCTTTTGTTATAGAGATAATTATGTGATATGGCTGTACGTAGACGGTTTAGGGTACCATATTATTTTCTGTGTGTGCCATCTGGAGGGCACCAAGGTTCTATGGTTGATTTTATACTCCTAAGGAAGGTTGTTTGTGAGGTCCAGTCGGTGATCCATTCCTGTTTACTCTTGTTCATTAGTACGTGTATGGAGGTGGCGAGTATTGTGGTACTGGTGAAAGTACCATAGACCGAGCTTCAAGGTTTACTTTATCACTACCGTGCATCTTAATGTGACTTGGGATCCACAGAAAGCGGATTTCCCATCCTTCCTTATTTAGTGCGTGTAGATTGTGTTGGATTTCTAATATTATGGTATTTTTATTGTCTTGACGGCATATTAGTTGTAGAGAGGAGAGGGAGTCTGTTATAACCAATACTTTTCGATGTGGAAGTATAGCCGATCCGATGTACTGAATACAGTACATAATTCCATACAATTCTGTATCCAGAGAAGTGCAGATATCGCTTTGTCGGATTGAGTGTAGTATATGATCAGTTTGGTCAGAGCAAGCTGCTGGTGAATTCTCGCCGCCTGCTATAGATTTTATGGGTATGTGTAGAGTCATTGTATTTTTGAAGAGTGCTTATATCATTTATTTTATAATTTATTGGGTGTGTAGATTTATTGTGCTGTGTTGGAGATAAATCTATTTTTGTTTCGGAAGGGTCCCAAGGAGGTATCATTATATTGTAATTCAATGTTGATTTTGGAATGAAGCTTATGTGATATGTTGATAATATGCTAAGTAGCTTTGGTATAGGGTCATTTGGAAAATGGCGGTTAGGGGGATGTACGTTCTTTGGTGTATGCAAATGTTTTATTGCAGCTAAGCAGTCGGCTTAAATAAAGGTAAATATGGTATTTTCTGTAGTATATAAGTGGAAAAGATCCTGCTAATGCACGCAAGCTCTTTGATGGTAATGAGGGATGCACTGCAAGGATGGATCGAAATCCAGCATGGTGTACTGTATCTGATGTTCTTAATATAGATTTACTGGCTGTTGAGTATTAAAAAAAGAGTAATACAAAGTTTATCACTGAGGCTATAGGTACCAATGGAAAGGTTTGTGCGCCGGCTCGTTATTTAGAATTTCGGTAATATTATATGTAGTCTTCCAACGGTTCAACTTGAAAGCTTCGTAAACTAAAGCGAATAATAATTAACGACAAAAAAATATCAATGGTATTAATAATAATAATAATAATAATAATGTATAAGCCACGATGAATAATATCTCGTTCCAAAATGCATCGTAAAAGCTACTCTTCATTAAAAATTTGTTTAGTTAATAGAAACATTCATGTCTTATACGCGTTAATTAATTATCCATAGCCATACGATGATGATCATGATAATGATGATGATGATATTATTATTATCACTGTGTCGATTTTTCTTGTTTGATTTTAGAAATCGGTCATAAACTTTTTATCTCCTATTTCGCTTTATATGTTTCTTTTTGTTTTGTTTTTGGTCTTTTATAATCCGTACATGTTTTTCTTAATTATTCTACGTTTCACTCTCCATCCTCTCTCTCCCCCTCTCTTTCTTTCTCACTATATATATGTACATACATGTATGTATCTAGTTCTGCCCGTATTAACTCAGTCTGACTGCAGGCATGTACCAACATCCAACAGTTAATCAGGGTGATCAAAGTCTTTTAATTATCGTGAAAATTCTCTTTTCAAATACTAGTAGTAAAAGCATGAATAAGAACTTCTTTCTCACTGCATTTCTATTTTATAATTCAATATTATACATATCGGAGTTATGTACGTACGAATGCTCGGTATGCGTACCGTATTTTACATTAATTACATATATATGCTTATGATTAAAAAACTATACTTTAATAAACCTATATATATATATATATATATATATATATATTTATGGCAAAACATGACTTTTACCAATGTCATCAGCGGTTTCTTCAAAGAATTCTTGTGATGCAATGGATGAATCACATCTTCTTTTCTTCGTTATCTGATTACAAATGTCGTGACCAATCATGTAGTTTTTGCGATTAAATCTTGTCATTTATTCCGATCCTGTATATTGTCTATTATCGCATTGACATCCCATTTAAAGAGGAGTGGATGGGTGAAGGAGAAGGAAAGGAGGTACAAACGTGATAAAAATGCAACCACTCACTGATCGGCAATTCCTGCTGTTTATAAAATTAAGAATTTTTTCACGCGGTTAAATCGAAGACTTTTCTTCTCTGTACTGACTTCTTCGGAGTTATCCATCAATGCAATCGCTAACGAATTATCGTGATACTCCAGTCTATGAAGGTACTTTGTCGCCTCATCCGATATTACTTCTGAGACATACCTCGCGTCGAGATCGGGTATGTAACGTTTTGTTAGAAATGAACCAAAAGGCGTTCGTTATTGTACGGAATAGTTTGTTTTGTACGCGTTGTACGATGAGTATGTTTCTTTCGAGCATCCCCATATCGGTGCCCCGTACCGCCGAATCGGCTTCAACAGCATATTATAAAGCAGAATTTTGTTCTCTAACGCCAATTCCGAACATCTTCCTAATAATCAGTACATGTTGCGGAGTTTGCTATCCAGATATTTTCGTTTCACCATTATATGGTGTTTCCAGGTTAATTTCTTGTTCGTATGTATACCAAGATAACGTACGGTATATCTTTTTGCGATACTTCGTTGCCATCGATATAAATTTTCGACGCGGAAGTTATACGACGGTTTGTGAAGATTATCTGCGTCGATTTAGACGTGTTTATAGGCGCTACTTATCAAACTACGATTTCACTTTTACAATCGCACGCTGCACGTTCGTATTACACTCTTGTAAATCGTTAGCGGAGGAGACCATCTACGAATGTAGCGATATCGACATTGTTCACCTGTAGTATATTCAAATATAACATACAATAACGGCCCTAGTACGCTTCCTTGCGGTACTCCAGCACTTATTTCACGTATTGTTGATAAAAATTCGACGCATTTAACACGAAATGTCCGATGTTGTAAATAGGATTCCAATAACGTATACAATACTGAGTATGTAATGTTTTATTTAATAAATCAACCCTGCATGCCACACAGTCTCGAAGACTTTTTTTACATCGAGAAACACACTAGTGCAGATTTCTTGTTTTTCTAAACAGTCTTCAGTTTTACGAACAATACGATGTGCCTGTTCAATGGTGCTATGTTTCTGTCTGATACCAAGCTGGTGTAGCGGGTGCTTAGCAGTTAATGCGAAGAAAACAAAATTTGTTGTGTATGCGTATCAAAATCGAGATGCGCTGGATGGTAAATAAAAATACCGTAATAAATAGCGTACGTGAAATAAAATATTTAGACGTTGTAATGGTTAATAAATTATCTCGGAGTAGCCGTATAGAATATACTAGTAGTAAACTCGGGAAGCTAAATTATATATATTTCATTATCTTAAACAGTACTTTACTGGAAAACAATTGCATTGGTTTTATCTTGTTTTCTATCGACATATTTTATCGTACGCTATAATACACTGGGGTGGGACTGCTGTGATACGACCATTAGAAATTTTTAGAGAATCATTTGTTTGGGAAAAATTATTCCGGTAATATTTTTCTTAAACTAAAGCACATTTATAAATTGCGCTTACTCGAGTTTGTATTTAGAAATAAATAATTGATATTCGGGTTTAACGTGATCATCCATGCACGACACTGTACCAAACTTATACAGGCACTTTATATCGCCCCGCATATTACAATACTCTACCTACAGACGTAAGGAATAGTTTTTATAAGAGGACTATAAGGCTAGATTAACTAATGTTGATTGTGTTTCGTATGTGCTTTGAGTTGGAAAAAGCGATTATTTTGTTCATACATAAGAACGATAATATGTATTTAGTTTTTCTTTTTGCATAAATGAGCATGTTTTGGACATGTGTACCTAGTAAACGTATGCTAAATTATATATTCCGGTGTTAGGTATATATATGTATATGTTCTCTTTTTCTCTCGTTATAAGTGTATGTTTTTTCGTTTTTGTGTAAAATGTGTATATTTATGTCTAAATGTGTAGTATTATGCAATGTATAACGGGTATAGTTATATAAGATATTTCTATATGGTGATTTACTTTGTTGCTATTTTGGTGCCTAGTAATATAATGTATAACGGCACTAGGATAATAGTATTATTATGTAATCGGCGACTCGCGCAGAATTGTGCCTGCGTGTAAATCTTGCGTGTATTATTCTTCGGTATAATGTAATTTTGGAATAAATTCAATCGAATTCAATTAAATTAAATTAATTTTTTTATATATTATTGTTACTGCATTATTTTATATATTTTCACTAAGCCATTTTATGATCATTATTTATCGCGTCGTTATTACTATCTTTATTTCTCCTTATTATTATTATCGTAAGTTCTGGTATAAGAAAGTTCGATGGTTATTTATAAATTATCGGCGAACATTAGAAAAACCGTCGATGATGTAATAATTCTGTTATTTATCCCGTCGGTTTTTGTTACTCGGCTCCTGTTCCGATGGAATCTTCCAACTATTTACCATGATAATTATTTTATAACTTCTCGCTCGCGTACGTGAAGATGGATATTATGTTGTTCTGTTTCGGTTATATACGGATAGAACTTAATGCTCGATATGTTCTATACGAAAATAAGGGGTCATTAACTTCTTATTTTCATACGCATCTGTTCGGATAAATCTTTCAACGCGTATATTCATGTTTTTTTCCGCGTTCTTTTTTTTCAACTTCTAAACAATCTTCAACAGAAGCAGCGGAGAACCATCGTCATCCTATTAAACGTTGTTTTCTTAGGAAGAAGGTTTATGCTTTCCGTTAGACACGCGCATATATGTATATATATATATATATATCTTTAATTCGTTATTATTTTACGAACGAAAAAAAGTTAGTCTAAATTTAAGTATTGTTAAAGGATAAATGTTTCCTCAGGGATTTGCGCTAAAAACTATCAAACAGGGTATATAAAAAAATACGTCTGAAAGAGGACGAATACGAACAATTATAAATATACCTAATCGTTATATATATATATATATATATATATATATATATATATATATGTATGAGGTTTTAAATAAAAATTTACCAAAAATTTACTTGCTTTACCGATTTGAGGATTAATGTTTTTTTTTTATTTCGAAAATTGTCGTACATTATTTAGTTTCTGCAGTTGGAGACATACCAAATAATCGTAGTAGTAATGATAATAATAATAGTAACGGTCAGATGTGTTATTCTTTTAAGCAGCACTCAGACGCGCGTTTCAAATTTATTAGATAACCTGATAAATGAAGTCCCTTTACGATCGTTACAACTGCGTTAAACGTATTAACGGTATATTTAAAAGTCATTTCCATACGCTTAGTATCCTACGCAAAATTTTCTAATACCGTATAGCGATGATAAAATTACGCGATAAATGTATAATTTTTTTATTATAAAATTCAAATTTGTCGGAACGGTTTGGATAAAATCCGATGGCCATCACTTGAAATGTAATTCCGAAGACTAATGATAATAATAATAATAATAACGATGAATACGCGAATAATTATCGAGAGGAAAAATGAGATATATTAGGCGATCCATTTTCCGAATAAGAAAAGGTAAAAGATGGATCCGCGGTTATCTACCGAGAACGGGTCATATGATCGATAGTAGTATTTTGGATCCGGAAGGAAGTATAGAAAAACGAAAAGGCTACATCAAGTGTCCCGTACGACAGTTTAGAGTTTTAACAATTGCTGTAGTAAAAGTTTTTTGTTTCTGAAATGTCTGTATTACTTTTATATTACTTTTCGCGCACCGTATGACTCGGAATAAAACTCTGCAGATTCCCCTCGGTACGTAAGCAAGGAGACACTAAATCGTGATCCAATTAAAAAAACACCGAAGAATTTATTATTTTTTTAATGCACTATCGTTGTCTCTGTTATTAAACGAACACAACTATTCCAGAAAGGGACCGTGTTGACATATTTTACAGATTGTCTTTGACATAAAAATCCAGACCGACGATGCGATATTTTTATAGTCGGTCTACCGTTTAATTGATGTACTGTTACCAGATTTTAGGAGGCTGTTAAGTTTTAAACGATTTGACGGAAATATGGCTGTGTCCAACTTTTAAAAATATTAAATTGTTGTAATTTCTGTCCTATTTGCGATATTAATGTGAAGCAAAGCTTAGAACGAATTGCGAATTTCACCATTATTGCTGTAATAGTTTTTGAGTTAAATTGGAACAGACAGACAGACAGACAAAAATTAAAAAAAATTAATTTCCAGTTTATAAAGTAGCCCAGTGCATCGATTATAATGATAATATTCGCAAACAGACACTACAGTTTTATATATTAGTATAGAATTATAGATAATTATAACAATAAATTTCTTTTGCCGTTAAAAATGTACCGAAACATTAATCAAATATATGAAAACCTAGCGCGCGGTTAATATGAGCGACCAACGCTAGTAAAAGGATTGCGTACCGATGACCAAACCCGATATACAACGTATTTCAAAAGACTAAAACGAGAATATCAAAATTATTCGAACTTACAACAGAATTTCTCTTCCGATATTACGTAAAAGTTACCTCGTCATCTAAAGCGAAATTATTAAATAAATCTAAACGTTAATTAATGGAATAATTTATTTATATAAACTAATCGAACCGATCCGCGAGCAATATAGATTCTTTTCGGGCTTTGATACATTTGTAATTATGCCATCGCTCCACGTGTTGTTAGAATATTATCGAGGAATAGTCGTTAAAATTTCTTTAATCCAAGAACAGCTCAAGGCTGTCTGAGAGGAAAACATCTTTTTAAAACGATGGAAGCTACGAGTATCACATCTGTTCCTCGTTAATCGATGTAGATTTTTAAAAGTTTTATCTCCGAATTACAAACTTACGACGGTTTTCAATCAACTCATCTAGATATTCCACATTTTTAAATGAAAGCTGGAAAGCACCAGAGTGATGAGCTTAAACTCACTACAATCCTAACGGAATTTCGAAACTCCGCAACATGTTTAACTTCTTAATATTCGACATAGAGAGAAAACAAAACAAAAAACTCGGGCCTTATCAAATTCCGTATCCATATTCATTTCCCTCGCACGTTGATAAGCCGTTTATACGAAATCACCGGTAAGTTATCGGTACAACGACGCTAGTTAATACTATCCCTTATTAAACTGCCATTATTCGAGGAGGTGAAAGTTAAAACTAGTGCAAACGATCGACAACTATTAAGTCTCTGTAAAAATGCCGAAAAAAAATCTCTAGTCTTCCTCGCGGTGTACACGCTATCAAGATTTTGGTCTGACAAGAAAAAAAAAACACTATAGTATAAAAACTACCGAGCGTGTGTTAATCGCCACGTTACAAATAACCCGTCAGTCCTCATCCTCAGAAGACTATTCAACCCGAATGTGCTAACTGCAAATGAAATCGTATAACTAACTACGAAGGTATATCGGATCGAGTCAAAATTCCATCTTTACTACTACTGCTAAATTTATCAAACCCCAAATACATTTTTGCGACAACGTCGAGCACATCTTTTGTGTAACGACTGTTCTGAAATTTCTTAAAACAGACCTTCAGAACAGCGATGGCTTTGTTTTAGATGAAATAAAACGAAAAGAGTAAAAATATTGTTTAGAAAAAAAAAATAAAAATTAAAAGAACTCTTTGAAATGAAAAGTTTTTAATATTTATTTTTCACGGGGAAATATGAGAAAGCGTGAAATTCGATGAAACAAGATGTGCCGATTATATATATATATATATATATATATATATATATATATATATATATGTGTGTGTGTGTGTGTGTGTGTGTCTGTATGTGTAAGGAATGACAGGAGGTGACGGGCGATAAAGTGAGACGTTTAATGAACCGGATTTACAGTTTGATTAGCGAAGAAGCGGTAATTCACATGGATGAGCTTCAAATAATAATCATCATCCTTGGAGCAATGAAAATACTTTAGGAGACTTGCGAACGATATAATGCCTGAAGTCTCTTGGACTAAGATGCCGCCGCTAACTTGTAATATTGTATAGGTTTCGAACAAAGACTAAAACTGACTAAAGACAAACGTTATAAAAGAAACCCTGAGAAACTGGCATAATAAATTATATATATATATATATATATATATACATATATGTGTGTGTCGGTCAGATACCATTTTTCGCGAAGTGCAATACTTTACGGAATCAAACTTGTCAGACAGAAGATACTACACTTTACCTAATAAGAAAAGGGTTAAATCTTAGAAGCAGCGATACTGAATGTGGATATCGCCTTACATATAATTCTTCGAGCCTATTTTATACCGTTATCTGTCTATAATGAACTGAATAAAACATAAAAATAAAATCGTCGATTAACTAATCTCATCCCCCTTCGTTAATCTTATCGGGTAATAATAATAATAATAATAATAATATCGCTTCGTCATGGAGTGCACGTCATTTTGTAATGTCGTACAGTGACTGATCTTTCTCTATCTTTCTCTACCTGTAATGTATTTGCCAAATTAAAAAGTCTAATATTTCACCATAATGTCGGGTAGTGTGATTTCTGCGGGTATTAATTAGAAGTGTGTATATGTGCAATCTTTTTCTTTAATAACAGTATACAGGTTAAATTAAACTCATGCACACAAACAAATATATATATATATATATATATATATATATATATATATATAACATAAATGATAATCGATGATATAGTTCAAATATAGTCAACGACGTCTCGAGTGATATGAAGTTATCCTAAGTAGTCGATATAGTAATAGTCGAATAAATATCCTGAAAATCACGTTTGAATAATTAAAAATCGATTATTGCCTGCCTACGATGATTCTAACGAACTGATAACTTTTTAAAGATATCTGATATTTGATTAAGACACACACACACACACACATATATATATATATATATAATCAATGTTCAGCGGTCTGAAGATTGGATTGATGTCATAGTAAAAGTCATTTCCAATGCAACCTTTTCCGTGGTGCAGTACGTCACATTATTATTAGTCGCAGGTTGTACTTCTTCAACTCCATGACCGTTTTTCGAGACCAAACTGCTTTATTGTAATTTTCGGTGATCACAAAATGGCCCGATCATCTACAACTTTATATATATATATATATATATATATATATAACGATATACTTATATCAGTCCACTGGCGGACGATTTTTTTCATGGATTCTGGTTCTACGCTCCTCTGAACAGGTTCACGACAGCCGTTTTTAAAATATCATGTTTGTATCCTGTTATCGCCGATATAAAAAATCGTTAGACCATCATTTATCGATGGTCAAGATTGCATATCATATAAGTCACACGTTAATTTCCATTCGTTTTCTGATCGAAGTGAGATTTCTTTTGTATTCCAGTATAAAGTTCAACATTACTCACGCAATGTTCGCACTTTTCAGAATATTTTCAATGCCAAAGTTTCTGTTCTATGTGACAAAAACCAGTAGTGAACGTATACGTTCATTTCTAAATTGATTGATATATCTTCGGATTTATTATAAATTTATATATATATATATATTATATATATTATAAAACGAACTCTAGGTTATAATTATAAAAGGAAAAACATAATCTTGTGAATGTGTAAAGAGAACAAGTTAATTAAAAATGAAAAAATAATTTCTTAGTGCTTTTGAACAAAAAAAAAAATTATTCGCAGAAGATATATATATATATATATATATATATATATATATATATATATATACATATAATATACGTCTGATATTGTATTGATCTTAAAAATATAATTTGATGTATTTATATATATATTTATATAACAAACATTGATAAGACTGTACTCATACATATAAACGTATGTTTATAAAGAACTTCATCAGGTGATATAGGACATTTATTCGGTCATTAGCGTTTTTACGATTTAGACGTGTAAATATCATTTTTCATTGTATTTAACCAGGAAAAATTTGATCGCAATTATGCGGCTGAAATAAATGTCATAATTAATGTTCATCTGTGAACCGATCTTAACCAATTCTGGCCATTATATTTAACCTCAGAAAATATTTCTACGGTTCTTAATTGTATTCTAATTCCGATTTGTAATTATATATTCTCACATTATATACATATATATATATATATATATATATATATATATATATATATATATTGGTAAATTAATACTTAGTTTTCAATTATACCGTTATGTTTAACACCATATCCACGCATTTCGTTCCAAAAATGTCGTGAGGCTAATAACAGAATTGCGTGGATGTTACTATTAATTACAATATCAACACACGTCAGCTACCTGCCGTGATTAGGAATGATACTTAACGATGTTGCTAAATTTCTTTTAAGTCCATTCTGGGAAATATGATTGCTATCATTAAGTACTAATGAACCCGTTCGCGCCAGATATATATATATATATATATATTTTAAACAGTATATGGTTTATTTTTATTATTCCTATTATTTTTGTTACGTAGATGTGCGGCTGTAATGTTGCGATTATTTGATAATTATTCTTATATGATGATAATTGTTATTATTTCGTGATCTTCACGTGCAGGAATAAATATTCAAATAAAATAAACTATTTATGCATATATATTCTTTTACTATATCATTCTTACTCTCATCTTCGTTTACATTACCCTCGTGTTTCGGTATTATTATTATTATTACGCATCGCCATCCAGATATTCGTAAACATATATAATTTGTAAAAGTTAAGGAAAATATTTAAAAACAATTACAATAATTACTTTCTTTTTAAAATAAGAAACAATAAAAGTTAACAATAAAAATCACTGGCAACAATAACTAATAAACAACAAAGCTTTCCGACAGTTACGCTATTTTCATGATAAATAAATTATAAATAATAACGTTAAGAAAAATAATATATAGAAAAATATATACTTAACTAATAAACTACTAACACTTGTCCTATCTAGTCGTCTCCTACTTTGATTAAGTCTAAACGAGAGGATAAATTCTGTCGCTTATAACAAATTGTTTACGAAATAAAGGAATTAATTACAAAATTACTGTTATCGCTTTTAATATTTTATTATGATAGTTATTATTAATTTTTTATCGTTATATTACTATCAAAACGATCATTACGTTTTTACGTTTTCGTTTATGATTATTACTGTAATGATGATGATGGTGATTTTTATTATTATTATAATTATGTATTCGTTGCCGAATGACTAGCCCGGTTGTACGTTCTTTTTGCGTATAAAATGGACTAGCATTCAAGTTCCTATTTCCGTACAACACGGGTATGCGTCTAAATAATCATATTGTACAGATTCAGATGAGACGTTACACATATATAAATAAAAGTATACATATGTGTATATATGTATCAGGCAGCAAATATTGTCATGATGATCACGATCTGGTCACTCGTTTAATCAGACTAGGCCAACAATTACGATACCCTGTCAGTAATAAAAACTACGTCCAGACGCCTTACCAATTACGTTCTTCCAATAATTTTTTCTGGAACTAACAGTGACGAACCCATATTTTCCGCTCTTATTATATGACAAAAGAAAAAAAAATCAAATCACCCCGTGTATTTTTTGTGCATTATTGAAAATAACCTTTTCATATTCCTATTCTCATTTAGTATAAAGACATTGTACACGCGTAAAAAAAAGTTCCTTCAACTTCCCAGTCAAAAATATTAAGAATTATAATAAATGCGTCACGGTACATGCGCAACGACAACCTGCATCACGACCTAAATGTACCGTATGTGTGCGAGGTAATCCAAACAAATAGTTAGTGTACGTTACCTTCACACGAACCGACTGGCACAGTTAACTTGCTAGATAGTGGTAACGATGTCCATAGACTGTACCGTTGCACCCCCTTAGACCTTCCACATCGATTTGATCGATAACTCCGAGTATCATTGATGAATGATATCTCCAATTTACGACCCATATAGATAAATTACTTATTGGCTATGTAAGCCAGATTGCAATTTTTTATATTAAAAAATCGGAAGTTTGTAGTGTAACCTAAGCGATCCTCATCAGTCAGAAGATTAGCAGAGAGAACTGGTTAATCGACAAACATCAGAAAAGTAATACGAAATGCTTTGCCATTGTCCTTTCCCGACATCGTTACTTTCGCAGTAAGCAAGCTGGTGCTTATTTACCGACCAATTGGACGGAAATTTCAGTTAGGCGTTTTTTTGTGGTTATAGGTTGTACAAGTTAAACGCTAGCAAAATACACGCGTATTTATTTCGAGTTAAGTATAGCACTTTTTAGATATTCTGCCCGTTATATTTAATAAGGCATCTGTCGAAGCTGTCAGAAACTTTGCCAATGACTCATTAATTGCGACCTGGAAACGATGATGAGACAGCCGTTTGATCGTATGTTTTTTGCGAAGATCTTTTTGATAGAGTCCGTATAAAAAATTTAAATATAAATTTTTACAACGCGCAGATGTTTTCGGCGCGTGTCAAGTTCGGCGTTTATCTATACAGATTTCATCTTTCGGCTGAGTCTAGTTGCAGCTGTGTTGCTCCTATGAGGAGGAAGACATTAAACACTTCTTGTTTCATCGCCCCTACTTCTCAGACCTTCGTTTAGAACATAACAATAACCGCGCTATACCTCTGTGAACCGCAACTAAACGCTGTAACAAATACCTGATTACATAGAGACAGTGTGCGATACTTAGAAAATTTAAGATCGTTTTAATATAAGTCATTAAATATTTTCAATTGGAAAGCAGATAAGAAACTATACCCGGTAGCATAGTGTGTGCTAGTGCATAGTTTTTTCCTTAATAAAATTACTATTATGCGTTAGTTGTCTAAACTAAGAGAATTTCTAAATTTTATGCTGGCGGCCGAATTACTTACTCGTATAGTTAAGCTGTTTTCTATTTTTGATTCGATAAAACCAGTTTTTTTTTCGATCGATTTTTATTCAAGGGTATGTTTGTTTACCTTATTTAAGTTGTTCCGCTATCTTTAGGTTGCGTTTACCATTTAATCAAGTTGATCCACGCTATTTTATCTTATTCTATTCTATTTTTTACTTTTATTAATATACTGTTCGATTTAATTTTCTTCCACCGTACTTAGAATTTACTTTTATTATTCTATTATTAGATTTTAAACCGCAAGAGGGGAAAATTTTCAAAAGACACTGATATTTTTACAAAAAAGTATATATATTTTTTGAGAGCACCACCTGTGTCTGGCACGTGCTGTTGAGTTCCAAAATCAGTTTGTTGGATTCTTACCCACTAAAAAAACTCCACCCCCCTAAAATATTAAAAAAAAACTTTATGTTTAAATAATGATGGTCCTGAGCAGCAGGTACCTCCATTAGATATTGATAAAATTAAATAAGATGGAAAAGGGATGTTAAAACATAGTCCCTCGAACCATCAAAAAGTGTATTATTAGATTAGACTTGGAACTCAACTCCACTCATACACGCACATTTTTCATCCCTTTACCATCTTATATTTACATCACGCAGAGAATGCGTCATTTACTTTTTTATGATCTCATTTTCTGTTTCATCGTATACTTATCGAGCAACTAGTTTTTAAGCACACTCATTCTCTGTCCCTTTTATTGGGATAAGCGGCCAAGAGAAAAAAAAAACACGTAATATTAATCAAAAAATTTCGAAATTTATTTACATAGGGAGTAAGGACAAACTAATTTAATCGATTTTTTTTTTCTATGAAATTTTAATTCGACGAATAAGGACAAAATTAATTACCCCCTCCTCCTCCGATTTAATCGTTAATAAATCTGATTAAAATTTTTTTCCTTATTACAGCCGGTGGTGATTTTTAAACTTGTAATTCTTGAATTCAAATATCTCCATGTTAGTAGTTAGTGGTAATAAAGATATCTTAGATTAGAAGTTTTATCGAAATTGTTGAGATAGATTTCGAATACCGAAACGAATAAACTTCACACGAATAATGTAGGACCTATTACGCTTAAATAAACAACAAATTATAGACGACGTATACCAGCCTGTAAGAAAAAATATCAGCAGGACCGTCTTACTTATACCTATCGGACGTATTACATATATGTACGTATTTATGTTGGCGATTAACAACGTTTTCTGTCCTTACGCTATACACATCGTTACGTTATAATAATCATCATAAAGCTTATTACCACGTCGTTCCGAGTGTGGAACCCTGGGTGGTGGTGGGGGTTTTAAGCAGAGCTCTATATTATTCTTCTATCATACTGTTCGAGATAGCTAGAACGACTTGTATATTTTTGAAGCGCCTCATTCGATCAGTTTATTTACATATTCCAAACGACGAGCCTGCTACTTAAAGCTTCCAGCTGTCTATTTTAGTATTCGATGAAACGACTAAAGACAGAGTACAACGCACTAACGTAATTTGAGCATTATTTCCAAGAGTCGTACTTTAGAAAAATACACGTTTGCTATAGAGTGAATATACTTATTGCGACACACACACACACAGAAAGACAGAAATAGTAGATAATATACAGATCAACGTAATTTCACTGTCTTTGTCTTACGCGGCTCGATGTTGTAAAAGTGTGATTCTAATATTCCGAAGACGTCCTAGCCCGTCTGTCAAGACTTACTACCTTGTAAAGTTGTCAAAGTTGTTCTTATTCTTCATCACGGTTCTATCATGCTTGCGCATAGTTTACCGTCAGCCTCATCACAGATGCGATGCAGCTATTTAGTCACCTAAAAATTGTCAGTTTTTTTCTCGAGCTCTTACATACGCGAACACAAAAATCTACGACGTTACACACACACACACGCCAATCAGTTCATTTGCATAACGGAATATTTTCTAGTCTGTCATTCCACAAGTGTCAATGCTGATTTCATATGAACTTCATAGTATGCATATAAACTAAACGCATATTATAGCTATTATACATACATACACACACACACATATATATATATATATATATATATATATATATATATAGAGAGAGAGAGAGAGAGAGAGAGAGTTAAGTGTATATACATACAAGTTTTTATATATATTTATATGCAAAGAAAATATTTTTCAGAGAAAACACTTTCTCAGAAATATTAAGTCAAACTTAATTTAATTCAGTTAAATTGTTGAGTCGTTTATAGTATACGAGTTCCTAATAGAAGGTTCAAAATATCATATTGACGGTTTGCTGATGACACTGCATTCTGCTGTAGGCGACTGCTGAAAATTTAAAAAACACCAGAAAAAATTGGTTCAACTAACCCGTATATAGTATCAACAGAAGTGGTCTTGACGCATCATCTAGATGAGTAGACGCAGTGATTATTAAATGTGGTTCTCAAGATGTATCTGCGATGTTTCGCCAAAGCGGACAATTATAAAACTGTTGTGTCGACCATCCATGATATTGCTATGGCTTGCTTTTGTACTGATGTTCGCAGCACGTGTAATTTTTCTCCCCCCGCTTAGTGTTTATTAATTTCCGAATGATATTATTTCTTGTCGTCGTTTTCATTTTTGTTGCTTCACAATGTCTTCTAAATGTTAATGCTCCGTCTAATGTAAGTTCTAAATACTTAAGGTTGTCAGTGTTACTGAGCTTCGCGCATCGTTTCATACGATTTGCAGTTGAATTTTTTGAAATTGGGTTTAAATATTCACGTTCTTTAGCCGAAAAATAATGTTTGCCATTGTTCGACTCTTACTGCGAAACTGCTACATATAATTGTCTACGCGAAAAACATTCCCACGTCAAATCAATACCAATTCGATCAAATGTTTGTTCTGTGCTTTGTTAATTGCGATGATAAAATAATTTTATGGGAAATTGTAGCCTTAAATTGGAATGGTAAATCTGATAGAATCAGCGGGATACAGGGCATTCAGATCAATCACCCCTGCAGCTTGGTCGGTGAAAATAATCGCTTGGATAATGTTATTTCACCTGCTTTTCACTTGCAATCTCGTACCGTTACATAAGTTTGGAGGACTGAGATTTCGTAGTAGTTTGATAGGCGCTCCTAGTTTAAGGTGAATTTTGTGAGATGGAAGTTCCGCAGGATCGAGTGAATTTAAAAATTCTGTTGGATAATTAACAGTATCTTCTGTATATTAATAACAAAATCAATAGATTTATAACGTTTATTATCGGTACCTCGCATTTTCTTTAAAATATTGTTATTAATTTAGGAAGCCGATGAATTTCGAGGTGTTATTATCGATCCTTCACAAATCCACTCATTCGATTTTTGTAATAAGTCGTCGATTTTTGAATAAATGTGAAAAAATTATATAATATATAGTACCAATATTATTATTTACTAAATCATTATCATGATATATATATATATATATATATATATATATATATATATATATGCGGAACTAGTTTTTGTATTAAATATTCAATTAATCGGTTAATTTATAATAATTAATTTTAAAAAATTGTATTTAAAAACCATTTTTTTAATTAATTATTATAAATTAATATATTAATTGAATATTTAATACAAAAACTGTTCATGCTCGCAATCGCAGTCAAATAATTATTACGCTAAAAAAGATAATTAATCGATTGATACATTAATGGACATACTATTCTATGTCCTTCTCCGTAATGCTCACGATCACGTGTGAAATAGATTTGGTAACGATTGGTATCATAGATTTTTCAAAGAACCTGTACAAGAAACAACCGCCTTGTCTTTATATAATAGTTTAGATTAAAACGTTTATCTTAACGCTAGCGATAAGCATAGGTATAAATAAAAACTTTTATAACGAAAGTGTCAAAACATAATCGAATTGTTATCGGTCGTTTGAATTTTATAAGTTATCAAATTCTAGTCTTCACATCGTTTTGTATGTGTATACGTATGTCTAACAATCGATCGAAATCTCGATACTTCCCTTCTAAAATCTCGTGGTTGGATGTTGTACGCGTAAGATTTCCAAAACAGATAGAACACATACGATTCTACTGAACAGCCATCTACAATAATTTTACTATTTCCTTCGTTCATAATGGCGTAATCCTTTTGTATATCGAACGCGCGCATCTTTTTCGAAATCGATTCGGACGACACACAAAATTCAGAAGTGTAGCAAGCAATCCAGACGATTACAGTCGAATCCGAAAACGAATATTACTACTACTAGGAACTCTTGGATTTTATCTTTTATCGTAAGACCCGAATTCCCAATCCCGTAAAATTGTGTTTTGCCTCTGTTAACCCCCTCCCCACTCACAGCGTATGAGTATAAAATTACCGAATAGAAAACCTGTAATAGTATGTGTAACTGCAGCTATTTCCTTTTCAGGTATATTCCTTTTCAATTTCTACGATGAGTATATATATATATACAAATATTATATATATATATTTATATATAGACATATTATATATATATATATATATATATATATATATATATATATATATATATATATATATATATATATATATGTTCCTACAACTGTGAACACTTTTTAAAGTTGTTTTGTAAAAGGAAGGTCGATTTTGAAGAAACCTTTTCTTTTCTTTTTGGTCGAGATTAAGTTTTATGCCCAAGCAGGTGAGTTGATATTCTAAGGTATTGCAGTCGTGTTTGTATGAAACAACTGCGACAATAGCAGCGCTTATACTCCAAATTAACGTCTGCGTGTGTGTGTGTGTGTTTGGTCGAATGTAACATACAAAATAAAAATTCTTGCGTGTGTGTATATGTGTGTGTGTGCTTTACCCACCCTAGTCCTTCTTTTATTGAGTACGTTTAGCAGTATAAAAGATTCAACACTAACACCGTATCCTATTAAGAACGTTTTTCTATGTGTACTGGATATTTCCGAAAAGCCCCATATATATTATACATAGGTGTGCATATGTATATATATTTATTTATAACAAGTAATAAAGAATTTATTTTCCGGTTTCCTTATATAAGTTTTTATACTATTTTTTCAACCATATTATTACTACTCTTATTTGATTTCGATAACGTCGTAATTGAATAGTGTTCGGTTGATTCCTGTAGTTTGTTTTAGTTTTTTATTTAATAAATTAAAATCCTAAATAAAGTATATAGCAAAATCCTACTATGATGAAGCTTATGGTATGAGAGAGACCAAGTAATTAGTCATTTCATTAGGACGTTCGTTATTTTTAAGCATTGTGTGTTTTTTAAAGAAAATATTAACTAAATTAATTGTTAACAATATAATTAAGCTATTGAAAAGATAATTAACTTAACTTATCATTGTGCCGGTGTACTACCTAGAAATTAAAAATCGTTCCTATATACATACATACATATATATATATATATATATATATATATATATATATATATATATATATATATATATAATCTTGATATATGGAATTAATCGCACGAAATTAATGAGATGTTATCATATTTTTATTAAACTATTTTTTATTCATCGACAATAATGGTGTATTTTTCGGAATTATATTTATTATCGATTTATACGTTCGGACTTTTAACCACCGTTAATCACTTCTAAACGTATTGCGTTTATAAACCAAGGCTTTTATATATATATATATATATATATATGTATGGATGGATGTGTATGTACATGTTAAATATTAACCAACCAAAGAAATAATAATAATATCGTCAATAATGTTAATAATAGTAAATAATGATAAAAGGTAATAATCATAGTAATAAAAATAACCAATCAATCAATCAATCAATCAATCAATAAATCAGTATATTTCAGGAAAATAAAATTACAAGAGTAAATATTAGATATATCGTGCTCGCAAATGCGGCATCGTGTGCACGAGTAGCGAACTAAATCAGATATAAATTCGAATTAGTCATTATAACGCAAGAGTAAACGACAAGATGTTTAAAATGTAAAGTTTTTCTTATTAAAACTTATATAGGAACATAAACAACAATAAGTCTGTATATAATTGTATAAATTAATATGCCAGCTTATAATAGAAGTGTAAATGTATTAAATACGTCACGTGAAATTAAATAGTTAAAATGAAAAAAAAATCATATAAAAACATAAACAATGATAAATCTATATATAAAATACCAAAATGTACAAATTAATACATAATGTCAGTGTGCCAGCTTATAATAGAAGTGTCTCAGTACTGATTTTTATATTAAATATATAGTGTGAAATCGAACAAATTAATTATAAATTACAATGAAAATAAACTATTTTCTATTACTATAATTAGAGATAAGCGAAAAACAGCTGAAACTTATAAGTGACAATAAACATATTAAATCAGAGATAACTGATAATTTATGATAATAAGCGGAGTAAGGAAGAAACTGATAGTGCAAGGAAATCAAATAAATGGGAGTTTTATATTATAAATGAGAAAAATTTATCAATGCTGATGAAACACCCAAATGGAGCATGTTAATTAAGCAATATGAGTTGAGTTATTAATCAGGATGAAACGTACTGCATTATTACCTTACGTCGTTTTTAAGAATTTTTTTTAAGCGAATCTTGATAAGGTTAGGTAAGGAATTAAATAGAACTGTTCCAGCATAAAGGGGCTGAATCCTTGTAACATGTTTACAGAAATTTTTAGTGCGTGCTCTCTCTTCTGTTGCAGCCGATACCATCATAGACATCAATGTTGAAGGATAGTTTATTTTTGTATATATAATTCAAAGAGTTCAACAGTGTATAAACAATAAAGTGGTAAGTATTTGCTTTTAGATACAGCGTCAGAATCAATACAGACATTATTTAATACGATGTTTTGTAAGCGTATTAGTGGCTTCCACCCCAGTGCATTATTCCGTAAACTAGTACGGGCTGATATAGTGATAAATAAAATCTTTGAAGGTGTTTTCTGGAGAAGTACTGTCTTAAATAGTAAAATAAATAGTTCAATTTTCCAAGATAATAGTAATAATAATAATAATAATAATAATAATAATAATGACAATAGTTACAGTAACGATAAAAGTAAATAATTCGAAAAAAGTCAATTGCGTCGTTTTCCAATTTTTTTTTGAACGTGATCAAAAATTATACTTAACCAGACGAACGATGAAATTAACGAGTGAACTGGTTGAATTTATTATAATATTTTCCCCTGAATTATTTTAACCGATTCTTTCCACGTTTTGTATATTCAAACAGTTTAGATCTTTTAGCTAGGCGACCGTAGAAATCTCCTTCGACGATGATGTTATTCACCGATGATATTTGCCAATCGTTCCGTCATGTTATTTTGCACCCAACATTAGTTGACTTAGTGGCAGATATCCAGTCGAACTTTTTCTTTGCTATACGTGTTCGTTCTGCGTATTGTCTTTCTTGTTTTTCTACTGCCGTAGAAATGCGGCGTTTTATATTGTTCGATTTTTACGGACGGATTTGTGATACAAGGCAGCGAGACAGGCATCAACTATGTTTCCAATTCCATCGGTTGCTGTTCCTGCGGCGGATGTTAATATAGAGCATCAGCTCGGAGATACGTGGAGGCAAATATGGATAGATACTCCAACCACGAAGCAGCTACGAAGTATCAAAGCGGACACAACTCCCTGGAAATCGTGATATAACCATTGTGCGGCGAAGAAGTATTATTTACCCTTGTTCCGCATCGGCATACAGCCCTTACAAACAAGCATATCCTCGACCGAAGAGACGGGCCATATTTATTTTTGTCCAGTTTCAGTTATCATAGCATACGAAAAAGAGCGCGCATTTTGCGTGAAACGTTATTTTCGGATTTTCCGCGTGTAGTGCAAAGAGAGTTTTATTCGAAAGTTACCAGATAGCCGCCTTTACGAGACATGTTCACGAGATCTGGAAGACCTGAAAAGTCGGATTTCTGAAGAAATCGCAAAAATTCAGCGACCTATGCTCGAAAAAGTTTGCGAAAATTTTGTATTGTTGCAAATGACGGTCATCTGAACGAAATGATTGTAAACTAATGTTTCGTTTTCCTATTTTTAAATAAAATTTCATTCAAAAATTTTGGTCGAATAGTTTTCGAATTATTAAAAAAACAACGAAACCATCCGTCTTCTTCTGGGTCACTCTTTAAACTTCTCATCATTTAAGTGTACTATAATCAATATTAATGTAATCAGTTAATTATTATAATTATTACATGTGACATTTTTTCCTCCTTGTAATAACAGCTCTTGAACTTAGCTTTATTCAATTTATATGTGGTCTCCGGAATATATATATATATATATATATATATATATATATATATATATACACCAGGGTGTTAATTAGCGCATATACATGTTTGCTAGCGTACGTTTGCGTATGTTAATTACGTAGCTTTTCAGCATATCCATCTGTGGCGATGGCAAGTAATTAATCGAAGATTTACGCTTTATCGTTTGCTCGTTAAAAATCGACCGAAATATTTAAATTATTATACCGACTACATTCTCTCAATTTACCCTCTTTCCAGCGCCGTTTTAAAACGATTTACCGCATCTTTCAATATATATATATATATATACACCTCATAGCATTGACTAATTCTAGTTACCGCTGAAAATTGTAAAACTTTTACTTCACCACCATTACATCCATCTGGGAATATTTACACGATCCAAATCGAATTCACGTTCGTAAAGAAATCCAGAAACTTATTCGGCTATTCCATCTTTCTGTAGTTCTACACTTGTCCTATAAATTAATTCAATCCGACATTCCCAGCGATTTCTCATTTTTCTCGAATTTTTAATTAATTCGATCCGACATTCCTCATCGATTCTTTCGTGTCAACCATATCCTCGAATTTATAACTTTGTCGAGCATGTTACTTTTTCCCGTCTGTACGTTTAAAGTTTTCGTAAGATTCCGCAGTTCCTGGACATCGTCTTGTGCCCAACTCCATTTTAGCCCGGCTAGTCGTTCGACCGCGTGCAGTAATTTTGTTGGATCTCTTATCAATAAAATCGTCTTGCAGCGGTATTTTCGATTCTGAATTATCGTGCCCCGTTTGAGTTTTCCTAATTCTTCTAATAATTCCTTTAGTTATTTCAGCTCCGTACTTTAAGATCGGTAATTTACTTTTCAAACCATCGGGCATTTCCTTTATTATTGAAAACTTTGTTTAGCTTTCCAAATAACATCCGGGCCAGACTTATTTTACTTTTTCGCTGTAATTACATAATGTTTTTCTTTTCCATTATAACTTCTAGTCCTATACACACATACACACACATATATATATAATATATGCGTGTGTATATACTTATCTTTCTTTTTGTGTTTAAAATCCTCAATCGTTCGTATTAACGATACTCTTTTCAATTATTTTCCAACCGGTTAACCCTACAATAAATTTCGCCATATTTAATTCTTTTGTGAAGTATTGTAAATATTTACAATCGGTCTTTTAATATTATATTCGTCTTTGATGTTTTAAAGCACCTCCGTATATAAATATAACGGCTAAACGATGATAATCATAATAATAAATAATAAACGGCGCCAATTGATTAGTTCAACCGTGTCGTCGAATCTTAAATCACCAGACTCTTCTAACCCCGTTCCGCTCCGCTCCGCACCGTTTGAAGTTGCATCTCGCCATGTAGGTTCTCCTCTGCGCGCCTGACCTCAGTATAAAGTCGTATCGATTAATTTACGACGACTAAATCGGAATCTGAATTAGAATTAAACGTCAAAATCTCTGAAAAATATGTTTTATATAGAAATTTTTATAAGAAGGTTTTACCACTTTCATGAGAATTACCACTGGAAGAATATATAACGTAACGCGATAATAACTGATTTATCGTGCTACCGTACTTCTTTCTAGAAATTCCGAAAAATAATCCGCAAATTCCTTTAAGCACTCGTATTATACTTACATACATGTATGTTTATATATATATATATATATATATATATATATATATATATATATATATACTTATTTATTTATTTATTCCGAATTTTTTTATATATAGAGCCTATTGTAAAAAGAATAAAAAAGAACTATCTCATTCATCATCATCACCATCGTTATCATTATTATTAAATCATCTACGCTTCATTAACGTGTAAGACCCGAGATGACCGAGATTTATTACAGCTGCCGAGAATCTACCCCGATACAATAGTCGCCGTAGAAGAAGAAGTTACGTGTATGTCCGATTTTACTTGATGAGTAACCAGTTAATCGCGTTAGTAGTAGTAGTAGTAGTAGTAGTAATAGTAATATAGTAGCGATAAGTAATAGTGCGATCTTTTACGCGAATCTCTGGCGGTTGTTGTTTTTGTTGGAACTTCCAAAGTTGTGGCGATCGGTGTCAAGTTGAAAGTGTGAAAGATTGGTGCTGAACCTGGAAAGGTGTGGCGCGCAAAGTGTAAGTTACCGGAACCACGGTTCGCGTACCGCGATGTTAAATTATAATGTTTGTCGCGCGAATATAAATTTTACTTGATTTACAAAGTGGCTAGGAAAAATTAATAGCCCCGTATTATCTACCGGACTTGAACTGGCAAAGCGATACAGCCCGATATTACACATATTTATGTAATCACACACACATATATATATATATATATATATATATATATGTAATGTGAAGAGAGTGTTATGTACAAATGTGTATATATATATATATGTATATATATATATATACATGTATATCATGACAGTTAGTAGTTCAGTATCTCTAGGTACACACCGATGCAATGAATCAAATGATGTATAATAACGTATGCAACTTCGGGGTCGCAGAATATTTTTCTACTATCTTAGCGATTATAATTATACACTTACTCGTAAGACCAGAGTGACCATCGTCCATTTTGTTATTATTATTATTATTTTCAATATAGTTTTCTTTTATATTACGCTTCGGCTCCATATTTGGATAATTCTTTCGTACGCACCTTTAACGTATTGCAAAGTTAGCCTGTATCAACGTGATTATAGAACAGAAAACACCACTATTACCGCCATTTTAAAAAATCGATATCACTAAGCCATGTATACATGTATGTTTGTGAGTTGTGTGTCGGTATATATCTTGGGTATTACCGAAATAAACCTGCTCTACGAGAAATTTGGAACAATTTAAGAAAGTTCAAAATCTCAATTTAAAAACTAATATTTTTCTGCGGCAAGGTTTTTTTTTGTGGGGTGGGTTTGATATTACGATAGGATAAAATTTATTTTCCAGTTTTGTTCGTACGATAGTAAAAATCCAATTTTAGTCTACACTGACTATCTACTTTATTCGGCACTACCGGAAATCTCCTTCTAATTCTGCTTCATATCCTTTAGTTTTATTTTCGGAAAGTTATATTAGTATTATTATTATTATTTTTTTTTTTTAAATGTACTTCTTTTTTTATGAATTAAAAAAAAAAACAGTTTATCTTCAATTTCCATCTTATACTAGTATCTGCTATATTCTACGTTTTGATATTATTAAGTTATGTTGGGGTACATTTTGTATAAATTTCAATAGTGAGCCCGTAACGAGGATCGATGAAATTAAATATTTCGACATAGTGTTAGATAAACTAAATTGGAGCGCTTATTCGATTGACGAGGCAAAAAAAAATGTAAGAAAATTGAATTATTTATTTTATTACATTTAAAACAGGTTTTTTTTCACGTGACCATTTAAAATGATTGTACATAGCCTTATATCAACCATTACTTGCTTACGGCATGGTTCATCTGGGAAGCGTGGATAATATCGCTTAAAACCGGTTGAAACGTTACAAAAGTCAGTCTTAAAGTGTATCGGTCGTAATGAAAAATCAACAATACCAACGGACATGAAATGGTATTATTAAATTACGCAAAACGGATTGGAATTTAATATAAATTAAAACTAGATGGGTCGATAAAACATAAATCCCGCTCTTCGCTGATAAAACACGTATATTGGGAATACAGGCCTGTTATATTTAGGAGCCAAATTATATAACAACTCCGTTTCCATTTTTATTAAATTATAATCGTCGTAAAAGAAAATTATTATTATCATTGTTGCTTTTTGTACGAAGTTCAAATATACATTTACGTAAATCGGTATATGTGTGTAATGTTCAATACATTTACATGTGTCCCATTATAAATGTTACATACGACACGCTTAAGCTTTAGTTATTAATTACTTTATTCGTTCTAAATTATTTTAAAATTTTTATCATTATAAGTCTCGTACAATAATCTAACCGCATAACCTTTTTCGTGTTTAATATTTCCTATCTACTCGATTAATCTATTGGTGCAATTTTAATTACGTACGATTACTTTTAACGAAGTTGTAACAATAGATAAATATTTTGTTTTTTCTGGGAATTTTTTGTACCGTGTCAAAAATTATAAATTTTTTTTCTATGTATTATTTTATTATTATCTGTTCTCGTTTTTAATTTACACCGAATGTACAATAATTATCCAAATAAATTGAAATTGGAATAATTATTATTATTACGAATACCCGTTTTTAACTGATACAAGCCCTGCCAAAACTATTAACTATAAATAATTCGTTTGTGTTTATTGAATTCGATAAATATATTTTTCGAAAATTTAAAAATCGTCCAAAGTTATCAAATCGTAAATTTTATACTACAGGGTAATTCTAATACAATGGCGCTTCCCCTAGCTGAACCGTAGGTAATTTGCTATGTATATTTATTTAAGAATAAGTGTTACATTAATTATTGTATAAATATTTCTCAATATTTTATCTTTTTTTTTTTAAACTGGGCTTCTACAGCGGTTTACCCATTACAAAAAATAATAAATAATAGCCTTAGTATGTAACTATACAAGTATTCTACAGTCTATAATAAACTTATATAAGTAAATGTAAATGTCCAAGTTGCGGATGGAGAGAAGGAAAGGAATATTGACTGGGAAAGGAACGTGTACTGGGATGAGTTGATTGTATAAAGTAGAACGAGAAGAGAGGTAGTGAGAACATTTTAGAAAAATGTGATTTGCATCAGCGGTGCAGTGAATGTCTGCAGGATGAGAACAGAAAGGAGATGAGATAAGGTGCATACGAAACAGTGAAGCAGGTAACCGATTTTTTCCGAATCGCAGCCTACACATGGTAATAATAAAATTGCGAAGTAGACTAACATGTAATGGGACATTTGTAAAATCAGGGAAAACGAGGGAGATCCGGTTGGAGTAGTTTGAACTGTGATGTGGTATATGGGTTATTCCAAAGAGTTTTCCAGTATTCTTTATGAGCTGTTTTAATAAGGGAGAGAAGATCGATACAGGGAGTGTAAGCAATAAGTAAACTAAGAGGGGAGAAGAATTTGGCGTAGTAATCAGCAAGAAGGTTCCCTGTGATACCAGCATGACCAGGAACCCATGTAAATTTAACAGTGATTCCGACGCCCTGTAATAGAGTGATATGATTAAGAATTTTGAGTATTATGGGAGAGCAATGTGGATTAAAAAGAGAAAACTGCAAGGCAGAGAGACAACTTCTAGAATCAGTAAATATTACGACTTTTTCAGATAATTGATTGAGTTGTATAAAGCGGTGAGATTGAAGAATAGCTACCGACTCAGCTGTAAAAATAGAAGAAATTTTTAAAAGTGTAAATTTTTTAACAATACCTAAAGAAGGAATAACAAAAGCAGCTCCTACGTAATTGTTAGATTTAGAACCATCTGTATAAATGGGGAGAAAATCAGAACAATTTTCAGAAATATAGAATGAGAAAAAGGCGTTGGCAACAGAGGATGGAACTGAAGCTTTGAAGGTTTTGAAAGAATCTATCTTTATCCATATATCAATACGCGTAACTTCTACGTATATAATCTTTTACATAGTGGTCTCCCATTTTCAGACGTCTAGATTCGATTTCGGAACAATTTCGACCCCACTACTACTGAAGGCAGCAAAACAAAATTGATAGTTATTAAGAATATGTGTATGATGTTAACGGTACTCGACAAGTGGATAAAGCGGTGATCCCGAAGAGAGTTTCTATAAATCGTATTAACGACTGAGATAGGATCCGTCCACTGAAATAAGGTGCAGAATAGAATAGGCAAAGAAGTAAAAAAAATTGCGAAGAATACATAGTGTTCTATTTTACACTAGGATAACATCCTAGTTTTATTATTCTAATAATACATATACATTTAAATATGTGTGTGTTTATATATATATATATATATATATATATATATATATGTGTGTGTGTGTATGTAATTTAATAAAGAAGAAGAAAATAAAGTCAATATCACGACGAGTGTTTGTCATGCGTGAAAGAAAGTATAATAACATCCAAATATAAAAAGTGGTTTAGTATAAATGGTGAGAGTACGTCACACACACATATAATACATATGTATGTGTGTGTTTATACCATATTGAAATAATATGAAAGAAAAGGTGTAGAAATTAAATCGTGATTCTTATTACGATTATTTATACATTGTTGGTTCATTTTTATATATTACTTTAGCCTCAATTGTCTGTTCTTACCGCTTCAGTTATAAATAAATAAATTCACATATGATACATATTTTATATATACGTATATATATATATATGAACCATTTTTTTACTACGTGAAAATCGTGACAATGTTTTATTCTAATGATGCGTCACCCGGATCCATGTTAATATAAAAGTAATAACTATAAACGAAATGGTAAAAGTATGAAATAGCAACATTTAACGGATCTGCGTAAAGGTATACTTAAAGTGAAATTAGAACGATATGTGTTGACTTATTATTATTATTGTCAATGAGCAGATTGGTTAAATAGTAGCTTAGTTTTTCACTTATTAAATTATATATTTGAATTAATTTTTTTCAACTTAAGTATAACTCAATTTTAGACCGTTTATTATGCTCGTAATTGGGATTAATATATGGTTACGGTTAAATTTATTACTATTATTATTTAAATTAATATATCATACTAATGGGGCTAGAGGCACAGAGGAAAATAAGTATTAAATTAAATGATACAACCCAATATCATGTAGGAAAAGGATAAGTCTGGATAGCGTAGAAACGTTGTCATCGAGCAGTAGCTGTAATGAAGATGGAAGACCGTAGTATTGTAGTCTATAGGACACTCAGTATATGTTGGACAGACAGTGCAACGTTGCAGGCCGTACACAATGGATCTTCCGATCTATTAAGAAGATAAACGTGTGTCAGTTTAGTGTGGCCCAATCGGGGTCTGCTGACAACTACATTGTCTCTCCGATGTTGTAAGTGTGTCTTCCAAGGTGTTATTTTTGGTTTGATAGATAGTAGCTTGTTTGATTGCCATTCTTCTTGCCATAACTGAAATAATGATGATTTCATGAACCTCTTGAGGTCTGCGAATGGAACTGGTAAATTAGGCACAGGTAATGCAGTTGCTGCTGCTTTTGCTGCCCTATCAGCTAGCTCATTTTCAGAAATTCCAGTATGTGCTGGGATCCAGAGGAATGTGATGGATCGTTCAGCATTTTTAGTAATTAATTCTATAATTGTTTCCGCTGTAGGATGCCTATTGTTGTTAGATACATTATGAACTGCGTTCAAAGTTGGAAGACAGTCTGAGAAGATTATTATTGGCAAGCTAGACTCAAGTTCAGTATTATTATTATTATTATTATTATTATAACTGTTGTTTAATATTGTTCACATTATTACATTAAGTTTTTGCTAAATATATATTATAGGATATAAGAAAAAATATACGAGTGAATTATATTATTATTAATTTTTATAATGATCATTTTATTTATGTTTTATTTTTTCATTTTACATTTCTTCATTTTATTATTTACTTTTAAAATGTACTCTAACGTATAAAATTGAAGTAAATTTGAATTTGATTCGATTTGATTACTATTATTAATATTTTTTTATTTTTTTTTTTAATAAAGATACGATCTTAACTCATTGAAGTTAAATAAGTATCAAATTTAGTAAAGTGTAGCTTCTTACTAACAAGATCATCCTGTTAGCCAGCTTATGGGTTGAAGTCAGTAGTCCATTGACCATGACTACGAAAGTTAGTTTGTATTAATCTATTTATGTAATAGAATTTAATGACTTCATAATAAGTCTGATGGGTGGTGCCTTTTAAGACGCCTGATGTCTTGACTAGTATCTAATAAATTGGTAGCTTCCACATTGACATGTTGGTGTAGCCTCTTCTTGTGTGCTGTAGCGAATTTTCTAATCTCTTCGTTTACAAGCGAAATGTGCAAGTCTCGATGAATATCATCATTTCTCGAATAACGGCATGCATCGACAATTGCTCTTAGTATTATGCTTTGTCTAGCTTGGATCTTTGCTCTAGAAGACCTGCTGGTACAGCCCCATAACTGCAGACCATTAGTATAATTTTTTTAAATTGAAAAAATATTCCATTAAGTTAATTGTCTATAATTCGGACAGGGACAATGTGTGTTCTAATACCTAACGCGATATTAGAACATATTTATACATAAACGTATACCTGTAATTAAAAGCCGGTTTGACGGTCACATAGTCCTAGATGTATGATAAGTATGTTCAGTCCGAAATAAGCAAATATAAAATAAAACGAAAAGTACGGGATAATATTAAACAGTTGCATCGATGATGACATCGAATTAAATTTAATAATTCTACAACCGTTGATTTCGTTTTAATTATTTTTTTTATTTTATTCTTAGTAATTCGAATTAACAAAACCGTCAACGCTGTTTGAGTTATACTAATGTAGTGTAAGTTGATCAGGTTTGTCTAGATTCCTGATCAACTTATTTGATTTAGTGTATATCCTGCATCCCGCATCGCGATAGTAACAATGAACAGACTATAGTGGACGCTCTGAGTGTTGTACCGTGCCTCATTCGCAATGTTGAATTTTCCATAGTTTCATGTTCTTCGCCGCCATTACAGGATGGTCTTATTCTATTTAGAGGATTTTCTATATTAACCACGGTAATTCATTACCACGAGGTAAGTGTTTACTTATTCCCGTAATTTCAATCGATTCTCCTCTTTCATAATTCCATGCTAGGAATTTCAGATATTCGTGTTAAATTTTTCCTAGACTCGAGTCTCGACTTATTTCGCGTATTACATCTTGTTCCTTCCTATGTAGTTTTTTCCCCATCATAACCATCAGTTACATTCTTATGTCTGGCGGTGATGTGCTGTATAATATTTCTATTTTATCGATCGCACGCGATAATTTTACCATACTGCGTTAGCATAATCACCTGAAGAGCAGCACCGAACTAAAGCTGATGTTCTGAATACTCTATATCATTCGCCATTTAACATTTAGTTTGAGTTTGTCGTGTACTTATTTCTCAGGTGAAACTCCGTGATATTTAATATTATTATTTATGATTGTTAATTTATATATATATATATATATATATATTTATTCATTTTTAATATAATGATACGTCCGTTCGAAGATTTAAAATATCCTTCTAACGATTTCGTATATGTACCCAGATCTATAACGGTTACATTCGTCATTTTACCGCACGTATCCTATGAAGACGTATTTCCGCTTCGAATTATAATTTTGTTTTTCTCGACCGTTAGCGATGCCTTTTTTTAGTTAGTAAACACGTTGCTGCTGCAGGTTTATACCTCCATTAGATGGGAGGTTCTCTAAACTAAACCGGTAGTGTGTGATTAAATGTATGTTCATCGTTACTATCGCCAGTAATGATAATAATTATTATTATTATTTTATTGCCGTCACTGCTACCACTACAACTAATACTAACTAAGTTGATATTTAAAAACGTTTCAGAAAGTAGACTACACATGTTCCGCTATTTTTTAATTAATACTTTGTTAAAGTCGTGGAATTGTGTCAAAATGGTAAAAATGTATGTAAAGCGAAGTTGCAGACAACGAATTGGCGCGGTAGATAACGCAGCAGCTTTAATTCTAGGGTAGATGAGAATATTATTTTTCGTCTTCAATATATCATATTCTCGGTACAGTAATTATCCCGGACACCCCTCTCACGATATCTATTATCTAAAGGTGGACAAAAATTACATATATATATATTTATATATATGTATATATATATGATATATGCACGTGTATATATTTATACATGTGTACGTAGATTTATATATATTTCTATAATACATATGTGTGCTTGCGTATGCTTGCCCTATAATGAGTATATGTATTAATAATTTTCATAATATTCTCCGTCAACGAAAGTCAATCCAGTTTTGTTCCCATGTGTTTAGCAATTCATATATATATATATATATATATATATATATATATATATATATATATATATATATATATATAAAAATTCTAAGGATTGATACAGAATGTTTTATTCTTGCTCGTTCGTTTATTCGTGTTTCCTCCATTTGGTAGACTTAAAAATTGCACGATGAGATAATCGTAGAAGATTGGTACCCAGCACCAACTTTTACGATTCGCAATAATTTTATTACAATGCTCACCAGAATATTTTCGAAGAGCTCATTTTGTTTAAATGTTTTTCGTTCTTCAATACGATCTGAACATGATCGGATGTACACCATTATCTGTAGATTGTATCGAAAACAAACCCACAACGAGGAAAAATATTCTGAAGATATTTAAGGTGAAATAATTAAACGTAATCGCGATTGTACGTAACATATATATCATTTTGTCGTACATTTTTATCAACTTCGTTAATTAAAATATATTTATATTTGGTAATATATTTTTTTAAAATTTAAAGATACAATCTTAATTGTTAAATTAAATAAGTACCGGTACTAATAAATAAACAAAACAACATCATAACACAGTTTAATCACTATAAAAGTTTTTTTATTGCAAAGCTTTTCGACAGTTACGTCATTATCAAGTATACACGATAAATATTACATATAAATTACCTGAAATATTCATATAACGACAATTTATAATTTGATATGCATATTCCATTAGCAAGAGGTAATTTTTACTTTCAGATTTATTTTTACGTTAAATTTTATTTATAAAACGGATCTTGAAAAATATTTCTTCATCAAACTTGATATAAATCTCGACACCTGGTTCAGGTTCCATTAAATGTTGAATATATCGCAGAGTAGTGATTTATGCTTAATAATTAATTGAATCGGTTTAAATCCGGTGACTTATCCCAATAATAAATTTAATTAGATTACTAAATCTAGCGAATGTGTCTACGTTTAAGACGTTTGATGCCATAACGGATATCTAGCGCAGTTGTATTACTTCCACATTTACATGATCGTGTAATCGTTCCTCTTGTATTACAGCAAACCTCTTAATTAATGACGTCATCGACAGTAGCTATTTGAAGGCCCGAATGAATATCGTCATTACATGAATATCGATTTGCGTCTGCCGTAATATAATATTTTGACGTCGCTGTATCATTTCTCGCTTGGTGCTGTACAACCCCATAAGGCAATTCCATACGTTCATATCGGTTCAATGATTTGCTTGTACAGTAATAATTTGCATGGCGTATACATCAAATCTGTAAGTTTGTTGCACTTTAGTCTTTATTTGCTGAGCTTTCATTTTTCCGCGAACATTCCGCGACACACGTTTATTCAAGTGCATAATACGTTGCAAAATCCACTTATTAAACAGCATCATTGCCAAGGTATATACAATATTGATTGCTCGCAATACGTAGTGTGAAAAGCACACGAATGTATTTCTGCTCATTTACGATAATCTTCCACCTTCTAGTTCATTTATAACACCGAATCAAAGTTTGTGTGTAACTTTCCACTGATTCCGAAAGCTGTATCATCGGCAAAAGTTACTGCGGTGATATTGTCATCATTTACAGGAGGTAGAAGAAAGAAACATTAATGGAAAATTGGCGTATAACTAAACGGAAAAATTTGATATACAGTACGATTCTTGGTACGTGCGAAATCTTTGTTATTGAAACGGGATCATCACGGAAAAATTTACCACAGATAATAATTTATCCAAACTTGTATTTCAGACGTTCCTTATATATATATATATATATATATATATATATATATATATATATATATATATATATATGCAGCCGTGTCTATTACATTACTGCTAAAAGATAATCTTGTAATCTTGTTTATGTTTGTGTGTGTGTGTATGATGTATATTTACATTCGTGTTTCGTAATATAGTGTCTCATGAGGTAAAATGCAACGATGCCGATGTTTTTGACACTTTACTGTCTACAACAGCTATACCCTCGTTAGATTTATCGAGATAGTTTTCTCAGGCCAGTTTGATCCACACACATCCACACTTGTATATATATATGTGTGTGTGTGTACCTTTCTAAAATATTTTAATTTGGAATAATCTCATCTTTAACTCAGCTGTCAACAAATGATTATATAAATACGTACTATATACATATGTGCTAAATTCATGATTCTGGAATTTTTACATGTCCATGCTTGTCAATAAAATTCCTATTTTCGCCTTTGAAGTGTCGTTGTTTCATTATTAAAATGTGCATGGAAATTCTGTCGAACAGTATTTCCAGTACCGATAAGGTAAAACTAACTTCTAAAATGTCTATGCTGTCTATGTTCTTTTTTTCGTTTTCCAGTCGGTCTCCCAAATGATCACCGATGCCATAGATACTCTCAGGCTAATTATGGCCTCGCCTGGAAACCGACCTAATAATTTCGTACGTATATGGGTTAACATCGAAAATCAATCGCATCGTCGGTGAAAATGAGGAGCTTTAATATTGCGAATAGGACAATGAGAAATTAATAACTTCCAGATCTCGTTATTATACTTCATTAGGAACACATTATATATATATATATATATATATATATATATATATATATATATATATATATATATATTTGATACCGTTGCCACACACGATTATAATTTACAATTTGTATAGGAGCAACAAAATGCCAAGGTTACGAAGGTAATTGCAGTAGTCATTTGACCCACTTTATTTTCTATATGTATTTATTCATTTACTGGACAAATTGTTGATAGCTACCACCGCCGATGATACTTAATGAGGTATGTTTGTACATTCCACTAGTATGTAGACAACAAGTTGGTAATGATGTAAACTGTCCCGGCCGATTTGCCCAGATATTTAGATTAATTTATTTCATCTGTCGCTACTTTCACCAGTCGAGCCTATCATGTACGTATCAAAGTGCATTATAAATATATCAATCTAAAGACCACACCCGAATGTGTACATTAAATAAAAAAAAAATGAAAAAGTGGCTTGTAACTATATTTAATTTTTTTTTCAACTTTTCTGTTCGTTTTTTTTTTGTTTCTGAAGAAATATTTAGATTAACTTTTTTTTTTTTTTTTTGTCCCCAGTTCGTAAATTACGATGGGGTAAATTTATTTATAAGTGAGATACATGTAATTTATAAATAATGAACTGAAACGATCCCATCCAATTAAGTTTACGGTGCTCAGTGTAGAAACTTATTTGGAAAATAAAATAAAATAATTTTCACACATAATGAACATTTAACATAAATAATTGAAGGCACCTTAAAAGATCAAGATGAAAGTTAAGAATGATATATATCAAACAAATACAGCACGGTTTACAAGCAACAATATATAGCAACATGAAAAAAATGGCACTATTCAGCGAATTCTGACATTTCACATTAACTGTCCACCAATTTCAAGAAGATCGAGGAATTTGGATTATATATATATATATATATATATATATATATATATATATATATATATATATATATATATATAATATAATGTTATTATTTTTATTATTATCATTATAGCTCACTCTGCCGGGAGTATGAGTGTCACTAATCAACTGTCCTTTAATGTTGCTCTTAATGTTTGTGCCGTGTTCAAACCAATTTGAAAATACGTTGTAAAATCGCATAGCGTGCGATGAATTTCTTTCCTTTGGCAATGTTGATCAGATGTTTGGGCCTTCTTATATTCCGATATTCGAGCCATTGATTTACCATGTCGTCTGTAAATAATCTCCATTCAGTTCTGTTTTTTAGTCATCATTTCGCACGTTGCGTCCTTTCTAAAATTACTCAAGATTTTTTAATTGTTCCAGTGATCACATGTTTGTATGGTAATTTTAGACGAGCTCAATGTCTTTTGCCGTTACTCCGTCAAACATATATTTCGGAACGCGTTCGTCATGCATTCTTATTACGCGCCCAATCACCCTTAGCCTATATTTTGCTAAATGCTGCTCAGTCGCATAAGAATTAGCCATTTTTTCTCGTTGGATACATGATCTTTCCAGTTTAGACGCAGAATTTCCCTCAGTAATTTCAGATGGCGGACTTCTAACTTTTCGAGTTGTTTCACGTTTATGGGCCAGGTCTCACCGCCGTATAATATTGTCGGTAATATCGTAGCTCTATACACGGTCATTTCAGTGCCCGTTATAAATTTTTTTTTCTTGAAAACTCATCGTTGTATTTCTTATTCTATACATAATCTCTTTATCTAGATTACGATCGTTATTAATCATATTTCCTAAGTTTTCAAAGTCTTTTACTTTATTTAATTTATTTCCATCAATGTAATAGCTATCATTTGTCATTCGATTTTTTACAACTTCCGTCTTGCTGTCTTGCTAGAGTTCATTGTTAGTCTATATATATACAAATACAAATACAACAGCCTTTATTTCCATTATTTATAACATACCCATGTATAATATTCTATATATTATAACGTTAATACTTATATAATAAATATTATGTAGTACACTATATTTAAAACAGGAAATTTGAGCCGGATGTCGAGCATTGGCCTCCTCCAATCAAACATCCACATATTTCTTCCCCAATTGATTCCATTCCAGACGATTTTGAGTTTTACGCATCCAATATTTTCATGCGTGATTGACGATATCTTCGTTCCATCTTGTTTTTGGTCTTTTCCGCGGCCTTCTCTTGTCTAATGGTAACCATTCCGTGCTTGGCTCATCTGTTCGGTTTCAACCGCATGACAATATATTAATCTTATAGGTTATTTGGCTTGTATTCTTTGTGATTTTTCATAAAGAAACAAATTTAGTGATTTTAACTCTTTTTTTGTTGTTTACATTTTTATCGTTTATTTTTTTTTTTTTTTATCACTACATTCCACACCAGTTCAAACTTACGATTTAAATGACAAAAATTCTTCAATTTTTTCACATTAAATCAAGAATGAGTCGATTTATTTTAAAGATTTAAACGGCTGTGTATGAGAATGATTTTGAAAAAGAAAAATTGCGCATAATATACTAACGCGAAAATTATATTTTACGTTCTACTACAAATACATCAATTTTATTCAATACACACACACACATATATATAATTATTATTTGGAATTAGCCACTGATGGACTACGTTGCCATTTTTTCCATACTGTTTTCATCCCTTTCACTGTGTCTTTTTTTTCATTCTTCGGTTCACAAAATACCAGTTCTTCCTTCTTGCGTTTCCGCGAATTCTTTACAATTAAATAGTTTCTTCTTTAATATTAATCGATGTTCTACATCTTCAGGCATAATATTCAGTTCCGCCATTCTTGGCAGTATATTGGTTTTAGCTAGAATATGGCTAACCACGATATTATTTTTTTCAACTGGAAAGCATGATGGAAAAGACACATCATATGTATATATATAAAATCAGTTATTTCATAATTTTTACTTCGTATTTATTTAATAATAGAACAGACAATTATGTTAGATAAGTAATTATAATCTTTATTACCTGCGAAATAATTTATTGCGATCTCTGTTTCAACGTTTTCTGGAACTTATCACAATTATACATGTAAATTCAATATTTAACTACGAACTGTTATACTTTTAATTTTTTATTTTCCGAGTTTCAATCTTCCTTACGAATCACTAAGGCCGAATCTATATCAACGATTAACTTCGTGTTTTTTTTTTCAGATCGTCGCGCAATTTTTCTTAATGTTATTATCGCAATTTGTTTCAGTGCTTTATGTAACGCTATTATTATTATTATTATTTTAAAATCGTATATTTGATTAAACTTATATTAATGCATGTACATTTATATAGTAGCATACACTTATGATAAATGTTCTACAATTGTTCTGTTAAGCATTTGCTTGTCGACAGATTTACTTATAAAATACAATTACCATAGATTTATTAATATCTATGTACTTATTATTCGTAGTTAAATTATGCTCACACTAACACTCACATTTGTTCGCAATTGTTTTCACATTTTCATCCCGCGTCTTATTTTATATTTATTATAGTATCCGTATATTGTAGCAGCACTTCCGCAGTGTCGCTGTGTTTAATCTCCCCTGCATATATTTAATTTTGTATTTATAATTACAATGCCACTTGATTTTAGTGAATTATTTTTATTTTCATCGCTAGCATCATTATTATAGTAATTTTTTATAGATTTCATTAACTGAAGCTATTTTTTTATTTTATTTACAACTTTTTCGTCCATTAGCCAAATTTTTATTTTTTAAATTGGTTTCTTTCAAGAATCTGGCATTTCATTTAACATTTTGGTTATAATATATTTATCCGTCTGCTCGCCATGTCTAGTTTTCGATATTGGTATCTTATATTTTATTTGTTTCCTCGATGAGTATTTGTTGACATGTTTTCAACTAGTTTTATGTCATATTTTTCAATTTATAAAATAGTCCCATATTTTCACTAATAAGTAAAGCGCGCTCGTATCTAATATATTAACTTGTTTTTTTCAATTCATTCATTACCTCTCCTGTGTTAATCCCGTGCTTGTGAATGCCATATCTAAGTCTAACTTATATTAAACCAAAATATACCATCTTTAGTGTAGGTTTTTCTACATACATATATATATATATATATATATATATAATTATTATCGCAGTTTTTATTTTATTTTCTATATATTCCATATGCATAGACCAACTTATAAATGCCTATCTATTATTATTTCTAAATATTTATGCGAATATACGAAATTAATTTTTTCATATATACACATTAAATTATCCTACCTCTACTACCACCGCAAGTAATATAATGCTTTTCAATCTCCGGACGTAGCATACGTATACGACAATCGTCTTATTGGTTCTTGGATTGAATATTTGCCGGACGTTACGATTTAAAACTAAATATAACGATTTTTCTTTTTGTCTTTGTCTCGCTATCTGATGATAGACCTCCACCCTTTCTTATCTGTCTGTTGGCCGCTTTTGCGGTATATAATTAGTCTATATGTTCATAGTTTCACCGAATATATACGGCCAAATTGCACGTTTTTCCCTTTCAACTGTATCTGACGCGTTCGACTATGCACGTTTAATTCAGTTCTCTAAATCTCTGGAACTTTTTTAACGATTCGTTCTGATAGACATCTTATTTCAACTCTGCACCTTACACGCGAGTATTACTAATCGCATTTCAGATTAGTATTTCTATGTACAGTGGTCGGTTTTCCTCTCGGTTAAATTATTCTACTTCCTTAGCTCTGAAGTTAATACTTTGACCGTAAAGCAGCGATTTTTGTTGTTCCTTGGGTAATGTAACCGGTGAGACATAGTTATGCAAGCGATCTCAGCTCTTCAAGGGTTAATAAAGACGATCGTAGAATTTTATAACCAGTTCCTCGTCCTGACGCGTTAGTTTCATACATATATAGCCAACATCTAAGCTTTACGCTTTGTTTGTTTATAATCACAATTTCGCTAAGGTCTTTCTTGTTTGTCATTACATGGCCCCGTCTTCGGATTTATTTTGAGTCATACCTTTTTTTTTTTTTTTTCTAAAAAAAATGTTCCTCGATTTGTATTATTTCTATCAGTTAGTTGCGACTTGAAGGTGTTTTGTTTTTAGAACGTTAAACTGAAATTTTAATTAATGAAGAAAGTAAAAAGTGAATCATCTACGTTCTACGACATACTATTATGAAATTGGCGCTGTAGAAATACATGCGTACGTATTTTATTCATACCCTTCTCACAGTCACAGATTGTCATATCTATATGAATGTTATATTTTCGGATATCGCATTCGTTTGTACATATAGTGGAGCCTTGTGTGAGTGTATGTGCGCATAGCCTACGTAAATAGTAAGACGTCACATCAGTATGGTAAATCAAAATGAAACGAAAAATGACGCGAATGATTTCATTTTTTACAACAGCAACCGACGAAAGTGGAAGAAAATGAAATGTAAATACTATTCGTCAGTTGACGAAATTTCGCTTAGTCCTTTTGGTTTTTTTCGTTTTTTTTTTTTTTTTTGTATATAGTAGTAGTCTACTAGCAGCATTAGCCGGGGTTTCAGGAGAAAATGTCAAATAAATACGATTTATTCGGAAACGTTATCGCAAGCTGCTACCTACCACCCGACCTTGCCTGAACCGGAAGATTTTCTACGAGCCCTTTATAAAACGGAAAGGGGGGTTTGTTGGCTACCAGCATTTACTACTACTGTTCTCCACGTATCGAGGCTCTATACCTATAAGAAGTGTAACTCTCCATTTCTCTGTTACGGTACTCGGCTAGAATAATCCAACTACGTACAACGCCGGGTTAAAGTCGCTTCATTTTTCACCTTGCGTCATTTTACACTTTCACTATTACTTCTTAGATAACAAGCTTTCGACTTTTTTCTTCATTTTATTTATTTATTTTATTTTTCCTAACAACCTTGCTTCTTTTACCCGTCCATTCGACCTTCGTAACAACGAACATTCTTCTCCCGATATCTCTACTACCACTAAAAGTAACTGTTCTATACGTACTGCTATATTATACTGCGACTATATTAGTACGTTCGTATTACCATTTTAGGGTGTCTTTTTTTTTATTTTTCGTTTTATTCGGTTTATTTTTTCAACGAGACTGGGAACCGTTGAATACAAATGAACTTCAGAACTTTGCGTGCGCAACGAGTATACGAATATTCCATTTTTTGGCTTTCGAATTCGGGGCTGGTTGCTTCGTTTCACGTTTGTTTCCACTTTACCGCTAGTGGCTTTTTATCGTTCGTCTTTCATCTGTATCGTACGGTAAATTTTATTCGACGCGACCGACTCTAGCCTTCGTACTATCTTCCGCGTAATATCTTTCGGATTTTGTTTTTTCTCTCCCTTATTTTTAATCTGAACGACTATTATAATAATCCGTAGTATCCTTAATGTTCCAGATATAAATGAAATATCGCATTGACGCGCTGTTCTTACTAACGGGAAAACTTTCAAATGTCAAAAAATATCTACGTGTAGATTATCGTTTACTAATATTGCGTATTAAACGGAAAACAATGAAACTATCATGGGTTGTAGCGAGTGTGATATTGACAGTTTCACACGCCGACATATTTGTCGCATCCATCGGGTCATCGGCCGACCTTTTCTTCTGTGTACGTTCGTTCCTCCTAACACAACTATCCCGTCTAAATCATATGACCGAAAAAATTCGGAAAAATTTGGACATTTTTTCGCGTGTCTTGCGAAAGCCGTGTTTATCCATGCTTAATGATCGAATCGTTCGTTTGTTTATCGTACCACTTTATTCGCAACATTTCCAGCATTTCAAAAGCATCGATATGCTGCTGATCCGTAGAGTTTATTAGTTTATTACCCGTGTTTCGAATCCGAAGATGCAGAATACCGGGGAGCGAATACGTTCTAGCTTATTCGTAACATTTAAACTCATCGTAGATCCTCCTTTATTGTTTATTACACTTAGATATTTAAATTCACTTCGTATTAGTCTAATATTTCTAAAGTACTAGATACGTTTTCATCATCATGATACACTATCGTAATTTTTGTTTTATTTATGTTTATACGTAGTCCGAATTCATGGCTAACTTTCTTCAGTTTATTTAAAGTTTTATATATATAACTATAGATAAGGTTATGATAGCTTTCAAATGATTCCTATTTTAAGCAACTCGTGTAATCGATGATCGGCCTTTTTTTAGAATATCATCATTCAATCGCCCCCCCTTATTGTAGGTCTATTCCCGCGGACTTGAACGCTCCGTTTGATAATTGAAATATTATTTATACAAAGGCTAATATGGAACAACATTATCAGTACTATAATTTTGTTGTTCTTGTAAATATTATCTGGCTAACACGAAATATTACGATATCCATTGTCGAACACTGCTATATATATATATATTCTTATAATACATTTATATATATATATATTTTATATATATATATATTTTATATATATATATATATATATATATATACATTATAAAAAAAATATAGAGTAGCCTACGAAAGTAGCTTATGGCCACCGATAGTGACTATCAATATCTATATTTAATCTTAAATAATTCCGAGATAAAAATAGGAAATTTTTCTAATAGAATAATTTCATTAGGATTAAGAGAGCAATCGATATTGTACAATTTTCTCAGATGGTTATATTTACTACATGTGTATACTATGTGCTGGACATTCTCTATTTCATTAGTTACACAATTACGACATTTTCCATCATTGATGATTTGTAATTTATACAAGAAATATCCGATAGAACCATGACCAGTAAGGATCTGTGTCATATAAAAATTTACTTTAATCCTTTTGTTTTTAAAACGTTTAATTATATCTGGAAAAAATGTATTAATTAACTTACCATTAGTTTGAGCATCGTATCTTGATTTGAAATCATTAAAAATCTGCAAATCAAGTTGTTTAAGATGTTCTTTGTTTATAATTCCATTATGTTCTCGTTTAATTTCAAAAATAAGCGATCGCTTTTTAATATGAAGATCAATAGGTAATACTCGTTCGATAGTTTGAATAGCAATATTTGAAGCAGTTATATATATGAGTATGTTAAATCAGTCAAAAATTTTCGGCAATTCGAATTTACTTTATGAATTAGCTGTTTGGTTAAGCGGTTTATAAACTCTGTACGAAGCCTTTGTATAGTATTAACTTTGAATTATAATTCAATCCCCATAATTTACCACCAAGTGATTTAAAAATATAATAATATTTATTGACCTTTTATATATATATATATATATATATATATATATATATATATATATATATATATATATATATAAATATAAAGGTGTATATGGATAGAAATGTAACCGAATTTAAATATCTGGAAGGAATAATTATAAAGCATAGAAGAAGCATGAAAGAAAGAAGAGCAAGAATATTGCTTTGGCAAAACAAGCTGTCATAAATTTGGAAAACGTATTGAAGGATAAGGACGGGAAATTTTCGATGAAGCTAAGGAAAAGTGTGCAATATTACGTGTGGCCTGTGTTAAAATATGCGGCCGAAACGCGGTTATTAACGCCGAATGCAAAAGAATGCTGGACGCATTCGAAATGTGGACTTATCGACGATTGTTAAGTATATCACGGACAGTTCTGATCTCCAACAAGAAGGTGTTACGAAAAAAAAAATAGAAGTATCTCCGCGAAGGAGGGGCTGTTTATGTTGGCAGTACATGAAAAAATGGCTGGAAAAGTAGGAAGGGAAATATTGGAATATGTAACACCCAATACTGGATTTAACAGAGCCGGGTGGTAGCTGTAACTAGACTTAGGAAAATATGAAAAGTCCAACTCCCTTGATGGGCAATTTAAAGGAGATGCAACTTGATGATGATGATATATAAACATGTATGTGTCTTTTCAATGTCTGCCTGTCCTTTAATAACGAAAAATCATAAATATTATTCACTGATCTGTTCGAATATGTATAGAGGATACTATTGTGTCGGCTATTATTAAAAGTTATACGCAGTAAAATTCTTTTACCGGGTAATAATAAAATCAAATCGAATAAAATTCCTTCTTCAGTTTTACGTGTACGATAAGACGAAGCAAATAAGTCAACACTATCTTGCGAGCAACACTGCGTCAATAGCGACTAAATTAGAAGATATGCGAATAAATTTGCGCACCTACACCATGATGTAATATAGAAAAATACGCGCTACTCTACCTATACATCTACGGATGAATATTTAACAAATACGTAATATCTATGAGTTTCTAACGCGGTTAACCGCTCGTAAAATCTGACTAATATGGAAAGTTAACTGAAATTTTCATTATTCTTTTAAATTGGTTCATTGATTGTGACCCACTTTTTGACTTTAAAACAAAATACGAATCAGTTCTACAGTCTGTATAGAATGAATTTTTTCAACACGTGTAAAAGTATTGAAATAAATAAATTCATGCTGGTGGAATAAATCAGAGTCGCTTTAAAAAACATACATTTATATGTACATGCATATATATATATATATATAAGAATATAAATATATAAATATATTAATATATATACTGAAAAAGAAGAATGGATATCAACTTCTTTAGTTAAAACAAACAGCGTAGCAAGGAAAAATCTAAGAGAAAAAAAAATGAAGAAAAAATATTTTTGAAAGAATTTTGTTAAAAAATTTTGTACACAAGGCAACACTGAAAAAAAAAGAGTAGAATGTTTTTTGAGCACTTACTAGAAAGTGGATTTAAAGATAAAAAGGAAATTCAAGAAAAATGTTTATTTTCGCGGAAAGTAACAAGGTCTTGGTTGTAGACGATATATATAGATGTGTAGTAGTTGTGTGTATACTAATATTATACTAAACGTATAAACAATATATATATATATGTGTGTGCGTGTGTAGTATATATTTACGGGGGAAAAGTAAACTTAAACGTTTCGATTAGCGGGGAGTTTGAAGAGGGACCAACTCTTCTAAATTTAACGACGAAACCTGAAAGAAATTACGTACGTAAGACGTAGAATAAACAAAACGCTTTAACGCGTTAAGCTTTTCGTTCGCGCGCCCGCTAATGACTTTCTGCGACAACAGTGATGATCCCGTATAAAATGGTAATGTATGGAATGTTAGCGGTGTATGGAATATCGCTATATGGAAAGGTATGGAATTGCGGCGGTAACGGCAGGGTTGGTGGTGATTTATTTATTTTTTTTGAACTGGAAATAGGATCATCAGCTTTTCTGTTCGTCGTAAATAGACGACATTTTGCACTAGTACGACGATGTAAAGCTAACGTTCGTTCGTGATAAAAATTTGGAAAGAACACCGGGGTGTGTACGCGTACATGTGTGTATGTGTGTAATTTTGTGCATGTTAGTAATGTAGATTTTGTTAGTGAGTAAGTAGCGAGTATGAATATCGAAAATTCATATTTTCGATAAAAAGCTATTGGATCTCATAGTACGATGTGCCGCACAATAATGGGTCATACGTATTTTTCGCTACCCAAAAGCCAATAACGAGGAGGCATTTGTACGTGGCCTAGAATTGTGTCGATAGTTTTAAGATATATATATATATATTCGAAATGATATATGTATATGGGATTGTATTTGCGTGTGCACATTTTCTTCATGGCATACACATATAGGTATGTATATATATATATATAGCAATTTTATAAAATTGTGCCGTTGTATACTGAAGGTCGATAACCGGGGATTATCTTAAAAATATCTTATCCAGTGAACTTTATAAAAAAAAAAAACACTGAATCCACTTTTTTCTTTGTATAAATTTTAAAAGAAATATTACAAACCGGAAGAGGATTAAACTCCCTTTTGGTCTGTTAAATTACAACTTTATTGTTGAAAGCCATTTTTAAGTCGTTCCCCGAAAAATTGGTGAACTCGGAAAAATATTTATCTTGTTTTTCTACGTCCAGCAATTTTTTAATAATATTTTCCTGATATTATTAAATAATATTGGCCGGAAAGAAAGGGTTCTAAACTCGTAGAAGTAATGGGAACATTTTCCGAAATAAATGTTTTCGAAAAAATTTTCTGGGCAAGCCAATATGAAGGTGATTTAACTTTATCCGGTTTCTGTGCTTTACCGACAAACTGACCGACCTTTCGGATGGTCAAGCTAGAAGTCTATTTACCATGAAAAATTCTCGTCTTCGTGAGATTCGGACTCAGATCGTTCAAACTGAACAGTAAGGAATTACAACTCTACACCTTATATTATATATACGTCGTGGTAGCAATCGTTAAAGTTCTCGATTATGAAAATTATTTAATCGCCGCTTAAGTTTGAATATAGTAGCACCCCGCTCCGTAAACAATACATATACGCCGCTCGTCTTGCCGCGAATAATATTAACCCACTTTTCTGGGAAAAAATAACCTCCAAATGGGTTAGTCACGTTGTACGCTAATGAACAAAACGATAGTAACGATTACGGTGATGATATAAATTTGTAAGTGTTCTTTAACCGTTATTGTTGTGAGATTTTTGGTTTTAACGTCTACAAAAAACTTTTATTATATTCCCCCCACATTCGAAGGCGATTCCCGTCTGAAGCAATAAACAATTTCTACTACCTGCGCTAATTAACCAAATCCGTTCGTCTGTCTGTCTGTTCATGAGTTATTATATGCGAACTTACATTTATATTTACACTTACATATATATATATATATATATAAGTTTATACCTACATTCACATATCTACCTCTTCTTCGTCCGCTGGAGGGTACTCGAGTGAAACACGGTACATCACGTATGTAATTCGGTTAGTTAATTAAAATCTTACCGTACGTAAATACGAATTAGCTCTTTAGATACTTCGTTTAGTAGCAGTGGTAATGTCAACTTACAAAATCCGTACGATTGAATAATATTAAATTAAATTAAAACACAGAAAGCATGAATCTAATTAGAAAGTGTTTTGCGTCCGAGGATGTTTTTTTTTAGAATAACATATCGTTCATTCTGTGTTAAAAGAAGCTAATTTTGGTAATTTATTAATGTATACGTTTGAAATTAAGACGTGACTGTATTCTTATCAAAGTATCATCAGTTTCCGAGAGTTCCTTTTTATTAATTTTTACGTTATTGCGATATTTTAATGTTTGTAGCGTGAATTTTGTAAATATAAAAAGTTTTCAGCGAAATTTTAAATCTTAAGTTTAATATTTTAACTATTTCTACACCAAGGGACTGACGCTGTCGAGAAACGCATTTAAACTGGATTTAAAATTATATTGCGCTAAAAAATGAAAAATACATTTCGAAGAAAGAATCCGAATCGAGAAGAAGAAAATTTTTCAACAGACAAAAATAAAAAATTTAAGGAGCATTCTGGTTTATACGTCATTTAAAGTTGGAGTACTACAAACACATGCACGCATTATAAACACACACATATATACATTATATATATATATATATATATTTATGTGTTTATATTATCCTGTGTTTAAATGATATATAAACTGCAATTTCCTGTGCATCATATATATATATATATATATATATATATATATATACACATATATATGTGTTATATGTAGTTTTATAGCTTTATGATGACAAAAAGTTGTTTAGAATGTCATTTTAAGAAACTTTCGTTATGGAAAAGTTTTCTTTCTTCTATCCGTAACTACTTTGATGCTTCAATTTTTACGTCATAAAAAGTTGTCTTATATGTATGTTTTCCAGCTCCCAGTTGCAGTACCATTTTCTATTTCAAATAACACATTATTTATATATATATATAATATATATATATATATATATATATGAATTATTGTTTTTGATTATCTTTTCCTGTTTTATAGTTTATTCTTTTTACAATATATTGCTGCCATGATTTTCGTCATGTTGTGTGCCCTTAGTGAATGTTTTTTTCTTGCATAAGGAAATGATATATATATATATATATATATATAAATAATGTATATACATATTTATAGAGACTTCTCTATAAACGTAGATTATCTTTGCGCCGGGTTTTTCTGAGAATTTATTTTCGTACCATAATAATAACGTGTAATTACCGTAATTAAGAATGGCATCGTTTAAAGCTGCTAATTTCCTATGTAAGTTTTTAATACCCAAATTTGGCGAGCGCGGGGAAGATTATAATTTAAATGGACGTGGAATCTTTTAAATATTATTTCAGTTATTTCGATTATTTGATTTTATTTCTTTCTTAATTTAGCGCTATCGTTCTTCGTACCTAGATTTTGTCTTTCTATATATTTTCTTCATTTTCGTATCTGTACCGGCTTTATTTAGTCGATATATTTTTTAAATAACCTTCTTTTCAATTTGTTCCTATTTAGCTAAATAGTTTGCTCGCTCCTTTTTGTTTAAATTAACCATTGTTCTTTTTCAAGTTTCTTCATCGATCGAATTGTTTAAATTATTTACGATCCGTCGAACTTCGACCGTACTTCGTTTTTTGAATTTACTTAATAAGTTTCAGTCGTATTGTCGAAAAGATATTTTCAATTATTTACGCTGAAATCGTCATCTTTCGATCGAGCTCGTTCCAAAAATTTTCTACTTTATATTTTCGAAAAATTTTAGTATCGATTAGGTTTGTTTCCGGTTTGTTGTTTTACTTTCGAAACGTCTTAAAACCGTAACATTTAGTTATGTAACCTAACGCTTATGTATCTAAATAATACAACTAATTAGTCGTATATATGGCTGATTTAAAAGTTAGTTTAAGATCGCGTTAACGCATTTATTAAAAAAATAAAAATATTTAAAAATTTTACAACCACGGTCCAAATTTTCGACGTGTTCTTCGGTAAATTTATTTTCTATCGTTCTTTTAATATAACACAGAGAATTTTGTATCAAAGTTGTTTTTTTAAAGAATGTTTCAAGAAACTGTATTATTTCATTGAATTATATAACGTTACGTTTTTTTAGTGCGATGGAACGGATGTTAAATTTATCTTTATTTATTTGTATAATCCGGCGTTCGCGCAATATGCGCATAGTCGGGATTTACACGTTATATATATTTTCTTTGTAATCTCGTATTTTAATTTGAAATAAATTTGAATTTGAATTTGAATTATTATTATTATTATTATTATTATTATTATTATTATGTTATTTTTCGTCGTAAGAAACATTTCGCGATAAACAGGCGAGATATTAAAAAGTAAAAGTCACCTTAACTTCGAAAGGTTTATCAATTTTGTATATCGTTTCAGTATTTGACACTTTGTTGTACGGTGCCATTTAATTGCGGAAAGCCTAAAAAAAATTATTAACAATAATAATGATAAGGGTAAAAAAAAAAGTAACGGAAAGTTCAATCGCATCAACGACTATCGAGAAGGTGGTAGCGGTCGTTAGAAAGTAATTTGTCGTGAAAGCATCTATCTATGAATCTACATACATATATATATATATATATATATATATATATATATATATATATATATATAAATAAAATATATATTACTATCAATGGTTCTGTTGTCAGCTTGTCCCGAGGTCTTCTTAAGGAAAAAAGTCGTTTCAGTCTAAAAGTGGGGGGAAATCAAGAGTTGATATTTACCCTGTAACTCCCGGTCGAAAACCACCACGTGTTGCTAGTCCGAGACGACGACACGTTATTCCCATCTCCGTCTATTTGTCTTCCTTGCGTTCTTTTTGTCTCATTTTATGTCTAGTTGAACCTGTAGCAACTTTAAAATAGTAGTGGAAATTTTACTTTGTAACGCGTATGATTGATGAACGCCGGCGACAAGTAAAAATGAAAAACTGACGAACTTCTTATATATACAGAAGACACTACCCTCAATCGGGGGTGCAATCCACGATAAAGTCTTATTATCACGGTCTTCCTTTTTTACTCTTCCGCCACCTATCACGTCTTCGATGATGATGATGCTTACTATTATTAAGGGTGGGTTTTTTGCTTTTTTCTTTTTAGTTAGCCGAGCGTTAGATGTGTAAGATCATTATCGCGGACGGTGTATAAGGGTGATGAAGGATTTTAAGCTGGGTAAAAAGTAAAAACGCTTGATTTTCGACTTAGAGACGCTTATTATCTTTCTCGATGAAATTCGTTAAAATCGTCTCCTTTTTATTCTTATTTACGGGGAGGAGAAGGATATTTAAACGCTCCCTCGAAAACGATTCACTATTTCTCGGCGGAAGGAAACGTTTGATTAAGCCGGTCGAGGCGAACCTGCTAGGCGTCCGGTATCGTCTTCAATATTTAAGAAGTTCTTCATCGCCTAATTGAACTAACGAAAATTACGCTAACGCCGAGACGGGTTAAATTAATCGAAATGAGCGTTTCCTGACACGATGAAGATATTTTCTTTCTAAAAGCCGTTATTATGGGGAGGGGGGACTTTATTTGTTTTTATTATTTATGATAAACATAAGAGAAAATATCGTGTTACGTGTAGATGGGTTTTACGTATATGATCGTGTGTGATGGTGTTAGTGTGAGTAAAGAAAAGATTTATTTTATTTGATGTATCTGAATTACTTCGAATCAAACAGAAACTTGGAAAAAAAAAATTGTACTCGAATTTTAATTTTAATTATTCTTACTATTTTAGTATCGGAAAATGTTACGTATCTACACGTTTGAAAACACCTTTCGGATATATTCGTTATCGGGAGTAATTTCATTTTTTTTTTTTTTTTTTTTGTAACAAACATTTGGATACCGTGGCAAATATAACAAACGACATTTACATATCGCGTATTTTCCAGGTAAATTATTGCGTATGTCAATTTTTAGCTGAAACCGTTCTCCATGCGTAATTATTAATTGTTTATTATATTAAAATAATCGGGCTTAGGTATAATAATAAAAATTACCCATTGTAAACACTATTTTCGTATAAATATATCATGCATATGATAACGAAAAAACCGTGGAAAAAAAAAGGTAAAAATAAAATAAAAAACGAAAAAAATATACTTAGAGATTAATTTTACATATATAAACATAGGTAGTTAGAGCTGCGAGGATATTGTTGTTATTCAGGGCCAATAAGTAGGAAAACAAATTTTATCAATAAAGGCAGCTCTAAAAATCATACGATTAGCGTCGGCTACAGTTCCCTCATACACAGGACAGTATACGGATGGAGTAAGATTGATGGGGTACAAATTGCTAGGAAGGAAATTGTGGTTTGAACGAAGTGTGACCAGATTGAAAATAAAAGTAGAGCCTGGAGGTTTTTAGGAGGCGTAAATGCGAGAATGGATGTGGTGCAGAGATTAGGTTGGATCGATTTATAAAAGTTAAACCGTCTCTTATATAACATAGACGTCCATCGAAGAAGAAGGTCTGCTCTAGTGGATGCAACTAAAAAGGAAGAAGGAATCCTATGAGAATGCCTTCCGATGTCCCAAGTTTTGCAACCCGATCGCATACTTCATTTATACCCTGATGGGCTGGAACCCGAAGGAAGAGGACATGGTTATAAATAAAATAAATTTTCTACAATAGTTAACAGAATATAGTCCTTATGGTAGGGTAGCCTAGTTTTTGGCTTTAACAACACTAAGAGAGATAAGATAAAGGCTATATACACGAAATACGCAGTGCACATTTTTATAGTTTTATTTACTTTAATAAATAATTCATACATACATGTATGTGTGTGCGTATTTTATATCACCACAATTTATAAATTTCATTTAAGAGTAATTATAATATGAATACAGGCATTCTTATTAAAGAAAATAAAGACGGAATAGTTTTATTTTGTATTTTCGACGGGTTCGAGGGTTAGTTTTCTAAGTTGATTAGGATTATTTTATACTAATCGACTAAACGTTGACGTGTTTCTATACGTTTGAAATAATACTAGTAATGTGAATGTGAGCGAACTGTCTTAAATAGAGTAGAACAATTCAACATTCTAAAATTTTTTGGATAGGACTTGGCTTACGATCAAACTCTACTACTGGATATCTCGTTAATTGTGTTTCGTTTTTAATGTAACTGAAAAAACAATTCTATTTTACCGAATTTCGATTTGAATAGACTACGTTGTTTGTTTTAAGCGAGTGATTTTTCTGCAGCCAACCAAAAATATGATTTGGACTAACGTCTGATGTATTCTTGAATAACGAGAATCAACTGACAAATGGTTTACGTAAATCAAAAATAAGAATGGGGCCTACACCTTGAGGTAATTTGCATCACACTATCGCTTATTATTTAATTTTTTACGACGCGTGACAAACCAGATGATATAATTTATTATTCGCCTCCAGCTTATATTACGTTCATATTCACATACGAACGGTAAACGTGTGGATAGATTTATTTCATTTCAGATATCAGGCTAAACTAGTTAAACTATATATATTATAGTTTGATATTTAGATTATTCAACTTTCTAACTTGTTTTCGACAGATAGAACGCATATAACAATAATAATAATAATACGAATATTAATAATTATATTGTTGCGAAATAAAATAGTTCCCGGTGGAATTTCGGATCCTTATTTATCGTCCAGTTGCACAGGGTGACCCAGAGAAGACGGGCGGTTTTGTTTTTGAATAGGGGCAGTTGGTAACACTGCTACAACGCAAATCCACGTTTAGTGTATACACGAAAGATTCGTTTTTGTCCAGTTATCACGGCATAAAGAGCGCACGTTTTGCGTGAATCCGATCACGACAGTGCGGAGTTTCGAAAAGAATTCAAAGTTACGCGATTTTTTTGCGGGGATACCTTAAGAGTTGCATTTACAAAACACGTCTACCGGATCTGGAAGACCTGAAAACTCGAATTTTTGAAGAAGTTTCAAAAATTCAGCGACCTATGCTCGAAAATTTCGTAAAAAGACTGAATGAATGTATTGTTGCAAATGGCCGTCATCTGAAGGATATAATGATTTTGACTGTCGTTTTCCTATTTTATAATACATTTTCATTCAAAAATATTGGTCCAGTAATTTTTGCTTTATTAAAAAAATAACAAAACCGTCCGTCTTCTCTGGGTCACCCTATATTTATAAAATATTCGTCCAACGATTATATTAAGAAAAACTCCGAGCGACATATCAGGTTAGATACGTATTGAACAATAAAAATTGTTTACCCCCCCACACACTCTTACCCTCTAGCCTATGTCTCCCGATCGTTATTATATTACGGTTACGAAAAATTTTAATAATAAAAAGATTCCTCTTCTTTGCGAGACACGATGCTACTCGGAAGACGGTGTTATGTTTTAATTCGCCCTCTATTCTGGTATCGTCTTTTCCGGGGTCTTACCATGACGACCTTTGTGGTCGTTTAAAAAAAAATGTATTTCCTCTTCTTCGGACTAACTTCATTTACATATTATATTAAAAGTTCGTCCAAAGAAAAATCGTTTTCCTCGCCAGGAATTCTTCCGCATTCCGAAGGTTTAAATGGAAAAAATTGAAAATGTTCTTTCTCGATTCCACGGTCAAGCGCAATTCACCGGGGTAATTTTTCAAAATGAATTTTTCCAAATAAAAGTTTAGTGGATTTCGTTTTATTTTTAATTTTCTTTTTAATTGTTTTTTATTTTATATCAATTTTAATTTATTTTTTTCTACAAAATATTTGGACATGTTCTAGTACGAAATAAGAAATTCTGGCATTTTTCTCTTTCTTGGGACAGTCCACTAGATGTAAATAATTTCCCAAACGGCCACCAGCTGTGCCAGGTAATTTCCTACCTCTTGCCGCTCTTACGCTCTATTTCTCTTGCATATTCCTATACTTTCGGTATTTTTGTTCTCTTGTATTTGTATTTTTCTTAATTTTATTTTTAAATCTATTCAAAATTATATACATATAACTTTATATATATATATATATATATATATATATATATATATATATATATATATATATATATATATATATAATATACAGATCAGTGACGAATACTGAGAATAAGTTTGGCTTGTGCTTCAGCTAATGTGTAATGTAATATTTATTTTAAACCTCAACTATATTTTCGAATGTCTGTAGTATGTAATACCAGAAATTATGAAACTTACATTTAAGCTTAAATATATATATGTATATATATATATATATACAAAAACCAAACAAAGATATTTAATATATTCGAGCTGATAAAAAAAAACCTGCACGTTCGTGTGTGCGATAGTACATACATCGTTATGCGATGAAACTTAATTTACTTGTATTTACAAATCGATTGCTCTGCCTGCGTCAAACATCGCAGTTCTTCCATCGGATTTTGCGCGACACATCAAGAAGTAATTATTACTTCTATAAGAACAAACACGACGTTTTGTCGCTTCAACCGATAAATTGCGTACGTGGTCATCAAACGATTTCGATTGTGTCATATAAAAATGGCATTCACCTCCTGCAACGGAATGAGCCACCTCAGTGTGCCTTGTGCGATATCACTCTTATTTTTTACCACGTCGTAGTCATTTGTCTCCAATATTCTTTTCAGAATTCCTTATTGAACGTTCAGGCTTACCTTCCACTTCTAGTGAATGACAATATCGACACTGTCTCCCATCTAATTGCTGTCCTACATAAAACAGTCCTCTATCACTCGATGTAATATATTTTTTACTGACACATGGCACGTTACTCTAATGTAATAATAATAATAATAATTTACAAATTATTAATCTTCTCCCTTGAATACGATATCAATTCGACCTGTCTTTGCTTGAATGTTAGACGATGTATGTTATAGCGCATCATTTTTTTTTTAGTATTCGCATTTTGTATTTTATTTACATCGTTTACTCTATCTAATTTATATACGAAAATCCGTTTCAACATCGACCCGACCTGTCTTTATTGGAAAACTCGTGTGTGTGTGTGTTTATGTATTACACGCTCCTCTGTGCCCGTGTGTATTTGTTTTGATAATTACATACTTTAACTACATGGTTCTTCATTCGCTGCATTTATCCTGATTTACAATACATTTCACGATATTAGCGGTGTACTTAGCAGTATACAATATAAGCAATGATCAGAATGAGATTCGATTCCTTGCCGTAGACGGATATCAACTGGACGATATTCTATAAGGCATAAAATATACGCAGATGGACTCCAGCCACAGATTCGTTATTCGCAGTTTTAGTTATGCGCCCATTGGTACTCGTAAGGGAGAGCAAACGATATATATATATATATATATATATATATATATATATATATATATATATATATATATATATAAAACGCAACACCATGCGCTGTATGGTTTTTTACAGTTTTTTGTTATTCTTATCACCTTAACATGATCTTACTATTTTATCTAGAAATGCATCAGTATTTTTTATACACTTCCTCTATATAGAAACAAATTTCTCTAAAAAGAAAAACTTCAAACGCCTAATTGGGACAAAAAATGGATTAAAAGAGGTGTTCGAAGTTTTTAACTAGGACAAAAGATGGATTAAAAGAGGTGTTTTATATTAATTTTTACGTACAAAATGGGCTAGCATTTAAGACACTCATAATATGCAACGCAGATGCGCGCGCATGTGAACCTAAATTGTGGAAATAGACTATAACGAAGTCCATCGTATAGTCTGTTTTTGTATTCTTCCCTTTCGATTTCAACCGCACACAAAATTTCCTGGTGAACATAAAATCAAAACCCGTATTCATTTTCAGTTTGATTTTCCACCCATGTCATAATCCAAATTCCGCACCAAATCTCCGTCAGTTTTGAAATTCACCAATCATCCATCGCATTCGCTTATCTTGCTACATAAAAATTGGCAATCGTTTCTAGGACAATAGTCATATTCTGACACCGCTAAAAGGAAACTGAACACAGTCTGGACAAATAATATCAAATTTCTAAAATTACCCATGAGTCTCAGAGAACGTTATCCGAAAGTTACTATGTACATTTCTTCATAATCGGATTTTTTTTGTCTACCCCGGCCATATGCATAACATACTGGTTGTCTCGGAATATCCGAAATTTAACTTTAATCACATGGGTAATTAAACCTCCCCCCGCAAAAAAATCGTATATACTCCTGTTTTTAGCATTTTCTTGCAAAGTTCATCGTTAAATCATCATCGTAGGTCCGGTATATACGAGAACGGTAACAGTTTCTTTTTGATTATATGAAATAAGTGTAGTGGTACCTGCAATAACAGTTCTAAGGTCACTGTTCCGCCACGTATTACTTTCTTTATCTAGCCGCTTTTCTAAACTGCTGCTCGTTGATATATCCTTATATATGTATATATAAAGATATAGATATCTTTTCTCTATCTGTTTTTTACCTACCCCTTTGGCTGCTGCTAACGACTTATCGTTATTACCAATATTAACATTATCATCGTATCGCCATTACGCGCTGTTGTAGGATTATATATATATATGTGTATGTATGTGTATATATTGTTTTATTCTCCAGCGGCAATTATTAAGTTTCTTCTGTAAATTACACCGATGTCCAGCAACCTGCAGCCTTCGCCGTGTAATCACTGGTTCGTTTACCGATGGTAGCGTCTCCTTTAAGCGTAGTTTCGGACCACTACTTCTGCTACAACATTCCGCTTCGCGTAATACAAAACAGACGTAGGGCATGTAGTTGTTCCTCTTAATTATGTATACGCTACCACTTCTTTACCAACACACACATATATATATATATATATACATATAGAAAAAATATTGAAAGCAGCTTGTACAAAATTATTATGACCCCCGGTGTAGCCGGGAGTGAAGAAATTGAACGTTGAAAATAAAAGTATTTTCCTCCGTTATTACATCTCTGATAACGAACAATATTACAACATTAATGTTATCTTTTTTCATCTTTGCATACTCACACACACACAACAGACAAATAAATAAATATATACATATATATATATATATATATATATATATATATATATATATATATGTGATGTACGCGTGTTTGTCGATTTAAAAAAATGATAATAAAAAAATATGGAAATAAACGAATGAAGTAAATAAAATGTGCGAAATTAACTTTTTTCATTAGCTATCTACGTGTTGGGAGGGTGTTGATGGAGATCTTGCATGACCAAAAAAAATCAGCTGTTTCATAACTAAACGTGTGCCAGGTATTACATATTATATATATGTATATCTTTTTCTTCTTTGCTCCTATTACATCGTTGATTTGATGTAGGCCTCCATTAATGTTTTCCATCTTGCTGTTTTCCTGCTATGTTAACAATGTCTTCGGTCCATCTTCTGTTTGGCCATCGTCGGTTTCTTTTCCCATCGTACGGTCCCCCATATCACCAGTTTGTCTATTTGCGTCGGATCGTCTTCCAATGTATCATTTCTTCATTGCTATCCTTTTGCCAATATCTTCGAATGGGGTTTTTTTCTCTGATCGTTTTGGGATTTTATTTTATCTCGAAGCCTGATGCATAAAAATGCCGTTCCATTTTTCTTTTGGCTTTTCTCATTTTTCCCATTATTTCTTTGGCGAGTGGTTACGTTTTTCCGTTACGTCATTTTATCGGCATTATATATTGATTAATCAGTTTTGCTCTATTTCCTTTGCTGATCTTATTTTTCAGCGTACGCTTTATTTTTAGGTAAGCCATCCATTCATTTGTTGTTATTTTCCTCGTCTGGGCTCGTTTTTCTTTCATCGTTGCGAATACTCTTTATATGAATACACAAAATTGTCTACTTCTTCTGTCTCGTCTGTATATAATTTCATTTTATTAATCGAGTTTCTCGGATTATATTTTACGTATTTCGTTTTACTACGGGTATATTTATCTTTAATCCTAAAGTTTTCGCCTGTCATTATCAGTTCTCCTAGCACGGCCTTGTAATTCGTTTCTATGTTGAGCTATAATTATTACGTCGTCTGCAAAACGCAAATAGCGTAGATATTCTCCGTTGATATCTATGCCGTTTCTGCGCCAATTCAATGATTTCATCGTATATTCTACTACTGATGTAAACAGTTCCGGATATATAGTATCTCCTTGTCTTGCACGTTTTAACACTGACAATGTTGTTGTTCTCTCGTATGTGCTGATACTGGAGTTGTACATGTTAATTAAAAAGGTCGATATACGTATTATGTATACCGGTTTCTTTCAGCGCTTGCATCGTCGAATGATACCCGAGTCCAACGCCTTCTCGAAATTGCCGAATCCGAAATACAATTCGATTTTTAGATTAACAGTGTAAGTGTCGTAATATGATCAGTGTTCGTTTCCTATCTATTCGTAGTTTTCACCGTTTTCATGCAGTGACTATTATTCCGTTATGCTGTAGTTTTTCGTTCCAGTATTTTTTTTCTTTTTTTTTTTTTTAAATGGGGGTGCCTTTACAGCCTACTCAACGTGATACTGTGGGGACTATCTACATCTTAATCAAGCATGCTGACTTCTCTAAAAACGTCGCTAATAAAACGGTTGAATATGTATGTCAATCGTTTTACTACGGATCTACCGCCGTATTTCAACATTTCTGTTATTAGTCCTCTCCTGATGCTTTACCACATTTTCAGTCTTTTGTGCTGACCGAGTATGATGTTATATATATACGAATTGTATTCTTAGAGCTGAAGGGCAAGTCAGGAAGTTAAATAAATAAAATATGATACGTTGTGTGTTAATAGTTGCATTCGAAGTCGGGTGACAACCGACAGAACTGACATAAATCTTCGAAACTTTAAAGAAGGACAGAAATATAGTTTTCGTTACGTCGATGGGTAAATTACTTAGATCGTGTACTGATGTCACAGTGATAATCGATTACGGCGAAGTTTACGGACGAAACTGATCGAACGGATAATTCGAGGATAGTAGATTCACCGATAATTTTTTAGCAGCATTTAGAAGAAGGGTGTAACATTAAAGCCATACGCATCTGGTAACAAGTGATATTTAGTATGCCAAAAAGTTTGAGCTACCAAACATTAATATACGAATATAGAAATGTATCTGAATATTCGCTGCGTTATTTCGTGCAAGATTAATCTAGTCGTTATCGCGTAGAAAGGACATAAAGTTGTACATTTTTTTTCCTTTTTGAATTGCACCTAGCTAATAATAGCTATTTACCAATTTGACGTATTTCATGCATGTAGCCTGATTAGCAGCCCCTGCCCAGCGGCAGGTGCTAAAACGTTGAATTAGAACTTTTCTTTCTGGTTATCTTCCAGTATTGTTTTTATCATAGTTTAGATCGTATTTTTTAGGTTGGCTTCTGTATTTTGTGTATTCTAATAGTATGCGGTTTATATTTAATTGCGAATTGCATTCGCGACAGATGAGTAGTCCCCGTTGAGTATGTGTTGCGTGTGTCCTGTGCCTAGTCTAGCTCTTTTTTTTTCGGGTTTTCTCTCTTTCTGGTCTGCTGTTTTCAACTTTCCTAATCTCGGCTTAATTTGATACAAGTGTGTATGTGCACATTGGGCCTCTCAGAATTTTTGACATGATGTTTTAATTGTTTGTGAAAGGACTGTATGTAAATCGGTAATGTGCTTTGATTTTATTGTTTTTAGATTTGTAGGAGACGTTTTAACTATTCTATCCATGTTTTCATTCCCGGCTGTTCGTGAATGGTGTCCATAGAAGAAGAAATTCATTGTTCTTGGAGATATATTGATTATGTGTTTTAGGTGAAAGTATCTGTATTTGTGTTTTTTTTTATATGTTGCTTAATATCTGTACATATTATATATTTATTTGGTCGCGCTTGCTTAGATGTGTATTTTAAATCTTTATAGATTGCAAGAAGTTCTGCCGTAAAAACTGATACTGACTCGGGTAAATGATATACGCGTGGGGAATGGTTGGGTGTAAGATAGAACCATGAGGTTTGGTTTATAGACTTAGATGCGTCAGTGTTGAAAAAATCTGCTACAAAGAAGAGAAAAAAATGAAATACAAATAGCATAAATTAAATTTTAAAAAAATTGATTACATTTTACTTAATAAATAAATAAACAAATATATAAAATAACATAATTATGTTAAAAATCGGTGTTTTTTGGCCACCTACAATCGTTTTCAGAAAGTCTGTGAAATGTTTTTTTTTTATATATATATATATTGCGCCTAGGAGGACAGTAAATTGTCGGGACACTGATATTTTTATTCGAACCTTCATTAATCATTACGCTGGTCGCTTGCATTTGTGGTTTTCCAGTTCATGATGTTTAATGCTGCTTTTTATTATGGTTCCGATACAATCATGCGCTGTACCATCTGTATGATTAGTAAAGTATGAATTGTAACCTATAAATTTATGATATTCGTAAGATGGATCTCTGATAAAAGCAATTTTCAATTATGTACATCTGTACTTCATCTATACGGTTTAAAATACCATTTGCGTTCCATGTAACGATCTTTAAGTTCCTCATTTCTTGTTTAACATAGCAATGGCGGCACTAAGTAGTTGGCCTCGCTGTTCCATCATACTGAGGAAGAGATTTTTTATTTCAGTTACGAACGTATGTAACAGTGTTTCAATCTTATTAACGTTTACACTGCCATGGATATGAATGGTTTGACGTTTTCCTTGAACATATGTCTAGTAGTTAACTTTTGTCAATAGTTGGTTCTTGGCTGCTGTTCTGTGTCTTGATTCTTTTCTCTTTGATGATGGACAGCTGATGATAACTGATAGTATCCTTAATGACGACATACTAGTATGAAATGTAAAACGTAAAATAAAATATTCGAAATTATGAACATTATAATACAGGCGTAGCGTAAAAATATATGAACATATACATAAACACATGTTAATTTTATATAAAATTTTACTAAAGAACGTTTATAAATTCTGAACGTGTAAAGAAATATATAGAATTAATAATAATAATATCATACATGTAAACGTCAATGCTCGATTCATTTTATTCATAATAATAATAATAATAAGAATGATTTCTACGGTAAATCATCGTAATTTAAGTTATTCCTCGCGCGAGAGAGTTTTAGTTAAGAACAGAATCCCCAAAAGACTTTTAACTAATTTCGTCGTGCTTTCCAACTAGTAAATCTGCGGCAGGATTGTCTAACAGCGGCTCCTCTCTTTCGGCATTCGGTCGGTTTGATTCATTTTACTTGAACTAGCATGGATTAATACGCCAAGACGACGACTAAACCGGATCCGCATACTAATTGCACGAGCGTGTCTTATTGTTCATTTCACTCGCGATAATTAGATTACTAAAATTGCCTTCGTTTATGTTTTTAGGGTTGGAGAAATATGAAGGTAAACTAGATATCTATATAGAGGGTGGTAGAAACGAGCGGCCGAATGATTAGATAGGTAGGTAGATCAACTTCTTCTCCCGGTTCGAGGGTCGGCTGGCAACGATATTCGGTTACGGTTGTATAACATAGAGGTACGCGAATAAAAACGGCTTGCGGGAAGGAGCCGTTTTTATTTAATTGATATTCAAATTAGGACCAAATAGAGACTTTACCGACGTAATGTAGAAAATATCGGAGTACGGCCGGGCTTAGAGATTCTCTACCATTGGGTTCGGTCTCGTCGACGCAATATTTTAACCCTTTCAGTCGTACGTTATCATTTTATTTTATTTTTTTTTTTTTTATGCGCAAATTTATATTTTCATCTACACAATTGATAAGATAACAGGGAATAATTTTTAATGATTCGAACAGAGCGAATGTGGTGATTTTAAAAATAAACCACAAGAAAGTAGTTAAAATCGCTAAATTTTTATGTAAAAAAAGACACACACAAAAAGCTTTTCGGTCATTATAAAATGAGCACAAAAAATATATATTAAAAAAATACGATTATAAAAAATATAAAAGGATGAAAACAAAATATAAAATGTAAGAAAATCCAGATATATTACAAAAAAAAAAATAACAAAGTGAAAAAAACATTTATCAAAAATACGACAAATGGACGATATGAAATTAATACGTAAACAATTACGCCCTACTACGTAGAAAAATCTAAACTCTATGTCTAATATAAAAAATTGTTTAAATTTATAATGTACTTCTTAAAACTAATTCTTCATCGAAATTTATCGTCGAATGTAATAAGTTATTTTCATCTCTTTTTATTATTTCTTCCTAGTAGTTTTATTTTATAACATTCGTACGGCGTGTAAAATTTTATAATTTCGATTAATATCATTATGGTTTTTTTGCGTTTTAAACATTGTTTCCTTTCCAAATAATTCATTGTCCTATATCAATTTAAATGTTCGTTAAATCTTATTCTACATATATTCTTTTTCACGTTCATTTGCCATTTAATTTATATATTGAATTGTTTCAAATATATTTCTATCTTATATCTTGTCGTCAATTGTTTTCAATAATGTGTTACTTTTTCTTATCGCTAAATCTATGTTATATTTATTATGTATTTTTATTATTTTTAGGCGCGACTTCCTCGATAATTAATTAACCTTAAATAATTCTTTTTCTCTTTTTTTTTTAATTTTTTATCGTAATATTTTTTTTACGTACTTTAATGGTTTTAACTGGATTTAGTTGTTTTTTAATAAATCGTATATATATATATGTTTCGAATTGAAACATTCTACACCACTTCTCATGTAAACGATTGTTTAGCGTTAAAAAGTGTACTTATCGTATAAGGAACGTTGTTATAGAAAGGATTAATTTTCGAGAAATGCGTATAACCTCGGAACTTTAAATCGCGGTTCAAGTTCAACCCCCGTCGAAACCGTTAAAAATTACCGATAACTTGAACGTGCTAGTTCAAGTTACGTTACCGCGGATACTAACTTTAAATCGCTTTTCAACCCTCGTTACAACCGTTATAAGTTACCCATGACTTAAAAGTATTATTTCAATATTTTTTTCCATTTCTGAAGTGAAACTTCTACTGCTGCGGTATGTATGGGGAGTTAACCTGCAACACAAGCGAGCGAGTGTGCGAGCCGAATTAACGGACGCATATATATATATATATATATACACAAATATATATTTATATATGTACACACACACATATATATAAATATATATGTGAAGCCACGTTTTGTTGCGTTAGGTGTGTCAACGAAATAACGGACGGATATATATATATATATATAACGTTCGCATGTACCGCACTACCAACACATGTTTCAAGCAACGTTTTGTAGTGTTAGGCGCGTCGACTTATACATATATGTAAGCTTATTCTTTTTATATATATATATATATATATATATATGCGTGTGTTTGTGTATATACACCCGCGTTGAAATTAAAGAAAAAAAACTATGTATGGAATTTAGTTAAAACGTCTTCAATTTTCACTTCTTCCCTGCGCTCCGAGGCACAAACGTTTTTTTTTTGCCTATAAGGCTATTACTCGAATTATCGATCACTCAGAAGATAATTACAAAGTCTAGCATTTATTATAAAGTTAATGAGGAAGTGCAGATTGTTTAGATCTTAGATATGTTTTCAATTGATTGTAGCGATATACACATATTGACGGTCGTTAGGCACTCGGTAGATAGAAGTGCGTACCCAGCGTGTGGCCAATATATATTCTGTTGACAGCTGCCTGGGTGAATAGATTTTACCAATTTTTAAAAGGGAAATTGCTAAATCTTTCTTTATATTGCCAAGTATACTTGGCCCAATATGGAAGAACTGGTTCCACGAATCCAGGATTTTCCGGCCATAATATTTCGCATTGTCTGCTTCTAGCGTTATCGGCAAGTTAACTTGGGTATGTGCCGCACGGTGTACCTCATCGTGGCCTATTATCCCTCCATGATTCGGAATCCGGACAAAAGTGAGGCTGGTGTAAGAGCTTTTTCCGACGTTAATTTTTATCATCGATAGTCGTCATACGATTTCAGTCGAACGGTGGAAATTTAAAACGATTTTAAAATTTTATTCTATCGAATTTTCTATTATATAAAATAATACAATTACCTCATCTACATTGCGGGATAGTTCTTGCACACGACTCCACGGTTTGTAGACTTCGACCGGCCGTTGAAATATTACGTTTAGAATTCGGGGCGAATTTCGATGAAGAAAAAATTAATTAAATAAAACAAATACCAATTTACATTAAATCTGAAGTAACCCGTACGGGAAATTTCTTATTTCGAGTCTCGTTGAATTCTTAACATCAACAACCTCGGTCGGTTAAGTTAACCGTTTACCCGGAATAAACGTTTAAACTGATAATACCAACTCGGAATTAATTCGTACCGTCGACCGATCTCTCACCTTTTATTTGTATTATAAACGGGAACTTCACCGGGGCTATAACTAATGCTAGCACGCGCGATGGTCCTTTTGCAGCCTACTTAACATCAGAATGTGACGAAGCTTCAGCAACCCCAATAATAATAATAATTAATAATAATAATAATAATAATAATGACAACAAAAGGTCGTAAATCAAGGACGTCGTTTAGGACAAACAGTATTAATCAGGCAAATGCGTACAATTCCTCTTTATCCTTTCTCCGGTTTTTGCTAGAACAAACCTAAACACTATTCCTTACGATTTACTGTTCTCGTTTAATATATATATATATATATATCACGCGCGCACACACACACACATGTACACAAAAGGCATATATGTATATATAAACACTTTGTAGTCCCTTTCTTTCTTGAAACACCTATATATGCGCCTATCTCTGCGGTGTCTGACTTTTCCTAATTTAAAGCCGGTCATATTTTATGTTACATTTCCATTCTCAAAGGAAATTATCGCGAAAAGCTCGCTGCAATACGCTAGTTGCGAAGACAAAATACGAAAAATAAAATGCGCCTCCGAGATACGCTCGCTATAATCGTTATCGTTCGACCAACTCTGCCGCTATCCTCCGGCTGATCTTTCCAGGTGACGTAATAAACTCTCTAGTTTTAGAGAACGGTAGGTTCGCCTATAAAACGGACAGTTCAAATTTATCGTACGCTTATCGCCTAGTCGTCACCGGTGTAAAATTTATGGTGAATAAATTTCAATTCGAAAGCTTCGTAATAATTTCCTTTTCAAATTTGCGCGCACACACACATATATATATATATGTTTACAGTTGCATTTATTACCACAAACTTTAAATTATTAATTCGTAGTAAAATTCATCATTTCTGAGGCCGTTATATATGGTAGGATTAAATTAGAATATGTCCACATCGTACACTCGATATACAATTGAATGAAAACTAGTCGACTATTTATTTGTTGTTTTTTAAATATTTCCTATTGTTATTTTACTTTTATTTTCCTTTATTTTCTTTTATAAAGTCGTTCCTTTTAAGTATGTATCAATTTGTCACGATTTATCGAAAAATAAATCCTATTCCTTTTTAACGTAGTCGACTATTTATCGATAGACTTTCGTAATAGATGATTATAGTGCTTATATTATTTATTTATATATTTATTTATCGGAATATTTATTTAATTACCTGTTAATTCATTTATATGTAGCTGTTGATACGATAACATGTTATCGTAATTTAAATGGTTTCATATATTTACACACACACGCATACATATTATGTATGTATAGGCGTGTAAGTATCAAGATCAATTCTTGTGCAGGTATTTCGTGAGACGAATATACGAATTGACGAGAGCGAACTGTCGTTCAGATTGCGTTACGAAGACCACACGGAAATTTATTTAATAAAAAAAAAAAAATATTGAAAAAATAAATTCTACGACTTTGATTTCAGAAATTATAGTATAAATAATAATGATAATAACAATAATAATAATAGTAATAATAATAACAAATCTAATTTACTCCGTATTTCGTTGTTTTGTTAACAGACATCGTTCCAAATTTAATATATTGCCCTTTCGAGTATTCTTCTAAAAATACAAATTTTTTTTTAAATTTTTTTTACAATCTGACCCCCTAGCCTAGGTCATTTAGAAAAATTTTTGACCATGTAATAACGTGACGGAGGAACACCCAGTGGTGCTCACCCAGCAGCTGCTACCTTAAACAAGGTCCAGAGGTTTATTACGCTTCAACCTCCTGGTGTCACTGGAGGTGTTCAGCAATCTTTGAGCCAAGGTATTAGGATGACCTTCCAGTCTAAGTACATGTCTTTGAGAGTACTGCTTTATAACATGAGACACATATTGAATATTCAAGTCTCTATGTAGGGTTGTGTTGGTTATGGACCAGGGTGCACCTGTCATTGTTCTTAATATTTTATTTTGAAACGTTTGTAGCACCTTTATATTGTTTTTTTTTTTGCACAACCCCATAGCTCTATTCCGTAGGTCCAGACTGGCTTTATAACTAACAAATAGCGAAAGGAAAAAGTGAAACTTAGGCATTTTAACTAAATTTGATACAGATTTTTTAAAATTGTTACGCGTATATATATTGCGAACGGGATACGGATATACGTTACTTCGTTGACACACCTAACGCAACAAAACGTAATTAGATAGTGGTTATACATATCCGTCTATTATTGCCGCTCGCTCACTCGCTCGTTTTGTGGGTTAACTTGCCATATAAACGACGCCAATAGAAGCTTCACTTCAATAATAATAAAAAAATATAATAATGATAGTGACGTGTACTTCGAATTTTGACAAATTTTTTCTTATAAAAGTATGGAAACTTTTTCGGTTGTTACAATCTCCACTCTTCGAAACTGATTTAAAAATGGAGATTGCGAGCATCTTCGAAACGTCACCAATGACAATTAAAAATGGAGATTGCGAGTATCTTCGAAACGTCACCAATGACAAATTCCAACGTAGAAAACGACAAAGGTTTTCACCGAGTAAATTGTACTTTACTGAAATTCGTTAAATTAGCGAATTCTTAGTCGGGTCAGCTGATTATTTATCGTCAAATAATTTCGATTTTGACGAATACGTTCGTAATAATTCGTTACCTTTTTAACGATTACTTAATGCCTCGTGGCTATTACGCGATACATAATAATTAATTGTAATACATATATCTAGAAACTATTAATATTAGTCTAAATGAGGAAGTCTGTGAGAATTTCTAGCTTTTAGACGTCCGTGATAGCTGGACTTGTCTCCTTAGTACGATATTGAGCGTATTTTTGGCAAGTCTTGAGTATATGATGGACGGTTCATCGCATACAGGTCGTGGCTGGTTACGAAGCTGGTACGAGTGGGTGATTAGTGTATGTCCGAGGTACACTCTATTTACCGCTGTTTCCAATCTAGGAAGACAGATTTTGCCAATGAGTTTTGGCCATGCTGTCAGGTATTTTTTTGTGCATCTCAAAATGCTATGTTCACTATGGAAGGATCGACTCCATGATCGTAGTATGTTCTGGACGATTGAATCTAGAGTATAGTCCGCGCCTCTCGCGTTTTGTTTCGCTACCTTTTACGATTTTATTCGCCACGTAATCGATAGAAGAAACGTACGGATTACTCTCGATAATTTAATTAATACGATCGTTTTTTTTTTTTATTTTGCAACTACAATAATTTAAAATTTTTAAAGGAAAGGTTCGTTTTTAAATTTTAATTACCGTTAATTTACTCTGACCTAAAAGGACATCTAGTTAAAATTTTTGTATTTGTCGCTAATACTAATTGAAGATTATTTTACTTTATTTCAGATTATCCGCGACTTCGTACAATTTTGGTCTGTCTTCGCCGTCTGTGTGCCAGGTATTTATCAGTCGTATACTTTCGTTCGATATATATATATATATATATAAAATAAACATAAAAGAAAGTAGTTAAAATTATTAAATTTTTATAGAAAAAATCACAAAGCTTTCCGGTTGTAAGCCATTATCGAGTGAAGGTAAAAAAATAAATTATAAAAATATATAATTTACAAAAATTTTAAATGAAAAAACAATCAGCAAATAATCACTATAAAATTTATACATAAACAATTACACTAAATTACTAGAAAAATAAAAACTTTCCGTCTAATATAAAAATTCGGTAAAATTTATTATATAAAAATTTAACTTTTTCCTTTTGTTAATTTTTTGTATATTGTATATCTGAATTTGATTTTACATTTTTATTTTATTTTTTGTTTATCCTTTTAAATTTTTATAAATTGTATATATTTATGTAATTTACTTTTTATACGTTCGCTCGATAATATGGTTTAACAGTTGAAATCTTTTTTGTCTTTTTATATAAATGTTTAGTAATCTTAGCTACTTTTTTATTATTTGTTTTCTAAAAAATCACTATATTTCACACTTTACAAATTTTGTATATATATATATGCACAGCAATTTATTCAAAAGGTAAACATAAATTAATAATTAAATACGTAACAATAACATTCAGATATATATATATATATATATATATATATATATATATATATATATATATATATATATGGATATATTTGTACCGGTTTATATGTGTAATGTGGCTGATTTAAATTTTTTTTTTGTTCTGGATGGCGGCAGCTGCGCAAATTTGTATAAAATTACGAATATCGTGTAAAGCCAATTAAATAACCACCGGACGTTACAAGTTGCTCTTTGATATTGTTTGAATCTACTGAGACTACGTTCGACTGCCATATTTCTGGGAATAGGTCGCAGGTGTTTTAGCCGAATAATTTAGTCCCGTCCTCTGGAGGAGTTCGATTTTTCTCGTAGTCTTAAATGGAATGTTTCTTATTAAATAATTAAATAAATAACCATTAAATTATTTGATAATTTTCAATCCAGCATCGTAATGGGGGTATACATGCAATAATACATTTGCACTGCGCCAATACTAGACGATGATTGGCCGCACGAATCGGCTCGTCTATTGATTGTTTTATATATATTGCTTTTCTTACGCTCATTATTATTTAATCATACATAGGTTCCTGTAACGTTTTATCGTTATAAATAAATATGATTTTATTTGAAAATATTATTATTATTATTGTCGTTACTTATTATAATTATTTTATTTAATAATTAACTCGCTTTTATTGTTCCGGATTGTTCGAATTTTTATTGATATAAGAGTTTTGCTCGTTTATCGTACACGAATGACCGTTTGTTTGGTTTTGCTTATTATATTTTGTATTGCGCGTAATTTGATATATGGATCAGTAGCGGCTCGTACATAAAGGTTGCTGCACGGTTGCACAACCACCGGAAATATTCAGAACAGCATAAACATTGACGAGATGTTATTAAACGGTTAAATAGAGATTAATAAACAATATATTTTTCGTACAATATATTATAAAAAGTAAAAATCGTTTAAAAAGTGCTTTAAAATGCCTACTTACAACGGTTGGTGGTTGCAGCCTCGATGCAATCTCTGAATAATGCATAGGAAAGCCGGATACAGCGTTATATAGAGATATTCCGCGTAATGCTACTATATGCGCGGAGAGTTTACATAGGAATATATTGGCGACCGTTGGTTACAAACGTTTTGCAACCAAAAATTTTTTTTTCTCATTGTGTCGTTCATAACACGCGGGTGCGGTTACGTGCGCATACTACCGGCCAATCATCTTTTTCCGAAATTAGTTTTTTCATCTTCGAATTTCTATTGATGTTTCTTTTACCGTGATTTCCGTGTGTAAATTGTTTCATCTCCAGTTTATGTTGTTCCTATTATTACTGACCTATGTCAATATATTGATATTATATGATTTATTGATGAAGTCTATCTATATTGGAGATACACTTGTTCATTCTTGTACGATTTTACGTATATAGGATTATTTGTATCGGTATACATATAGTAATTTTATATATATTTTTTTTTTTACTTTGCAAAATATTGATTATATTTATTATGAGATAGTCTGAATTTGTAATAATTTAAATTTCTTATTAAATATATATGGAAGTATGATTATGTGGCGTTAATATTTAGAAATACACATATATATATATATATATATATATATATATATATATATATATATATGTATATATATATATATATATATGGTGAACTCGGTGCTTGCGCAGTTTTGCACATAATCGAGTTTAATAGTGCATATTTCGATTATATAGTGTTATGTATTATCTTGTTCACGCAATTTCCTTTTAGCCTAGTTTAGGAGTATTGCTAAAAAATAGTTCGATTTAATTTAATTACTATTATTATTACGAATGAGGAAATATTTGCCGAGTTAATATTTACGTTAACGATAATTTTCGTTTCATTTGCAACCATCGTCGAAGCCGTTCTCAAGGAAGTCCACGCCGTTTCTAAATCACCTTCTCTCATTCGCTCGTGTTGATTTTATAACCACGTCCTTACGCCTAACCCTACCGGCGGCCAAGAGAAAAATCGTGTGTTCGTACGTAAATTGCTATTACTTACTAAGCTTTTTATCGATCAATCTTAATCTCATCCGGTTGGATTACTTTTCGTCGATTCCCGCGGGGAATTAAAGATTCCAGTCAGTTGCGATAATAACCGTTATAGTTGAACGTTCTAAATTTAACACGCGTACATATATTAATAAACGTATGTGATACATATATATATATATATATATATATATATAATTTGCGTTACTAGTATATCATCGCTGTAAACTTGACAAATATCGCATTTCGTTAGAGCTCGCAGCTAACGAACGATATCGGAATTAATTATTATTACGCAACGACTGAAACTTTTTATCATTTTTTAATAAGCGAAACTATAATATAGAGGAGTATAATATTTACGTATACGACTATAGAGACATATAATATTCCGTGTCGTTAGGTTAAAAACCTACCCACCTACCTAGCGTGTTATTAAGAAGTGTTTTATATTATATATATATATATATATCAAGAGTTAAATTCGAATCGATGTGTGGTGGTTTTGCTAATCTCTTAATAGTTCAGTCCGAATTATTTCATAACTCACTTCGGTAAACTGGGAGAGGTACCCAAGTCGACTGATTTGAAATGAAAAGTTGGTTTTAATCTATTAGGCGTTGATGAATTGTGACGAATACTTTCAATATTAATCGTTACGTAATATCTATGATTCGTGCGTATTCAATTTGCTCTAATTTTTTTTTCCTTCAAGAAGTGTAAACACGTATCGTTCCAGAAGAAAATCATACCTTAGTAAATGGATTACTTCTGCGACGAAAGGTTTAAATCGTCGGATACCCACAACGACGATATTTCGACATTATTAGATTAAGACGATAATCGAATAGACAGGCGAAAATTGAAATGTATATCGCGAGTTTTTATTTACACCTTTCTTCTACTAAAGTAAATACTAAATCGAGACGATGAAATGTAACGTACTGTAATATGCGATTAAAGTGCACAGCTCGCACGTGTATAAGAGCAAATATATATGCAAGTTGCAAACAGAAAATTTTTTCAAACTATCTGTAGAGCCGAATGACGTTGTGGGGTAAACTATATTCAAAATTGAACATTATACTAAATCGCCGCAGGTATACGAAAATTACCGATACGCACTCGGAATTAAACATTTTATACCTTCTTATATTAGTAAATTATGGAAAAAGTTTTACGATAAGAATGCGTCGAAATAGATTAATATCATATACGATATGCTAAGCCTCACCATGCCGTTATATAGAAAAACATCGTTAACTCATTTAATTCCGTGTCTATGTCAATTAATTATTTTCTGTAATTAACACCGTGATTATAGCTGTAGACAAAGATCATACAGTGGCTACAAATAAACTGCAAAATGCATTAACTGAAACGGAAACCTGGTTAAGAAGTCGGCGTATTAGGGTAAACGACAACAAATGTACTCAAGTCACTTTTAGGCTGCGTAAAGTAAATACTGTGTCAGTTAAAATAAATAATAAAATAATTCGGCAGCATGGTGAAGTGAAATATTTGGACATGTATTTGGATAAAAAATTAACATGCAACAAACATGTAACGCAAAAGAGAAAACAGTTAGATCTGAAACTGAGGCAGTTAAATTGGCTCGTTGGTCCGGCCTCTCGCTTGAGAACAAACTATTGATATATAAAATCATCTTAAAACCCATCTGGACGTATGGCCTGGCATTATTTGTTCCAAGGACACACATACAAATAGAGTGCAGAGGTTTCAAAACAAAGCTATTAGACTTATCGCCTTGGTACGTGTCCAACCACACTTTACATCGAGATTTTAATATACCGTACGTTAGAGACGAAATAAATATGCAAAACATCATTTCATACGACTAGAAAACCATACGAACAACTTGGCTATTAACTTACTCGACAACAGTCTCCAATTACGACGATTGAAACGTACCATGCCCCTAGATTTGAGATAAATCTGTTTTCATTGGGGGACGCTGATGAGTGTGTTAACCCCTAACACGTTACTTGCTAGATGGTCCATAAGCCAGTTGTAATTAAAATAAAAAAAAAATAAATAATATTTTATGTAGTCAACATCGTTAACTCACTTAATTCCGTGTCTGCGTCAATTAATTATTTTGTGCAATTATTTTACGTGGATATACGCGCATATATATACCTAATGTAATTTGGTTTTTCTTACTATGATATTTTATTTATTTTCTGCAGGTTTTTTGTTTGTGTTTTTATCCTGTAGCCTAACATTCGTTTCATTAATTTTCTAGATTTATTAGTAAAACTATATAAGTTAACTGTTAAGGTATTACGTAACTTTATAAACCTTGTTTTGCATGTCTCATTTATGAAATAGAGTTTCTTTCTTCGTCTTCTATTTAAACCGGGAGTTAAAACAGATCCTTAGAAAAAGAAGCCGGAACTACTACTACTATTTTTTTTTCGTTTAATGGTTCCCCAGTAAACCGTGGAGCAAATGTATTTTAAAATTTTTCGTTATCAGCATTCCCCGTGTACTAGAGATCAGACAATGAATCACATCCTCAACGTATGCCCACGTAGAGCCCTTAAGGGCGGTTGGAAGGATATTCGAGCAGCATCAGAGACGGCAATAATATGGCTACGACATCTAAGCTACCCGAAGACATACGATATCATCAACATCATCATCCGTAACTAATTCCATTGCTGAAAAGATAGAAAATAAGTTGTGTGTGTGTGTGACGGAGAACGCTGCTACATGCGAATAGTATGCAAGTGTTTGGATGTGTGAACATAGTCCAGAAAATCGCAAATTATTGTACGAATTAAAAAAAAAAAAGATTTATATAACGTTATAATTTGAATTTGAGTAAAACAAAAATACATTATAAAACGAAATTAAGCTTTCCAGTAATATAAATTATTACTATTGTTCCAGTCATCATTATCATTGTTTCAATTTTGTCCCCGCAATCTCGATAACACGTTTGCGTACGTAACGAAACAGAATTCTAGATCGTCCATCTTCTAATAATGTAAAGCGATTTCTTCTTCAAAACGAGTTCAACTAATAAAGTCGTCCGTATTTCAATGTCGGATTTATGATAAACGAAAGCACGAGGAAGGGCTTCAGCAAGTTGGCTTTACGGCAGAAGGGCTCGCAGGTGTGCAGATAAGCGTGTTACAGATAATTACACGGCTTTTTATCATCATCATCATGATCATCGTAGTTGTCCTGTAGAATAACAAAAAGTTAACCACCACCGAAGCCTGAGAGTTTAGTTTAGTATGCGGGACACTGGCCATTTATTATAGTCTTATTATTAACGTTACCACTACTATATTACTAAATAGAACCTTTTTTTTTCTTGATAGTATTGTACTGATAATAATAATAATAATAATAATAACAATAGTATTAATAGTGGTAGTAGTAGGAGAAGAAATAGGGAAAGACCGGAGGAAATTCGAAAAAGGAAAATCCGAGAGTAAGAATTAAAACGTTGTAGATAAAGTAGAGAGAAGATGATGACAAAGCTGGAATGTTAAATTCGTTTCCCAGTACCGGTTGATATAACGACGAAACATTATCCCTGTTGCAGTTGATTGCGGGGGAGACTATTGATCGGGCGGGGGAAAGCTTAGTGGTGGTCGTACAACGGAATATTAAAGAAAAAAAATATGAAAAAGTGTCGTCATCGTCATCAAAAATGGAGGTTGAAGGAGTAGATTTACGGTGTATAGCGTATATTATAGCATAGCATAGCATAGGATAGGATAGTGTAAAGCTGGAAATAGTCGTGCGGTTGAAAAACCTTAAGCGTTAGAACAAGACGCGGAGGAAGACGTATAGCCTAAAGAATAATAGAGCGGAATTTTAGCTGAATTGTAATAGGTAAAAGTTAAAGTGGGGACTACCCTGAAGATTTATACATACATACATACATACATACATACATACATAAAGACCGGGTTTAATTGCATTCCGCTTAATTAGTCGGAAAAATGAACGTGGCTGAGCTTTCAACTTTTGTCATTTACCCTTGTCGTCTACACGCTGCTTTCGGTGTTCGACCAACTTTTTGGCAGTAGGTACAACCACGGCGATAACGATAACGACACAACACCGACACAACTCCCAAAGGGTTGACATCTTACCATTTATCGCAATACACTCGCAATCGTATTACAACATTCGCTTGTAGAAGAACATTCCGACGACATTCCACACGATTTGTAAAACGACATTTCAGTACCGATGCATTCAGCCCCGCTCTTTTTATTTCCAGTTTTTCTATTTATTTTTGATTATTATTATTATTCCGCTACTATCCGTTTTTCGACCTCGTCTTCATCTGTATATTACGTTCGTATTCTTTCTCTTTTCACGATGCTATTACGTTCGTGTTATCAGGCTATGTTCCATTTAATAATTGCCCGAAATCTGCATTCCTCCGGCCGTTTATCATCCCAGTTAGTTTCAGATTTCTTGTTCGTCGTCAACTCCATCGATACTCTAGCGTCGTACAAGCTCGTCCGAGAACCCCAATTTAATTGTCTATCGCATCTGTCGTTCGTTAGCGGGGTTGATTGATTTTTCTCGGGGTTTTTTTTTTCTTTAGGTTCGAACAAATGCGAAGGCCGGGGCAATTATCGATGTGGATTGACTTTGCTGTCGACAGTAATTTACGCGATGACGAAACGAGTGCCAGTTAGTCATCTGAATTTGAAACGTCTCTGATTTTCGATAGGCCGCTATTATTATACTACCTTAGCCGTTATCAGAGGGTTGTGACGTATTTCGATCATAATAATGATTATTACCCTTATTCGCATCCTTTTAAATTTGAACTATGTACACATAAAGTAATTTTAGTCGTCTACAATATATGCTACCTTACTGTTATCTCGCGGCTTCATGACGTAATTATGTTATCCCTATAACGTGTTGTCACGTAAGTACGATTATGATTAATGATGACTATTATTATTCGCATCCTTATAAATTTGAACTATGTACGTATAAAGTAAATTTATGCGCTTACATATAAGTATGATTTTATATATGTGTATATATATATATCTTACTGTTATCGGTGGTTTAAGAGGTAATTATAAGTAGTATCCCTGTGCGTTATCAGGTGATTATAATTTCATTCATAACTAGAAGTTAGCCACGGCTTCGCCTGTGTAATTATTTTTTTAAATACAATATCGCTGTCTCTTTCTATTATTACACGAAAGCAACTATTCCAGAAAGGGTCGATGATGGGATATTTTACAGATGGTCTTTGATATCGCTGTCTCTTACAACGCGAAAGCAAAAAATCCAGAACGGACCGATGACGCCATGGTTTTAAAGTCGAGGTTTTATCTACTTTCTCTTTCTTTTTCCGTCTCAATTTCTCTTTTATTTATTACTTCCTAAATTTCGAAAGTTCGTTTGAATATTTTTTTTTGCTTATTTTTATCTTTCTTATTCAAGAAAACAAATTGCCACACTATGAGTGAAAATTAATTATAATAACAATGATATCCACGAAATTTAAATAAACGCTAATAATCATGCGGGTTAAGATTTTAAAATTTCCGTCACGTACAATAATCTTACTTAGTAGAGTTAGCAGATAAAGGATTTCGAATGGTCGATTTCAAGTTAGTCGCAAATAAAAAAATGTTTACGTTAATTAGGAATTCAAATATTTTTGTCTTTTGAAAAATCGCCCCTTTACGTTAATATATGTACATATATTAGATGAGATGCAAATTAACCTGGTTAGAGTATTCTACTTGAGGACGTTTTTAACTATCTTCCGTGTCGCTAACTTCGGAATATGCACAGTTCTTGTAACTTTTTATAGTTAGTCGAGCTCAAGAAGTTGCCGCTTTCTATTTTACAGATTCCTCACGTCTCTCTATCGTAGTTAGTTTACGGCAGGTCGTGAGCACTTCGTAGGTAGTTCAAAGTATAGTTCCAGCAAGTCGAAACTCCCTTGTTAAATTTTCCTTAGACATCTGTTTTTTTGTGAAACACTTATTCCTCGTGAACAACTCAATGTAGAGTATTCGAGGTCTAAAGCGGAAGTAAAAATGCTAAAAGCTGTTAATTTACTTTTGCTGGTTTAATCTGCTGCCGGCTGTTGCTGGTACTACTGCTGTAACTGTAACTGCTTGATGCTGCGACTATAACTACTGCGTCGTCGTCTTCTGGTGCTAAATCTCTTGATTCAGGAGCCACAATTGGAACTGTAACACATTGAGCCGGCGGTCACCCATCCAAATACCGTTGCTTGACTTCGGCAATTAGACGGAAAGCCGGCGTACTCAACGCGCTATTCGGCATATATATATATGCGTGTATTTGTATATTTTATGTTTTTTATATGAATAAAGAGCGAATGTTGATGAAGTACGTCGCCCGAATAATTGTTTCCGATCGAAGCTTATTGAAGAATAAACCGAACGACGTTTTTGAGTGGTACTTCAGAGCTTTTTATTTTCGGTTCACATTTACCTAAAGTAAAATTGTTGTCCTGCCTATGGGATTCCTAAGCGACTAACGAAAAATCCGAGTTGGTTTTGATATGAAAATAAATATTCGTTGACGTGCAAGTTTTTCTACTTCGGTTGTTCGATTAAGGTTCCGATTGGAACAGGTAAAATCTACGATATATTTAGACGCCATACTTTTGAATAATTATATCGATAAATATAATCGAAATGCTAACTGATTTCGATTGATCTCAGAGGAAAATTGCTCATAATTTCGCCGATGACGGTAATTCCAGTATGATATAGCAAACCCAATTTCTAGTACGTACGAAAAGATGTTGGAAGACGCTGACGTTAATTTCTCGTGAACAATTTATTTTCAATATTCTCGCTGTACTGGATTAATTTATCGAACGTAAATTTTTCCGATATTCGCTTCTTTTTATATTTCATGTTTTTAGTTGTATTTTTTTTTTTTAGATTTCCAAAAAATTCTACGAATTGATCAGTTGTTAAAACTTTCTAATTAAAAATAAGGACGGATGGTACTTTTTCTCAATGATACGAAACGTGATTTAGACAAACTTTCCCGATGGTCACTTTGAACTTTGACTATTTTCCGATAAATTAGTACCGATAATAAAGTCTTCGAATATTTGATAAAACGGTAATTAGCGACAAAAGTACCTAATAACAAATCGGTAATGATAATGTTCAATGACGACCACAGACGTCTTTTATTCCTTCTCCACATATATATATTTATACATATATATATATATTGTGTTAATGGGTGATTAAATTTTGAAGGTTTAGATTACATTTTCTACTTTAGTCTCAAATATCGATTACGTTGTTGAAAAATCTGTTAATTTCCTTATTACGCGTGTGCTAGACAATGCTGTATTGTAACATCTTTTAAGGGGCTGATTTAAGATTATTTTTATATATATATATATATATATATATATATACATTTGACAGTAATTTATTTTGACGTCAAAATGTTTTTAAAGATATAATTACGAATCAACTTTTACAGGAAAACTGGAAAAGCCAGAAAGAAATCTGTCGTCTGCTCGTTCACTTTAAGTTAGCCATCTGTAAATTTTTTCTTGACATTTAAAGTAAAAAGGACATCTTAGTATCCGTTAAAATCCTTAACTCGTACATAAACTGAAAACTCAGAAGTAAACATAATGTATGTGGCTTCCATTTATATATCTGTGTATAATTATACATATATATATTTATGTATGCGATATATGTATATGCGTGTGTGTATATAAATAAAAGAACTCACACGTAAATAATTTAAAATGTGCATGGATATATATATATATATACATGGATATATATATATATATATATATATATATATATATATATATATATATATATATATATATGGATAGATAAATGGATAGAGAGGGGAGAAAGTGAAGGAGGCGAATTCATACACACACACAATATATATCGGAAAATGTGTGATATGACAGCAGTCACTCGTACAAGACGTTTTTCTTCATTTTTCCGGACACACACACCACTTCGTCTAATTTATTAATTTTTTACTTCTCGTTTAGATAGATTGTCGCTGTTTTAATGTTTCGAATCGTCATCTGTTACCGATTTTAATCGTTAAAAAATTGTTGATCCTTCTAAAAATTCCGAATCGAACAATATTTTATAAGTGATCGTTTTACAAAAATCTATCTTTATCGTAATACACGTATTGTAATCGGGTTTAAATTATTATGATTATTTTTACCTTAATAAATGTAAAAGTACCGAAATTATTACGAGTATTTTTAGCGGAATTCCGTAAAGTTTTTTTTTCATCTCGTTAGCGGCTTAAATAAAATCTCGTTCTTAAAAAAAATAATCATAAATTGGTCTTTTAAAATTAAATATGGAAAGAAGACAATTATAAATTAAATCGATTATTCGACTAGTCTCGGTGGTCGATCTCTTTATATTAAAACGTAAATTTTGATTAATCGATTTTATTTATTAATTTTTTTTTTTAAAGTAACTCCGGTTCTAATATGGAGAGAAAAATTTATAATATGTAATTACTGAAATTAATTGATCAGAAATTTATAACAGATTGTGTTTTAGACGTCTATGTTTATACTTAAAAAAAGTGGCTAAAACATTTACACTCGAAAGCTTGCAATGCGCCTGATGACTAGTAGTGTCTTATTATGCGAAGGTTTACTCTATAAAATGCACTAATACATCTCGAATTAATATATCGTAAATTCGGTGTGAACATAAATTACATTAAAAAAAAAAAAAAAATATTTATACATTGACAATAATATGTTGTGTCTCGGAAGCTATGTCCGAAAGGAAATTTTCTGATAGAATTAGGAATGCTAATGCAGCGTATGGCAAATTATCTCGGAGAATTTTCAAAAAGAAAGATTTGACAACAATTAGCGGTATATAATAAAGCTATCATAGTGCTAACAATGATGTATGAAAGCGAAACTTGGCCAATTCTAAATGAACGCCTTAAAAAGCTGCAGATCTGTCATCTGAGCGTGATCAGGAACATACTGAAAATAAGCTGGAAACATTTCGTATCAAAAGTTTTCTAGCAGCGGTTAAATCTATTGCGCAAATGCCGGCTGAAAGTAGTTTAGAATGAGTCGGTCCTGTTTTGCGAAGATGATCGCGTGTAACGAAAATAATGCTATATAGCGTACTTGAAACTGGAAAAAGACACGTTGGAAAATCGAAACAACTGCGCTATAAGGATGTACTGACCAATGATCTGAAAACTACGCCGATGAACCCGAGAGAAACTGATTGGGAAGTGAACGTACCAAAACGAAATAAATGGAGATCTGTCGTAGATGATGTAATATAGGTCACGTCCCGAAACTGGAGGAAAACCCTTTAACAACAGCAGATAGTCTGTCAACTATCGTATCGGCTTCATATCCCATATTCGTCATGAACATTACTCCACTACGAGAGAGATAGAATAATAATAATATATAAATTTAGATCGACCATGTCGTTTATTCGCGACTTCCATTCCAAATATTTTGGAGTGTGTATTTTTTATTAGTTTTAAAAAGAGGGTTTTCACGCCAGTTTTTAAAAATTTTCGAACGTTGCTAAAAGTCAGCCACGAAAAATGGATAAATGATGATAACAGACAATCAGCTAAACAAAGGTAACTTTCTCAATTTTCAGACTAAACCAAAGAAAATTTTAAAGGAAATTTTTTTTACGCGGGTAACTTTGAGAACAGTAATGGAATAATAATAATAATAACAACAATCTTTATCATCATCATCATCATCATTGTAACCACAATGACGAGACGAAGTTATATAAACTTTTAAAAACTTTCTTATTTATTTTTCTACAATATATATATATATATATATATATATATATATATATATGTGTGTGTGTGTGTGTGTATATTTATGTGCACCTGTGCATGTATATGCGTGATAAGGAAAATCATCTATTCAATATATTTTTTATTATTGTTCGTAAAAGAAATAAACCTTAATAGTTTTCAAAACTTGGACGATATTATATAAATTTAAAGACAAATGTATTATGTTAAAAGTATATGTATAAATATATACAAATATATATATTTAGATACGTATTTTTTAAAAGAGTATTAAGTTTCTATACAGTAAAATAAGAAAAACTGTCCTCTTTTTAAAACTGGTAAAAAAAAAAGATACACGAAAATATTTGGAATGGAAGTCGGGAATAAACGACATGGTCGAGTTAATATGATATAGGAGATATATATATATATATATATATATATATATACGTGGATAAGACTGTTATCACGCGTTAAAATGATTTTCCGTACGTAAAGTTTCTTGTTATGTATGTAACAAGATAATTTAATATATATTATTATTTTATTTTATTTTTTTTGGTAGTGAAAATGACCGGTGTTAAAATTAATATTTATTTTGACACCAGTATCAAACGCGTAGAACTATTAAGTAAATCGCTTAATATGAAAGTAAAATTAAAGGATGGAATATTTGAAAACCTCGGGAAATTGTTAGAAGTTTTGGGTAATTTAAAAACTGAATTTACTAGTTTAAATAATAATTTTGAAGAATTAAAGAGAAATACTGAAAAAAATATTACGAACATTGTTTCCGGTGTAATTTCAGATAAAAAACAAACTTACGCTTCCAAATTAAAAACTAAGTTATTTAGTAATAGTAATTTAATAACCAAAAACAAATTTGAAACTTTTTTTTTTTTTTTCTTCTTTTAATCATGCTATGTACTGCAACAAGGGCCAGACGCACGGAGAAAGGAGACTTTAGATTAGATTATATAGATTGCATGATTTAAGGAAAGACAGGAGTCTTTTTTCAGAGGAAGGTACGTTTTGAAGGATTAGTGGAAGAGATCTAGGCATGCTTAGAGAGGAGCGAATATTTGCATATAAAGGACAGATGATTAATATATGTAGGATAGTTAATTGAGTGTTACAAAAGTGACAGAGAGGAGGGCTCACTTGTTGCAGCAAATAAGCGTGTGTTAACATGGTGTGACCCATACGTAGGCGAGTTTAATAATTGAGGATACTAGTAATTCTGAAAATAGGAATACTGACCTAAGTAAAATTAACACATGTCAAATTAAAACAGCAAAAACGTAAAGTTATAATAGGTGTTAAGGATAAGTGTCAATTCGTAACACTAAAAAAAGAAGTAACTAATAAGTTTACAAATATGAAAACCAAAATAGCATCGAAGAAGGATCGAATGATCTCTGTTGTTGGTAATACCACTACAGAAACAGATATTTGTACGGCAATTAAAAACAAAACTGGGAAAAATGCGAAGTCACATTTAAAAAAAAAACATAATGGTTAATTGCGTGCGTTTATTCGTCTAGAACCAGAAGCATATAATTTATTAATGGAAGCGAGTTATGTGATGGTGAATTGGTGCAAATGTAAGGTGTATGACTATGTTCCAGTCATTCGTTGTTTCAAGTGTTACCGTTTCGGACATACGTAATGTAAAACTGATCTTAAAATAAATTTAAGATGCACGATAAACAGCTCCAGACAGAATATCATAATTGTTTTTCTCACGCTTGCGTGCAACATGAAAAAGAAAAAGGTAAAATTTCATCCGCGGATATAAAAAATATTATTACAAATCTTACACGCAGCACATTCTCCTACACTTATCCTATATGAAAATTGTAAATAAAGTAAAACTTAACATTAACTATGGTTAATATAAAATTATTTGGACAAAATGTTAATCATTGCAAAGATGCGCAATCATTTTTAATAAACCATATAATAGTAATTTTTTAACCATTATTTGCGATCCATATTTGCACGGTAACGTAAAATGTAACTTTTTTTAATTCACTCTAATTACGCTTCCGTCTGTAGTAACATTAAAAATGTAAATTATTAAAGTTAATGTAAACCATATTGTCATTTTTGGAATATATTTTCCACCGAAAGACTTGCAACATCAATTTATGTTATAAGCTGATTAAACAAAATTGGAAACAAAGTGTAATAATGCTGGACGATTTTAAAATTTATGGAAATTAAGAAGTTCAATAACACATCCAGAAATGCACAGTTCGAAAATCTCGTGTATTCTGATCATTTAACAATTAAGAACGATTACAACATTCGTACGTTTTTCAAAATCACAATGAAACAAGCTTAATAGATTATGCGCTAGTAAATTATAACTTATAAATTATCTACTGTTAAGGTTCAGGAATTTCATTTAAGCGATCATAGAAATGTATCGATATTTTTAATATAAGTGTTGATAATTATGATATTGATTCTATTGGAAAAATTTCCTATTTTTATCTCGGAATTATTTAAGATTAAACATAGATATTGATATTCCGGTAGCCATAAGCTTCTTTCGCAGGATACTCTATATTTATATATGTGTATATAAATGTATTAATATATATATATATATATTAAATGCAGTATCGAACCATATATTTCGAGTGCTCTCGTAATGTTCGCGTAGTACATAAAGTTACCAGACATACGTGCCTACGTTGACCCGATTTAGGACGTAAAGTTAAAAAGTAGCTTATTGTTTTTAATATTATTATTAATATTATTATTATTATTATTATCATCAATATTATTAAGATTATAATGATGATGATGATGTTTATTATTATTACTATTACTATGTAGTATTTCCGTCTTGTTCTTTTCTTTTATCATCGACGTACTTATTCGCGTTTCAGGTGCGTACACTTCACTGTCTTCCTCATTTTTGAAAAATCCGATTTATATTTTTTAAAAAAGTTTTTAAAAATTTCTTTGTATCATTCTAACAGACTAACAAGTGCAATTGATAAAATATTAAAATTTGTCTAGTTAAAGTCAATGATGAAAAAACTGAATTAATCATTTTTACTAGACGCAATCCTCTACTTAATCACTTCGTTCGAGTCAGAAACAATTACCTCGATTGGAAGGAAAATGTAAGATATTTAGGCATAACTATGGATAGACGACTTACATTTACGAGGCATATTAATGATTGTGTAAATAGAACGATATTGGGTTGTCTATTTCCAATATTTAACAAAAAGTCTGCATTATCGGCGCAAAACAAATATTTACAAAAAAGTTATTCTACCAAAATTATTGTATGCGAGCCCGGTCTGGAAGCAATAGCAGTATAAATCAGATGCAAAGACTACAAAATCATTGTTTAAGAATTATCTTGAATAAACCGAGATTTACTAAAATTAAATCTACGCATGATATTTTAACGTTTCCTTACATACAGGAAATCATTAAAAATACAGCGAACAAATTTTTCGCCAACTGCAGTTCATCTGATAATGTACTAATACATTCGATAGGAGACTACGACTACCAGTCTCTGCGACACAGATATAAGAGGTACAAGCGCAGACGTATAAAACATATCTGTTTATAGTAAGCCGGCTATTAAATTCTAGTTCTAGTATCAGCAAATAGACTAAGATATTTTTAAGATATTATATTGTGATAGAGTAAGTTATAATTTTATTGTGATATATTGGAACAGGCTTTTTATACAAATTTTTCCTGTAATCTATACATTTTTTTTTATATTTTTGTATTGTATATTTTTATTTAAAGACGCTCGACATCTTGATCATTTGCGTCTGCTATAACTTAAATAATTAAATAAAACGGAAAAGTAAATCTATATCTTATGGAATACATTTATACATTTTGAAAAACTAAAAACATATTGAACGATAGCTTCATCATCTGCAAGCATTTCTTCTGTCGTCATTTTTCTATGTCCAAACGCTTTCTCTCGTTCCTCGGTGAATTCTGGACATTCAGTGATGACGTGACTGATGGACATTTTTTGATTACCGCAGTATATACACGACGGCGGGAGTCCTGTCTGGAGCAGTGGACCATGTGTTAATTTCGTATGACCAATACGGATTCTGCATAATACAATTTCTTCTCGTCTGTTTTCACGGTGAGGTGTTTCCCAATGATCCAATTTGCCTTTAACTTGCTGTAAGTTGTTGTTGATTTGATTTGTCCATACATTTTGAGCGGCCATCTTGATTGCCAGTATTATTTGCTTTCTTGCATTTAATAGATCTTCTTCACGTGTCGTTTTGATCTGTTTAATATTTTCCCATGGCGGGTTTGTAGTTTCGGGTGGCCTGATGTTAAACCGATTTATACGCAAATAGTTTATCTAATTCTAAATGGTTTGTTTTTGTCCCGGTAGATTTGATTTAAATTGGAATGAAATGTTTTATAGTAATTTATATGCGTTTTGTTACCGCTAAGTTTCGTATAGTATTTCAGTACTAATATAATTCGACGGTGTTTTAATGACAATATGTTTGTTTCTGCATGCAGGCTTATAACCGGACTTGTGCAAAACGCTCCACTGCATATTCTGAGCGCGTTGTTTTGGATTACATTCAGTTTTCTTAGCGTACTTTCTGCAGCTGAGTCGTATGCGATCGCACCGTATTCTATTATTGATCTGACATAAATTCCATATAGTCGTAATAGCATGCTTCTATCAGATCCCCACTTGACTTGCCATGCAACATTTTTAATAAATTAAGAGCTATCGTAGATTTTAGTTTTATGTTTTCAATATGTGGCTTCCAATTTAATTTGTTATCCAATATAAGCCCTAAAAATTTTGTTCTGTTTCTGTTTGCTATAAATGTATTATTTAGTTTTAACTTGATCTCACGTTCAGGTGTTTTCTTTGTAAAATTAATTACACATGTTTTTTCGGTAGAAAAATGTATATTCTTAGTGATGCCCCACTTTTCTATTTCTGTTATAATCTTTTGTAATTTTTCTTCTATTTGTGAAATATTATTTCCTCGTAAATAAATTGCTAGATCATCCGCAAATATTGAGTAGTTAACAGGGTATTTTATTAAGTTTTTTTATATTTGTAAGCCTATCATATAAGTTTTTCTATTTTTTGTTTGTCGGGAAAGAATTTTTGTTTTATATTCGGTACGGGTAAATTGTTCATTTTTAAAATTTAATATGCTTATGTGCATGTAACATAATAATAAGAAATACAGTGCTTCTTCTTCTTGTCTTGTATGGGGAATACATCCATTGATGCATTCAGCCCATCTTTGGTCGCGCAATTCTAGTCCTTTTCAATCTTTCGGTTGGCGTGACGTCCTGAAGGGCAGCTATTAGCTCATTGCATGACTTCGAGAGCCCGCTATAACTTCCTTCTTGCCATCAAATCTAATGTAGGCTGCCAATTTAACCCGTTTCAATCACATAGCACTCTCTCATCACCATCTCCAACCTACCAACCCCCCCGGCTTTTTGCCCTTTTTGTTTACTCCAAAACCCTCTCTCATCTACCATATTTTACTGTACTACCCTATACTCCTCCCTTACCGGTTCAATATCCATTAGCGTATATTTGTTTCCTCTCCAAAAGTTCTTCAACTATTCCTTCAGTTATACAGTACCTTTCCTCCTCCAACCTTAGTTACTACATCTAACTGTTAAATCACCAGTGCCGTAATAGCCTCGGTAGCTAAAAAAAAAAAAAAAATATATTAAGATAAGACTTGGAGTTGAAAATAAATAGAACAAATAGTTTTAGTAGCTGTTAAATCTTTGTAGTTTATATATACACATATATATATATGATCGGAAGTAGTGATTCCCGAATAACGAACCCACAATTTGCCTAACTGTCTATTTTTGCAGTTCATTCGACGATATAAAATTTTGATCAACATCGACTTGAATTTATCGCATATAAAACAATGCAGCATCATCAGCAGAGATTGAGTGCTACGCTGTGGAAGTACTACTCGTGTTAATTTCGTAATAATAATAACAGCAATGTTAAAATCGTGATAAAAGGATAATAATGTATATTATATACGCGTATAAATTGATTATGTATATAGATACAACATACATACATATATATATATATACATACTCGGTATTTTTTTTGTGAAATAGTATTTTTTCAAAAAAATATTTATATACCGAAGGGACACTATTAAAAACCGTCACATATTTATAACTATTCTAATCGCCTAGAATTTCATATATCATAAATTTCCGGCCTTATAAGCAAAAATGTCAGTTTTTTGGACAAATATCAGAAGGGATGTTTTTTCTTACTTTTTTTTTAAAAAATGAATTATGGAATTTTTCTATCGAATTTTCTTCCTCAGAATAATTTTTTTCCGTACATTGAAAAATATTTCCGGCAAATTCTATATTTAATTGAAAAGGTAATATGTGTGGATTCAATTAACGCATACTCGATAAAAAGCACATTTCTAAGCTTATACAATTCCAACAGTAAACGGGATCGAACTAAATTTCAAGATTTCCGAAATTTTGAGGCGGTGGGCTGGAGGTCGGGAGTCGAAATTTAAAAATTCGTAGTTTCTATACGGACCATTTTCTATTAAAACACATTTAGACGTATGCATAAAATTTCATCCAAATCGTTATAGCGGTTTCCGAGATGACTGAAATACGTTTTATATGTCGGGAACGACGCGACACACCCGCGTATTTAATCCTTTCAGCATTAATGTCCGCTATGTGGGACATGAAATTTTATAGTTAACAAAAATTTATATATATATGAAATGTTTCAATTTTAAAACTATTTATTTAACTACATTGAAAATTATCTAAGGTTCAGCTAAATAGTAGTATTGTATAATAAGCACTCCTCTTGTAAAATTTATAATTTAATGTTAAGATTTTATATGACTGAAAGGGTTAATACTCATCTCATTACAACTATAAATATCGAAACCGAATTTTAGATCAACGTTCGCGAAATCGTTCGAGAAAATTTACGCAGTTAACCGACTTATACTTCGAACTGTATTTCGTGCTCTTTTTGCTAACGCACTAACTGCATGAACGCTAATATTTCTTCTACCTATCCAGTACGATGAAGTATATTTCTTATTTTAGAATTTGAAAAACTAAATCCAGTATCGTGTTCCGCGGATATTGGCCGTTATTTGTTCTTTTCCTAAGACCGACTTCTCTCTTTAGAAATAAGTAATTAACTAAAAATCCACATTCATCTTTGAAGTTTTATGGATCGAGTTCACGTATATAATAGCGCATATATTTAGACTTGGGTTAAATTATATTTCGATTCGTTTACATTTACGTCTAAGAAAAGATGTTCGCCTTAAGTCAGTAATATAACATCGGACGAATAATGATGCGTTCTACTGGTCGTCTAGATTACCGATTAATAATTAGGAAGAAAAACCAAAGAAAAAAAACTCATTCCTTGGAGTATGTTATTTAGATACCCCACGAGACGTTCCTTCCTTGTCGCTCCTATGTACATGGCGTATTTTCTATCTGGCTTCTTTTTTTTTTCGTTTTACCTTTAACAGAACTAGTTAGTCGTTTATTTCCGTTGGTTACTCATTTATGTATATACGCATAATATTATTTAACTCCGGAGTACAGAAAAAATGAAAAGCAAGACAAATACCTTCCGGCTAATGAAATAACGAGTTTTATTTATGTACACGTACGCGATATATTACATGTATATATATATAGTATTTCTTGCGCTCGCTGCGGAGCACCCTTGCAGATGATAATAGTGTTGAGGTCAACGGGATGTGATATAGTCTCGGACAAAAACCAAAGATGATCCTACATACGCATATATTGTACGTATTTATATTCCAGCGTATAATAATTTTTATTTCGATCCTTGTCTAATAATTCGCTCCAGTTTAGAGTTTTCTCTTTTATTACCTATTATCAGTCGTCTCTATTGCAGAATCTAGACTCCGTGTCCTAGATGAATTTTTCTTCATTCGTCGTAAGCTAATTTCTAGTCGATGTTGGTGTTAGTTGTTAACTCGGGCGGGGTTGCATGCGTATGGTTATCAGTCTACCTTGATCGGGTCTTGGCATACTGCGAAGATGAACTGTGGAAAACGTTATCATCCCACTTTTTCCGTTCAGATAATTCGCGTTAATTACCGATAAATATATATATAATTAAATTTCTAGGTTTTCTTCTACATCGTTCGCGTGTAAGTTGAATCTTTCCATTAAAATCTGGCTATTACTTAATTTTAATTTCACTTAGTCGCTTGTTTATCGCTGCACCTCATTACTTCTCACTCCCTTTTCGCTGTTATATTACGTTTCCTGTTTCTGAAAAGGAGGAGGTGACGACGTCGTGTTGTTATTGTCTTTAATTGTACGTTGATACTAATTACGTCCGTTCGTGTCGTCAAAAAGAAAAATAAAATAGAAATCTCGATATAATCATAATTTTTAAACGTTTTCCCGTACTAGAAAAGCAGATCCTGTCTGCGACCATAGTGACAATTAACGTACAGCCGCTACCATCTTAAATAATAATAATAATAATAATTCCTTTTTTTTTTTTAAATTGAGTTTATTTCTTTCACAATGAAAACTATATAAAACTAAAATCTGATTATGCGCGAGTTTCGCCAACGCACTTCTGTTAAAATCGGACATCTAATAATAAGAAGAATAATGATAACAAGAATAAATCTTGAAACAATTAAATTATAATCCACTTATCCACTTCGTCTGAAATGGAAATAAAACCAGACCCTCTAACTGGGAATTTTAAATACGCTTGAATGAATATCTTGTATATATTTTCGGTGTGATACTAGCAGGAATTTTTTATAATACGTACATCAAATTACGATTTGACCTACATCAACTTACTGTATCTTCACCATATGCCCGCACTAGTTCGATTAGTTCAATTGTGACAGACAAAGAGATTTCGGATATTGTTCAAAGCTCCAAAAATATCGGTGATGTATAATTTCCGACGACGAATTGAACAATGAAACAATACAGTTCCCACAACATCCGAAATGCTCAACGTAGTCAAAAGTGTACGCAGTTATTTGTAGCACATTCCGACGGTGAAATAAATGACAAAATAGAATTTGAGGTTAAAAAGTACAATGAAAAAAAATATCGGATTATTTCCCAAAAAATCAATAAACGTTTTATATTTATTTAAAAAAAAATTAATTGAAAATTATGTAGGTATTAAATTTCATGAAATCCCCGTTAATAATATTGTTGTTTATTGATTTCTATTAAATGCACGCATACACACATATCTATTCTGTGTAAAATGCACTGCAATAAGTATAATTTTCTTGAGTGCGTGTACTCTTTGTTTTTTTTTTTTTTTAAATATCATTTATCACGAAAAAATATTTCGTTCACTTTATATATATATATATATATATATATATATATATATATATATATATATATATATATACGCTGTTAAGGCGGAACAATGGATATTTGTATTATTTTTATTTTTTTTTTATTTAAAAATTGTGGTTAGTTGACGAATAAAATATAAATTTGCTATATATCGAAATCATTTTGATAATGTTATAACACCTAAGAGAACACCTTCTGTCATATGTTAGTGAGGATGATGGACTGATGAAGGAACTAAATTGTTGATAAAAATAACTTAGACCGTCTGGGCCAATTTATTCTACAGTTTAATGATGATAATAATTAACGTCTACCTGCATATTCAAATACAACCTATATATATATATATATATATATATATATATAATATACACACACATATACGTGGTAGTTTTGGAACGGGCAACGTCAATGATTTTCATTTTCAGGACTTTATTACTTTTTTTTTTTACTTTGTACATCAATCCTGATCTTTCGGCCATTAATAAACAAAGAGATAGAATTCTCTTTTTCATTTTCGTAAAGGTAAATACATATATTTGGCGATCAACTAAACAACCGAATACTTATAAACACACACACACACACACATACATATATATATCCCGGTACTCTGTCCATTAACTAACGAGTATCTTAGAATACCTCTAGGTACATCAACACATCATTATATCGGTTAAGCAGAACCGCATCAGTATATTCACAGCATTATATAACCGTGATATGATTGTTTTTTGACGAGCGCCTTTTACTCTATCACTATGATACCTTGCGAACTGTCTAGTGATGACCTTGAAAAGTGAAAAATAATAAATGACGCCAAAGGAAATTTTTACGAAGATCATTTCTTTAATCTTTTTCTTTGAGAAATTTAATAAATAATATCGAATGAAATTCGAAACACATAATTAGAAATAAAACGTAAATTTGTATAAAAATATATCGTATGTTCTCAATTTCGACAACTATTAAAAAGTGGGATGCTAAAGGAATAATTTTATAAATTTGACTAATTTGTAGGTAGAAACAGATATAGTATGTATGTACGTGTTGCAACGATTGCCGCACAAGTCTGCAGACTTTACTCATTGTCCATTATCTAGTCCCCGAATTTGATCGATGTTTCTTGTACAGATGTCGTAATTAAAAATTACCAGTTGCCTGTTTAATATCTAAGACGAGATCGGAATGAACGACTCCTGCCAAAAGATTCCCAGCGAACCTGAAGGCTAATTTCACGTTTAAACGTTAAATTTAAAACGAAAATTAAGCCAATAATTGAAGGTCGTCTTCATAAAAGAGACAAATAGCGCTGCAAACAGGTTACGAAATAACTCGCGCTGAAGTAGAAGGTGTTCGAAGAAATTGGAATATTTTAAATCGGTGCCAGTTTCAAATTTCGGTTTGCGATGCTAATAGTGGAAGAAATTATTTAACCTGTACAGTGTGTTCACACATATTAGTACATATTTTATGTATATTTTTTTATTATTTTGATTATTTTGATTATCGCTCGCTTCGTGGAGTTTGCATCCATGATCGCATTTTCCGATTTATTTTGCTCGCCTGAAATATAATATGGCTCAGAAAGATCGTTCGATACAAATATTATACAAGTGAATTCATAATATACGAAATAGAGAATCATATCTAATATTACTCGCGATATAACGGCGAACGAAGTATTTAATTTATTTAAGCTCATTTAAATAGGATGAAAGTTTAATTCGACGCTCGCTATCCTATTAGTCTCAAACATTACATACATATAGTTACAGTTATTATTATTATTATTGTACGCTGTCAGAACCTGGTTCGAGATGAGCGAGCTACTCTCACGGAACAATAATGATAATAATAATACAATTGCAGGGCCAGTCAAAATTATAAAACCACCTGGTAAGTTTACATCCGCTCTAGGGAACAGCAAAGGGAGACGATATAGTTAATGAGTGAAAGTTGGTAGTGGAGCCAAAAGAACGATCGCGGCGCTTTGAAAAATTTGGTTCAGCTAAACTGAAGAATGTAAAATGCGACACGTGATCAGATAACGATAACTACATTTGATTACATTCAAGTATTTGATAAAGAAAGAAAATAATCAGGGCGGACCGTCGAGTTCTAGAGCGGAGATCAACGGAAAAGGTTGAAGAGTAAGCGACACTTGTTGACGATGGCATAAATATGGGTACGAATATCTGAAGAAAATCCGTAGCAGGTTTTTAGCAATCATCTCTACTTCTGCTAATAAACCTCGAAGCATCCGCCTTGAAGACTCACGAGGAACATGTGCTTAAAAAAAAAAGAATATAGAGAGATTAAAACCAGTTACAGAATGTTGACAAATAATTTCCGACTTACGATCTGCCTTGAAGATCTAATAGGAAAATTGTTCCATTATCTAAATTATCTAACATTTGGACTTGCTTAATTAGTTTGATTCTCAAGATTATATATATATGATTATATATATATACATTAATATATATATTAATATATGTATAAATATATTATTTCATAATTCTTCGACGAAGGATAAAATTATACTATTAAAAAAATTTTCGATTTGTTATTATCTAATTAACGTAAAATAATTATTCGTAGATAATTCGAAATTTTCTGTTTATGAATTTAACTAATTTTACGTGGACGAAAGATTTTTTTTCTTTCAAATTGCTTGCAATCTGTCCTGTAGAACAATAAGCAGAAATGCAGACAATAATAAGATTATAATTTCGAGATAAACTTACTCATCCACTTATACTTTATTATAATTGGCATATTTTGTACTTAATTATTACCGTTTAATTATTAATTTATATGCTAACAGCGCGCTTTGTAATTTATGTCTGCGCTAAAAGCGATAAAATATAGGTAGAAAATATTTAAAAAATAGAAAGAGAGAGAGAGAGGGAGAGAGTCAGAGAAAGAGAAAAAAAGAGAAAGACCTGAAAAAAGGAGAAAGACTGACGAAATTAAGAAAATAGTAGTAGAGACATACAGGATTCTCGAAGTATATTATATATAAAAAGAGTGGTTACATGGATCTGATCAGCAGCAGACTATTATAGACTAATCGTGATTGTCGTTATATACATAATAGTTAAGGTACGTCCAGCATGAACAGTCATAGTTTTCCCCCGAAAACTACAGTCTATATCCTTGTACACTAAACCTTGATAACTTTCGATAGTATTATCCGCGATAGATCTCTACTAGACACTCTTATTTATACGAATGGACCGAAATCAATTCTAGAAACGGGAGCAGCAATGTTCATTCCAGCTCTTCACACATTAGTAACATCATGTACAAACTATACCAACATTGTTCAGTATTTACTGTTGAATGTGCAGCAGTACTAGAAGACTTATCAATTTTAATAGACTTGGATTTTTGTGGAAATTGCCTTATTATTACCGACTCAAAAAATATGGCGAAAGCTATAGATAATAAATGGAATGTGTCAGATGCATTGATTTTGGCTTAATTACGTTAAAACTTAAAAATCAGAAAATAGCGTGTCATAAATTAGCTAAAAACGCATCATTCTCACAAGGATATGTACAGCTAGAGCGCAAGAATCATTCGAAACTTATGAACACTGAGAGCCGTTAGTCGTTCACCTCTCCCCAATTACTATCAACTTCAACCGGCTCTCTCTAAATTTACATGTTTCTATTTCTTTAAGAGATGAAAGAATTGTAAAATCATCAGATTACGATTTGGTCATCATTTTTTACCTGATCGTCTTTTCCGCGTGCAACTTAATGAAAGTCCCTTGTGTCCCAACTCCATCTCGAACTGGCAATCTGCAATCGCAATCGTGTTTTCTTTTTTTTCTTTTTAAATGCTTTACGAACATACAGTAATAATTAGTAGAAGAATAATCGATAATTTATATTTATTCACGTTTTTCCGCTATATCTTCGCGTATTAGACTACCGTAATTAATACTTTTTTCTTTAAAAATCTTATCTTTGTATTATCGATAATACGTGAAAATACCGGTATACCATACGTATAGCATACATGCGCTACACACACACTGGCACTCGCACGTAATTTATATATACTATACATAATATACATGTTTAAGACTTGTCGACGAATATCTACATTATCTATATTTAATTTATATGAAGTACTTTACAATGTTAAGAATTTTAATCTACACGCACTCGCATATTATACACAATCTCAGTCATATCTCATTTCTGTACACATCTTCACTCTCGATTATACTCTCATAATATTCTTATATGTCTTATTTGAATTACCTCCATCAGTTACGCATCGTTTTATTCATTTAGCATCTCGCATCCCTATTTCTATTCAACTTATTATTGTTATCATTTGTTCAAATTATTATTATTTTAAATTATACTCTTTATATTCTCTTCATTTTGCATCCGTTGTTTTAACTCCCTCTTCAGTTCTCCTATTTTTTTTTTCCGGTATCTTGTTTAGCCTTTTTGTAATTATGTATTTATTCCACTGTACTCATTATTTCGTCCTCATTACTATCAATCTATATTTCAGTATTTTTCTTAATTTGTACTTCATCCTTATATTTTCATATTTTTCTTTTTCACTAAATAGTTACAAATTTTTATAAACAGATAAAGACCATCCTGTACAAGCTCATTCAACTTTCATTCTTCATCTTTAGCTTTATGTTTACTTATTAGAAACTTATACTTTGTAACCTATTTATTTTTTTCCATATAACACTCGGATGCTAACCCGCAAGCTTGTATTCCGTATCTTAATCTGGACTCGACTAATGCAAAATATGCTATTCGCGTTGTTTCCTGACTGAACACAATTATGTAGTGTATAGAAAGTTGGTATTATTGACCGCAGATTCTTTTATATATTTTCTATTTGTATATTCCAGCTCGAATGATTATCAATTAATTATCCCCAGATATATCTATGCTCACTTACCATATCTAATGTATTACATCCTTCATTTGAACATTCAGTATTCCTTATCATTTCTTTCGTACGCATAGATATTTTAGGTTTATATAATTCTAAATCGCCCATTGGTTTGAGCAACATACATTTCGTTTTATTTGTACTAACTATAAGATTATGGTCATGTGCCCGTTTACTTCTATTATATCACACGATTCGTGTACCTTTCTGTTACTTTTAAGTTTTTGTGTACTACCATAGTTCCAATGTCATCTGCAAAAGCGAACACCTTGCTATTGTACACTATTTTCTTCAATCCAATACTACTAATATTACAACCACCATTTTCGCCTGCACTTACTTCTGCTACTAGCGACCACCGTAACTATTACCATTGATGGTTTCCCATCGTATTCTAGATTAAATTAGTGGAGCGATTATATTTATTATAATTATTTAATTTATGGATACGAATCATGCGTGTAACACGTATATATATATATATATATATATATATAAACCAAGATGAAAGAATATATTTTTATATATATATATATATATATAAATATATATATATATATATATAAAGAAAATTTGTTTATACTACTCTACCGTATGTAGATGGGTGGATGGTCACATAGAAAAACCATTTTCTTTTCGTATTTCTTATTATTATTATTAATAATAAAAATAATAATCATTTTATATATTTTATTTGGTTTATTAACTATAATAAAAACGAACCCAGTAGCGGATTGAACAATGGGCGTATTATTAGACGGGCGGACGTCAATAAGTCGGTGAAATGGACATTTTCTCTGTCTTTCTTTTTAAATGCTCATAATATCTTCTCGTTGGTAACTATTGTTTTGTCTGTTAGCTGAAGATAGTATACAAGCTGTTTTTTATTTCTCTGCCATCTTTTATCGAGATACTTATCTTTTGTCGGTAAGGTTAGTAAATATCGGATCGGCGGTATCTTTTGAAACCTATATATAATATATAATATATATATATATTAATATATATATGTAAGTTGGGATGTTGCTGCTGGTATTTGACACATCGGCAACTAACGCCGCGGAATGTACCGAAACGAAGACGGTCGCATATTTAAATATAGGACGGGACGTAGCAAATAATTCGTACTTACGTGTGTAAAATACGCATTTACGCGTACGTATACCCACGTACATATGTAGAAATACGTATTTTAGAAAAGGTGAGGGTAGCATAGAATAAATGTTGGATTCTGTTTTGCATATGCGGATTATCGTTTAGAGGACAACGCGTTGTTTTGCGTGCCTTTGAACAGCAAGTCACGGGTAGTAAGCAACCTGGTAGCTGGCTATCGGTAGCAATTTTCTATCGTTTGTATATTCATCTGTTTATAACATAACGGTTTATATTACTATGATAAATATATATATATATATATATATATATATATATATATATATATACGTATTGAATAATTCTATTCGAACGGCTAGATTATCTGTTTTACTGCTCATTTCCATTTTCATTTTGATTATCGTCATTATTCCATAATTCATTATTATTCCATTCGTTATTGCGGAACTACTTACTATTGAAATAGTAGTCGATTATATTTCTATAATAACGGCGATACTACCTTTAATTCAGATTTAATTGGATGCATTCGCATTATAATATACTCTATTATTATTATTATATATATATATATATTTCTCGTATATTGTTATCGTATTATACATTTACCTGTATCGAATTTATTATGTAGTTTAATAAATGCGTACGTATGTATGTATAAGCTAGCAGATTATCGACGTAAAATGAATATCGATATTTAATTTTAATTTTTTTGTGTGTGTTTTTGCGATGGAGTCCTTTTTAATTATTTTAATTCATTCATTTCCTGTTCAGATTTGTAATATTCGTCCGGACAATAATATCGTAATTTCTATTTAGATATATGGAAATAATAATATTTGTCGGTTTAACAGTTTACGTAAAAGTTAAACTAGCATCTAAGGATATACAACAATGATTAAAAACATTTAATTAAAACGCTAAATTTTTTTATATAAAAAGACCACAAAGCTTTTCCGCTTATAACGAAAGGTCTTTCCATGGGTGACCTTCTACATAAGGTAGTCAATCGTGATGCTAGGGGTTAAACAAATTTTCTTTAGTAAGATATTCTTTCATTTTTGTTATTATTTATTTGCGTTGTAACGGCAATGGATTAATTAAATAATTATAATAAATACAATCGCTCTGCGGTTGATAGTAGCGGATGTATATTAGTAGTAGTAGTAATATCCAACTAGAAACAAATTCGAGGTAAATTTCCCAGTATCCGGCAAAATAACTAATGCTAGAAAATATGAAGGAATGCAATTTAGACTATTTAAGAATAAAGTCAAAAAAAGAAATAAAAAGTCAAATTTAAATAAACATCAGTTAATTTTACGAATAATTATGAAAATTAAATATAATTATGAAACCGATAAAACTCTATCGATGATTTTCGGAGTTTTATTTAAAAATTTTAATCGTCACTTTACAAACGTTATAGACGATTACATTTGTCCATGAACTAAAATAAACTGAAAATAAAATATTATCTTTTAATTATAAAAGTCCGCACTTTATTCCGCAAATCCTCGTTTTTGTACAAAATTTATAAAATACTTTAAATTCAGCTTTACTATCTGATATTAAAACTTTTATAAATTTTTACCTTCGGTGTTGCAGCCACCGAAAATATAAGCCACGATAGTGTCTTGCATAATTTTTTTTTTACGATTAATTTTTTTATTTTTTCATTTTTTATATTTTTTATAAATTGTATCTAATTTCCGAAAATCTTCGTGCTGTTTTTATATATAAAAATTTAGAAAAAAAAACCAACAATACATTCCACACTATTCAAATTAATGATACGCAACGATCACGTTATTTGTCAACGTCCACATTCAGTACGAGATACGAGTTAACCGGCGTTTTTAACATAATATACCAGACGGGTAATTGTTCGATATTTTTATCAGTTACTAACGACGGAGTTCTTAATTGCAGTTATAAACATTTTCGTTTTTATATTTTTTCTATTCCTGTTTAGAGGCTTAGGCGAATATTTTTCTTTACGATATTTCTTAACACCGACAGTGTCAGCACACAAGTAGTTTGTAATGCGTATATAGGATATTAATTTCACATAGCCGAATATAACATGTTATATATGCGCATTAGATCAGTGAAAAAGGTATGACTGTTCCACATATTCCGATATTATTGCGCCTTAAGCGGAAATTAATTTTAATTTTTGCAGCCGTCTATTCGATATTATGTAATTCCGACGAGATCGAGTTTTGAAATATAATAAAACTTTTTTCAACCGCTGAATTCTATTTCACACCTCGGCCAGCTGGGTATTCTATTAATAATAATTCTGGTTCTATCGCATTTGATATTAATAATCTTCGCACGTTTTCCAGTTTTCGTTAAGAGTTTGTTGACCTTTGTTTATCCTCTTACGAAATTAAAGCAATATCATCCTCGGTGTAGTTAAATGTATTAGCCGCTTTATTAAATATAAGTACCGACCTCTACGGAAAATCAGTCGGTTATCCGTCAAAACAATTTTTTATCGTCCACACTACAATACATTCTAAGCATAAACCAAGATTTAGCGTGCGATTCGTCTGTAAATTAAAATAGTAATAATTGGATGGAAAGCCAATTGGAATATACTTAAGACTTCGGAAGTATATAAAGCAAATACGAAAAGATGTGTACACACAAAAAGATAGAAGGAATTTTGAAAAAAAAAATTGGAAACTCTACCCAGTAACTTTTAAATATGGTGTTCATCAAACTACTCGTTATTTCCATAAATTCCAGAATTAGGAAGATATATACACGTCTTTATATATAATATATGATCTATTGCTTTTAAAAATTCGATAATGACTAATGAAAAGTACACTTAATAATAATAATTCAGTTTTCGTTTATTCTAGGTTATTATTCCGTTTGTTATTCGGTATGACTAAAATATATATATATATATATATATATATATATATATATATATATATATACGTATGTATGTATAATAAAAAAAAATAATAAGAACCAGTTTCCATCATAGATCATCGTTTACTATCATTATTATTAATATTATTATTATTATGGCCGTCATTAAGAAACAATGATAGTAATGTAACTATAATATATATATATATTTCCGAGAGAACATAACGCATACACACAAACACACGTAATTTGTACTGTGCGGACGCGTTGATTCGTAACTAAAACGACCGCGATCAGCGGTGGTAGCGGTGTGGCCGATGGAATTTTATTATTTTTTTGAGAAGTTTTTATTATTCAGGTTGTTACTTTTAGTTAGTCGCATCGCGCTCAAACTTGTGTGTTCGTTTATAAACGTATTTTAAGCCGCCGGATAGAAAGAGATGTCGTACGTCTTTACTGGCTGTTGCTGCTAAAAGTAACAAGAGATTTCCATTTAAAAACGCTTTGGCATCGTCCAGTTTGAAAAAATTTACAGTCCGCCTGGAAATGATTTATTACTCGGCCCAAAGGCACCCGCCTGCACTCTCAACCGGTTCTTCCCAGGCTCAGCTTCCGCACTGTCCAGCTTTACTATATATACACACCTTACCAATACACACACCAATGGCTGACTTACCCCTATTCCACGGCAGATTTTATTACGATTTACTTGTATGCGTGTAAAAAAGAAATAGGTATAATTATTTATTTATATATATATAGGTAAACGTGTAGCTTTATCCTTGGAAAACAGTAACTTATCTGACAAGACCATCTGAATAGTTCTATAAAGAGAATCGGCTGTAAAGATAATTCTCTTTAAACAAAAAAACACACAGACACACAAGAGCTGGAGTGAAAGACAAAAGTTAAAACATTTAATATTGCATATTTCGATATATATATATATATATATATATATATATATATATATATATATATATATATATATATATATATATATATATATATATTATAAATGAGTAAGACCAATTGGGCAGAATTTTTAAGTTTAAATCACTAGACACCATTTCCACCTCATCTATTTACAGGCTGATTATTCCGCCTTTCAAGTAAAACCAACAAAAATCGTGTGTGATTCCTCTAAGAAGAATTACGATTGTAATAAAACAAACTATAAGGATTGTCCTTGCGACGTTTTATAATAAAAAACTTTATAATAGTAATAATAATCATAATAATAGCTATAAATAATAAAATAAACCTAAACATTAAATAATTCCGGATGGCGTAGATGTGAGATTTGCACAGTTTATTGGTAACGTTTTAAAATGAGAAATAGAAACACCGTTTCCCATCAACTTACCCACGTTTGTGTTCACCATGTGCGACCTATATATATATATATATATATATATATATATATATATATATATATATATATATATATATATATATATATATATATATATATATATGATGAAATCATTTTACTAAAAAATTTTATCATTACGCTCAATCTATACTATGGTAAAGGATTTAATTTCAGTAATCGTCTTATAATTCATAATGGTCTACGAGACAAACATCATTTCGGTACGGTATGCGTATTGGTATTTCCAAGTACTAAATCTTTTTTACGATTCTGATTGGAATCGTGTTTTATTATATGCATATATACACTTTCTCTTATATTTTTAATGAGGCTGGTCATCAATTATTTCGCGAATTTTTCTAATTTATTTTATATCGTACGCTTATCCGATGTCGTCTTAAAATTATCAACGGGACAGGAAAAAAATATTAAAATATATGGACAGTTTTTATGTATACATATATATATGTATATATATATATTTATATATTTTAATATATAATAAATTTGACCTTCTTACACATCGTCCAATCTTGGAAAATCTAATCAACCGGTGCTAAATAATTAAACGAAGTCCTCGAACTACCGTGCCGTGTCTATCGTAATATTGCTAGTTTGTACGCGAACTTCGGTAAAACAGTTTTGCGCTACTTTGAATTTCAGACCTACTTACTCGTCGTTTATATTAAATTCTTTAACCACGCAAAATTACAGTGGTTATTAACTAGATATTAAAAATAAACTTTTATTGTAGAATGCGGTCTGGCTATATGGCTGCGAACTATGGGGATATTCCTCTAAGAGAAACATTCAAAAAATACAGCGGTTCCGGTATAAGATAATACGAAGGATAGCTGGCGCTCCATGGTATGTCACTAACTACACATTGCATAAAGATCTTCGGATAATGTGGAACAAGTAATCCAACGAGCTGCTCGCGATTACCTGGTAAGATTGGAAACCCGCTGGCAATAAGTTTGCAAGTTCAATCGGCGATTAGAAGGCTGAATTGAAAACCGTATTACCGACTTCAGATAATGCTTTAGGGCTGCCATCATTTATAACTTGAGAGTTCTGTCGCTGGACCAACTCCTTCTAAGAAAGTGTTTATTTTTTTTTTCACATTCATTACATCTGGTAGATGAGACTGGTTAGACACGTCGGTTCTAGATTAGAAGAAGATAAAAAAAATCTTTAGTTCATCTATACGTTATGTCGTCCGCTTGCACTTGAAATGATCGAGATACGTTTGTCAAATTTTTAAACCTTTACCATTCTAGTTTAACTCTTCGGCAAATACTAATTGCAAATCCGCGATGAATAATTCTGGGTTCTGGTACCATCGAGTCACCTAATTACTATCGTTTCGGATTTTTTCCTTTTAAATTCGTTGTAATCAGTATTTCATCTAGTTTACATATTTCCTCGGAAGCCCGACATTAATGATAAGTAGGACAATTATTAATTTAATAGAGCGAATATAATTTTATTTCGATATCCCGCTAAGCGGGGTTTTTCCATGAAAAGATTATCGCGCAACATGTATTATTAATACATATATATTATAAATGTTGATCACGCGTCGAATATTAATAACTTATGTATGGTCTCAGTGGCCTTGTATGGAGCAGAAACAGGCACTATGATCGTAAAAAACAAATACAAATTAGAAACGAAACACTTGTTATACAAAGTATAAAACCAAAGTACGTTTCACCGAGTCCAAGAACGACGTTGCATCGTAGGAAACATTAAAAAAAAAAAAAAACACAAAAAAACGCGGAGACACGGATGATAGTTCATGCAATGGAAATCAAAATAGAGGGGAAAAGATCGAAAGGTAGACCTGATGGACACTGTATAAAATAAGAATTAGCAGTACCGACGTATGTCCAACTCAAGAGGAGGGCTCCAGATGGTGGACAGTCGAAAACGCATATACCGACGGTGTAGGACCGAACAAGCCCGAAGAAGAAAATGTTATTATAAGTCTCCGTATTTATTCCGTTCTTCTGGTAAGAAACATCGTATTCGGTACACAAAAACCTTGATTTTAATTTTGACGCGTATTCGAATATAATGTTACTAAGAAAAATCAGTCTTTTTCTACTTTTATTATTATTATGTTTTATTTTTATTCGTTTACCCATTAAACAATTTAATTAATCCGGTTGTCGAATATTCCGAACCAAGACTATACGTTTATATTAGATCGATTAAATAATTTTCCCTCCAAACTAACTCTGAACGATAAGAAATTTTGGAAAATTTTTAAAAATAAAAATACTTCCATCGCCTTTTTCTTCTGTTTTCTTCTGTTTTTATTTTTTTTTTTAATTCTTGCAACATATGGTGATGATGAAAGCCAAAATTATCCTTCGAATGAATACGAATAAATACTTGAAAAAAAAACACAGTATAGTTCAAAGTTATACTAAATAAATATTATTTACGCGGCGATATCAAATTGTGTGAAATACATATAACGGATTATCGATATTTCCCTAATTCTAATGACAGACTAGTTAATTAATAATCGTTTCGTTTCTAATTTTTATAATGCGCAATTTATTACTATTGTAGTTTTAAAAAAAAATTTCTGTGAGGTTTTTGGCAGAAACAGGAAACTGTATACATTCTGCGGGTGCACCATGTCCTGCAAGGATGTAATTGCAGAGGAATAGTTTTAGAGATTGTAATGTAACCGAATGAGTAAATAGTAAATATAACGAATTTAATAAGTTAGCCATCGAAGAAATAATAAATAGATATAGTTTATTATATTAACATTTCGATGTAAAGTTACAGCAATAGGATTGAGTCTATTGAACGACCCAGCGCTGAAAATATTTATTTTCGTTTTTCAAATTATTATTTTTTGTTTTAATTGTTTTTTTTTTAAATATTAGTTACATAATATATAATCTTTTTTTTTCATCGATTTCCAAAAAAATTATAATGCGCTATTTGCAATATTTTTATTAGTAAAAAAAAAAAAAACAACTATATATAATTTGATATACGTCCCAAAATACTACCCAAATAATAAACATCTATTATTACCTAATTTAAATAAAACCATACATATATATATATATATATATATTATATAAAAAAGATGTTCGTTATGAACGAATTTATAGATGCTCTAAACGGTCATAAAACATAACCGTTTGCCGACTTTCAGTATTTCTTGCGCCATATCGTTTGAACTTGAAAGATGACGATGATATCGTATGTCTTCGGGTAGCTTAGATGTCCGCATCCAGGTTTCGTAATCATGTTATCGCCGCGTCTGATACTACTCGAATAACCGCTCTTAAGGGCTCTACGTGAGCATACTTTGAGGATCCATTGTCTGATATCCTAATTGGCAGTCACGGGATGGATCATCTTCAAAATCCCACTTTGCGGGCATATGACCACTGCGCCCATGATCTGTTCTGATACGATTTAAACGCACCCGGCATTTACGCTCGAGTTCAAAACTTCATGGCTTACAATTCGGCGTGTCTATCGTACCGTATCGGTCTGGGTTCTTATGGACCCATTCTTCTTTCCAGATTCCTAGAAAATAATTTGAATAGGAATGATTTGTCAGGCAAGGTTAAGAGAATAACGTTCATTTTATTATCTGGTTGAGTCTAAAATTATATCCGAGAATTTAAGCGGAAAAATTGTAAATCGAGTTTATAGCGATAATAAACTTTAAATTGGATTGCCATTTTAAATTTTGGTAATTATTAAATAAATTACGAAATGAAGAAAAAAATTATCCTTCGAATAAATAAAACTCCGGTACGGCTTTTAATTATCAGCTTAAAAAAGTATAGAAGACTAATTACTCGACCGGATAATATTTCACCACATTTGTAGACGCAACTCGTTAGCGGTATTTTAAAATTTAGCCATTTTCCCGAAAGTTCAATTTCCTTCTCAAACAATCCCTCCAATAATATAGCCGATTGGTTTTCTTAGTTTAACAGATTATTTAAAAAAAAATTATAGTAGTAATAATCATAATAATAATAATATCGGGTTTAAGAGCGTATTCCGGAATGTATTATTTTATTAGCTATTTGCAATTTTTCCGGGTTAGCATTTTAAACCAAATAATCGGGAAGGCGGACATATTCTGTATACTGTTTAACGAAACCAACTCGTCTATTAAAACTATATCCTAACTTGTGTATTCCTGAAGGAAGTTTCTTCTAAGCGATCTTGTTTTTATTTATAACCTACGCGATTTCACACTTAATGCTGACGATGTTGTCAATATTTGTTAGTAACCGTTTGCTATATTAGTCGAACGATGAATTATGTAAAAAAAAAAAAAAAAATGGAAAATTATCATCTAAAACGGAATTGATCTTTTTTCTTCTTCTTCTCTTATACCCTACTCTACGAAGACGGTTGGACATCGTGTATGTTAACTGAGTTTTTGTATGTTCGTCCATTCTTCCAATGTTATCCAACCAGTTCTTTTCCCATCTACTTGTCCTTGGATAATTAGTTGCAGTAGTTTATATTCATCTCTTCTAATTACACACGAAGTATTTTCCTTCGAATATAACTGATTTCATTAAATTTCTTTCAGTTTTAATGCCTCGGTTATCCTTGCCATTTTAAACATCCTTCATCGATCCACTAACAAATGAACATGTATATAAACTATGTGACAAATTAGAATTGCTGGCTTCACATTTTGCCGGTGTTGGTAATCGTTATAATAACTTAGTTCCGCGTTCACACAACTATGACATACGTAAAGTGGTGGCACGTCAACTAGCCCCTTCCACTCCCCCAGCAGAGATATTACTCGCGTCACCATCTGAAATTACTAAATATATCAAATCTTTAGGAAATAAAGCATCCTATGGTGATGATCAGCTTTCTGCAATTTTAATTAAGCAGCTCCCTCGTAAGGCAATTGTATACCTTACCAAAAATCACCAACGCCGTTATCAAAACTGCGTATTTCCCCACACCCTGGAAAACAGCCAAAATTATAGTTATACCCAAAACCGGGTCGTGACGTTACAAACATCAATAATATTCGACCAATTAGTTTACTATGTACTCTCAGTAAAATAGTTGAAAAGGTTATATTACATCGATTGCAAACTTTCTCTACAACAAATAATATTATTATTCAGGAGCAATTCGGGTTTAGAGCCAACCATTCCACTATACATCAGGTTGCTCGAATAGCGGATTACATAACCGACAACTTTAATTTTAATAAACATATCGGTTTATTATTGATTGACATTGAAAACGCATTTGATTTAGCTTGGCACATAGGAATTATATATAAACTACTTAGATTTAAATTTCCCTTATCATTAATAAAATTAATAAATTCGTATTTAATCAATAGAAATTTTTACGTTTCCCATCTTAACCATAAATCCGGTATCAGACCTTACTGCTCAGGGGTCCCGCGGGGTAGTGTGCTAGGGCCTTACTTATTTTTATTTTTAATAAACGATATCCCTAAACTACCTCGTATTAATATCGCCTTATATGCTGACGACCTCGCCCTATATTGTGCGTCTCATAGACCAGACACTATACTTAACAGATTGCAAAATAACTCTGTCTTTAAATACTACAAACGTTGGAGACTGAAAATAAACACAGAAAAAACGGAGGCGATACTTTTTTCAAGACGATGCCCACTAACGTTACCTGAGGTTACAATTGATGGTAAATGTATTCAGTGATCGACGCAAGTTCGATACTTGGGAGTCATATTAGATTCTCGTCTATCGTTCAATGACAATATTACTAACTGCATTGACAACTGGCTCAAAGCTATACTCTCGCCAATTTTTAATCGTCATTCTTCTTTATCTATTTCAAACAAAAAGTTATTATACACATCTATTATTCTGCCCCGATTTAACACCTGCCCTGTTTGGTTTTCGGTTTCCAACAGTACTCATAAAAGATTACAGCTGTTACAAAACCACTGCTGCAGAATCATATTAAACGCCCATAGATGTACTAAATTGCGTGATATGCATTCGCAGCTTAACCTTTTAGATACACTTACCTATATAAACAAATTATCTAGTAAATTTTATCATAATTGTTTAATGCATGACAGCGCATTAATGAACACTATAGGCGATTACGACATAGTCTCACCGTACGATGTTCTAAATACAAACATCGCAGAATTAAACATAGATTACTTGTTTAAGAATTATTTTCCTATTTACTACGTGTTTTCCCTCTTTACTTAAGTTCTAATTATAATTTATTATTATTGTTTTCTTGCAGTTTTTTTTTCTAATTTTTTCCTGTACTTAAAAGTTTAAAACTTTAAATTTTACGTTTTAAATTTTAATTTTATTACATATACATTAGATGTAGTTATACATTAGTAAGTTAACTGTTAAGGTATATATAAGGTACTTAACATTCTTCATTATTCAATTATTCATGTATTCATGATTTTGTTTATATGTTTTGTAAATATATATTTCTTCTTCTATACATCTCTACAGATTCTAATCGATTTATTCGCCTTTTGTTTAATGTTGCCGCCTCAATTCCATATAGTAAAATCGGATATGCGTAGCACTGTACAATGTTGTAACGTATATATTTAAACGTAACGATCTATCACGGAGGAGACTCCGCATACTGGATTTCTGCATCTAGATCTAGATGGTCGCCCGAGTATTCGAATTTCCGAACTCTTTCCATCTTGCTGTTATTAATTTTAACGGAGACTTTGTTGTTATATTCTCTTTGCTGATTATCATCCATTTTGTCTTTTTTAGATAAATTATACGAATTACCGACTGTGCGTTCCGTGTATTAAGAAGGTGTCGAAGGTCTTTTTCATTATTCGTAAGAATCGCCGATTTATCTCCAATTTATCTTCACTCCTATCTTTATGTCGCTGATAGTTAATTCGAACATATATGCTCGATATATAGATTAAATAATATAAGCGAAAGAACGCAACCCTGTACTTCACGTTGGACATGGCAGTTTCCTAGAATGAGCTCAGCTGTTTGATTCCAATACAGCTTTTTAATTATCCTAAGGTCGTATTCATCAATACCGGGGCAGCCTAGCAGAATGTCCATTGGTTTGTTGTGTTGAACACTATCAAATACTTTCTCCTAGTCGAGGAAGCAAATGAATATTTATTCATTGCCCCGGTGTTTTTGAATCCGGATAATTGACAATTGCCATAAAGTTTCTCTCGTTTCAAAAAACATTAACGGAAACCAAATTGTGTATAAATTATATTCGCACTTATGCCGAATTTTATGATAAATAATTCTCGGAAATACTTTCAAGCGGTGACTAATGAGACTAATTGTGCGGTAATCGCCACATTCTTTAAGATATCGCTTTTTCGGTATAAGCACAAAGCAAGATTTCAATAATTCAGATGGTATTTGCCAGTACATGTAGATTCTATTGGATACTTTCGTCAATTTTCTTCATCCAACAGCTTGATTACGTCTGCAGGAATTTTGTCAGGACCTGAATAGAGTAAATAAGAACCGGTAAAAAAGTAATTGTAGACGAAGAAGACGCAAAAGAAAAGTGACGGTTTAAAGAAAACTTACTAGTCGACAGTTTATACTTGAGATTGAGATTAACGGGGACGCACAGGACGATTTGCAGATATAACATATATTACCGCGGTGAAATTTTACATATATCGTCCACGAATTTAAATATTAAAAACTTCTTAAATATACTATATTATTTCTTGTTTTATCTGTAAGATATAGAATCGTATTAACCATATTGTCTAGAATTATATATATATATATATATATATATATATATATATATATATATATGTCAGCGTAATGCGGTAAGTTAGATAAATGTTCGATGAATGATTTGTCACGGACTAAGACAGGTTAACATCAAAATTGAATATTATTTTCGTTTAGGTGAAGAAGTGTTGTTCTTGAGTTTGTTTTAACAGCGGGTGATCCGCTCTTATATTAGTAAAGTCTCGACCTTGATGGATGACATACGGCGAACCGGTCGGTTTCTCATTATGAAGTTTAGATAGGTTTTCCCTTCGACGGTCTCAACGTGTACTCAATTGAGCGTCGTTACCTGTAGAATTGTAGATGAACAACTGCAGACAACTGTGTCCAAGTTGTAGGCGGTGTTATGAGTCTAGTCGCCTTTATACCTTTCGATATTATTATTATCTAACCCGTTCTCTCATTCAGCTGTTATGAAAATAAATCATAAATTAAAAAACCCAATTTACCGCATCCATAAAAATCGTTACATCCAGCAGATTATTCGTAAATTTATGTTCCGTGTACGTTGGTATTTTTTCACTTATATTTTTGTAAATTTTATGTAATTGACGACTTTTTTTAAAAACATTTTAATTACGTTCATAACGACGTTGTACTCTTTGCGTTCGGTATACCTCGAGAGATTTCTTTTTTAAACGATATCATTGATACGTGAAAACGTAGCTACAATCGTTTTACCATTCGACAATCGGTTACATTTATCTATCGGTTTGCGTGTGTCGCTCTCTCTCTCTCACACACTCTCTATATATTTAATTTATATTTCTTTTTTTTTCTATACGTCACATTAATCGATCTCTTGCTCATCTCTTCAGCTGCGCGATGTTATCCGCTGCTGTCCAATCTTTAACATTTTTTAATCAGTCAGCTTTTCTTTCTACCAGGATACGACCCCAGCAATTTTTCCTCCGATTACTAACTACGGGATTATATTACTCCACGGATGATACGAGCAAATTATCGTTTTTTTTCCTTCTTTTTGATTATACCTGCTTGCGCATCAATTCATTCGTCATTTTTACCTTCAAAGGAATTTTTAGCGCTTGACATCAAATTATTTTTTATTCAGTGCGACGGCTTCAGTCCTATCCCTCTCTTATCTTATTGTCAAGCTAAGGGTACTTAGTAACTGGTTCATATTTGTAAATACAGATTTACGACCAACTTTGTTTCACTTCGTACTCAGGATCGAGGTTTTCTATAAGATAGCACCTCGAGTACTTGAATATAGTTACTCTTTCGATTTAATTTCCATCAATTCTTAATTCTCCAAGCGTTTTATTTCTTTTACCGACTAACGTCTATTTAGTTTCCTTTTTATTTATATGGAATGACACAGTCGTTAATTTCGTTAAGTACGCATCTGCATACCTGAAGCCATCGATCAATATCGACGTAATACCGTTTTGTGTTTACATAAGAGCTGCTTTGAATATCTTATCCGAAATTAAAATGTAGAGTGAGGAAAGAATGCGTTCTTGGCGCACTTTTCTTCTTATCACAAAGTCAATCTTTATTTCGTTCTTAATGACAAGTTCCGCTGTCTCTGATTCCGATAGTAATCTGGTATTAATTTCAAATCATTCTTATCAATTCCAGTTATGTTCAGGATACTCATTAACTTTCCACACCTTTCCATAATCAATAAAGCAGAGAAAACCATCTTGTTCTTTGTCGTCACATCTTTGGAGTATGGTGTTCAGATATATATATATATATATATATATATAATATATGTGTGTGTGTATCCTCATGAATACTTGATAGGTCTGTTGAAAGTAGTATATATTATATAGCAGCTCTGTTAGAAACGGTTATATCACGTGTAGGAGCGAGGAGAATTTTAACGTAACCATAATGGATATAATTTATACTAAATTAATAGACGTGTCTAAAAAAATTCGAACATTTGTCTGAGTTTTCAGCGTGCGATTAAAATTGTCAACTATGTATTGCGCTGGTTTATACACTGAGTCTTCGTATATGCTGAACACTATTTGCACGAATAAAATATTAGTAGAGAATATCACAATTAAACCGGTTAAAAAGACATATATTATGTAAATCAGGATCGATATATAGGGAAAATTAAATTACGTACATTTTAGATTTCACCTATTTAGCATATATAAGCGCTATTATTATTATTATCATTATTATCGATACTTTTAAACTTTAGTAATAACATAAATAATTCCGACTTCTTCATCTTGGCTTAAGACCTAGAGGTGACGAAAAATTTTTAATAGCAACTGAAATTTGACAGATGACGGTCCTTCGATTGTGAGAACGAATTTTATTGCTTTTCCTCGCTGTTACTACTGGAGAATGTTAATACATCCACAATATTATAATTATTATGTTTTGTATTCGTTTAAAATTTCGACTATCAAAAAAGAAAAACAAAATATTAAAAAAAAAGAATTATTTTTAAATTATTTCTATCTTATTCGTTATAAGTAAAAATAAAAACACATTCATTTATTAATAATAATAAATAATACGTTAAATCTGTTTAATCGCCCTTCGTTAAACAACCGATTTAACTTTTTTTTTTTTGCATTACGAGATTCGAGACAATTTTTAAAAATGAACCCTTTCATGCCCGATGGTATACTTTTGAATATATTATTTTCTGTTTTGAATTCCTTTTTTGTCACTTTCATATAAATTGCAATCTAGCTGAAACAGCTAATAAGCAATCGAGATGTGAGGCGTAATGAGGTGTGTGAAACGCTCGTCCACTGGTGACATTCCGTACTGTCGCTACCAGTTAACAATTACGGTGTAGGGAATCGAATGAATTTATTCGCTCGACTTCTTCAAAATCGGAGAAAGCTCAGATTTTCATCCTAAAAGCCAATACATTTTGTTGAACTTCCGTCTTAGTTCCTTACCTTCCTTCAGAATATGTCACAAGCGACGGTCTAACCACATTTTAAGGTACTTGACTTTTATATCTTGTAGTACGGGTCCATCAAAGTATACAGGGTGTCGCGTCTAGCCGTGAAAGTTACCTGCACCGATTTTGAAGTATCGATCTTTATTCTCCATTTACTGGATCTAGTCCCGGAAAGAGTCTTTGCTAGATTGCAACTAGTCGGGATTGCGTACAGGATTTTCGATAGGAAAACTGCGTTATACGCAAATTCCGCTACCGCAACATCTTCCTGTGAAGTAACATGTCGTGGACGTGTATGAAGTAAAAAAGCGGGTCTAATGCAGATCCCTGTTGCACATGAATGTTTCTTGGACATACTTTATTCGAAAATACCTGTTCGCTAAATATGATGGTGGGAATAAATAGAAATATGAACACGTGTTGCATTTACCGGGCAAAATATAGACGGTAATGCATATTTAATATTTTCTACTACATCGCGTCTTACGAGATTACGTGTGTAAAACAGATATCCGCAGAATGAGGATACGATGGAATTTGCGATTTTCTTATTAAAAATTTCTAAGTAAACAGAACGTCCTTTGTAATAAGCGAGATGATCACCGCCACAAAGAGCGCAAACAGGTACGGTTTCCCCGTCCTATTTGCGGTAAGGAGTGATGTGATCTAATTCACATTTAACGCGTATAAACGATTTCTTGCATAAATTGCGACTGTTGACAACGAGTGCAATGAAAAATGGCCTGTGCTTCAAACACTCATAATAGATAAATGTTTTAAAGTAAACATTTTCGCATTTTTAGAATTTTTCGTTCTAACTCCACAAAAAAAAGGCGGAATTTCGTTTTTCGGTTTGTGATGCTGACATCTTTTTATACAACGTGCACCTGTCAGGCAATCGCTTCTTTGACAATATAGAATTTAGCCCCTATTGAGTTATCAAATACTAATCTCTGAAGATTATTTATATTAGTTACAAAAATGAGGATTCGAAGAATTACACTCTGGATCGCGTCCATTTGTCAGATTACTATTTCCTCTTCCCCGTTAAGCTTAGATGGGGCACATATCGGTTTTTTTGTTCGAGTATTATTAGTGACAACTTTTGTTTTCTTTCGCGAGAAGAGTTCTATTTCTGAGTTACTTGTTTTTCATTTGCCTTTTTTACATTTTCTTTTTGGTTTACAAGAGTGCGGTAATGAGCTACAAATATACGTTTGGTGCCTGTCGTTCCATTTCATCCGTATCTCATTTCGAAAGGTCTTCTCTTCAAATTTGGCCATCTATTGTGAAAACAACAACAAGATTACTTCATACGTTTCTTCATATCGTCCGTAGTTCGATTACTTTTTCGGTTCCTTCAAATCCGTCGAATTTTTAAATTTTATTTCAAAATTCTATTTCGTCGCAATCTCTATTTGCACTTCATCGAGATTCAAAAGTGTTCAACAACCGCCTCGGGCTGTAGTTTTCCACCTACGATTCAATAAATTCGTTTCGGTAGCCTGTTATTATTACTATGCGCGTAAAATGACATAACCTCGGATAGGCTTTTCCACTTGCTCGTATAGTTCTTTTTATTGGGTAAGCCTGTTTCGTTTATATAATATATATATATATAGATATTTTTTTTTTCAAAAATAAAACTGTACATTACAGACGGCTTCCGATGTTTTCGTTTACCGTACTTACAATCGCGTTAGGTGAATTTTCGAAAAATTATATCGTCCAAATTAAAAAAGTACTCGAATTTTCTTCTCGAAAATTGACGTCGTTATTGCGAAATATCGTCGAGCGTTCCCGACGAATTGGCACTGAGCTAAAAGCTTTACTACGCACGCCTTTCATTTAACAATATACTGTCGAACCGCGTTCTAATCCCTTATCGCAAAAATTACACGCGCGATACACACACACACGTATATACGTAAATGTTTACGATACCGAGATAAAATATGATGGAAAATATCAGGAGGACCGAACTAATATTATTATTTGAAAGAAAGACGATAGAGAGGCTCGGCAATAAATACGTTGTCGGTTAATAGCGCTGTTTCATTCGGGTACAAACGGCTTTGACTAGCGGAATGGAAATAAGCCCGGACTAGAACTTAGAGCTTTTATGGAGAATATAATAACGTCGTCAAAAGTTTCAGAAGCGGATGGAGTTGCGAATGCGGCCGTAATGTATCCGTAAAAAGAATTCGATTCTCTAAAGTAACGCCCATTTCTGTCGTTGTTCAACGTGCAAATGTGTAAACTCAACCGTAAACGCACAAATACATTCCGATTATTCCACCTTACGTGTAGATAAATATTTTTATATTCCGTGTACGGACAATGATGCTGTTTGTAGTAGTGTTTGATGATATTTCCTAAAAATTTTTACGACTATAAAACCCGTCCGACAAAGCGAAATAAGTATCTACTTTAAAAAAACAAAAAACACGGGAAAACCTGAATAAGTTTCGACCTTGAAGAGACGTTGTACCGAAGAAAGAGCACATTACACTTTCTACTTTCTTTTTATACATGAATGTCCAATCTCTGGGATCGATAAACGGAGTAGCATGTACATTTTTAGGATGATAATGAGTGTGTGTGTGTGTTTAAAAACTCCCGTCAATATAGTATAGTATAGTATAGAATAGAATAGAATAGTATAGAGCTCGATTTGTAAAGATTTTAGAACCTTTCATCGAATATACCGATTTAATAAAAAATAAGATATATATGTCGATTTCGAGATGAGTTTCAAAATTAAAAGGCCATTATCAAGAAAATAATAATAAAAGGCGAATACAGACTTGTTTTGTTATTTTTCCACATTCTAAAAATATGTTGAGTTTACAACCGGCTCCATAAATACTTGGAATTTTCCTAAGATGTCCGGACTATCGACTAAAAGTTTGTCCGACTTTGATAATTTAATAATTTAATAAAATATTTTAAACAATTTTCGTATTTCTTAATAATGTAATAATTATAATAATTCCCGAATCAACACTATATATATCAGAGAAAACGGATGGTTTTGTTTTTTGAATAATTCAAAAACTACTCGATCAAAATTTTTGAATGAAATTTTGTTTAAAAATAGGAAAACAAGAGATTAGCTAATAGTCATTCGTGGAACACAATTTCATTCAGATGACCGCCATTGGCAACAATATAATCATTCCATTTTTTACAACGTTTGCGAACACTTTTCAAGCATAGAATTTTTGGAATATCTTCGGGAATCCTAGTTTACAGTTCTTGCAGATCTCGAGGACATCTTAAAGTATCCCGCCAAAAAAAAAACACCTGGTGCGGTCAAATCTGTCGAGCGCGGAGTCCAAGCGAAATCTGTGTGTCGCGACAATATGCGGTTACCAAATGATTCTTTCAGTACTGCGAACATTTTTGCCGAACAATGACACGTCGCACCATTTTGTTCAAACCACGCGCGGCCCAAACGACGACGATGGCGAAGTGAAGAAAGCAAAAACTACCACCGTTAGTTGTGGTATTTTATACGGGTAGAACGGGAAAAAAAGTGATATATGTAGTCTTCTTTGATACTTACACGCAAATGTATATAAGTAGACACAATTATAAATTCCATATTATATATATATATATAAAATGCTAGTAACCAATGTCGCGTATACCTTGGTAATCAAGCTATTCTACAAGCTGATTTCGCAAGTTATCCTAGGTATGCATGTAGATAAACGTATGTTATGGGAAGTTCTTGTCAAAATAAAGGGTTCAACAAATTAAAACTCAACTACAAGAATTATACTGTTTAATAGGTAGACAATCCGTATTGAATATGTCCTGCGGGAACAAATCATGAAACCGATTCAGACGTAAGGTATTGCTTTACGGGGATGTACTGTACTGCGCATTCCGATCGAGAAATGATGCGGCGGGATCAAAATATAATTTTACGCGCAACGGTAGATGCAAATCGATGTTTACGTAAGGATGATATTTTACTGTCAGGTTCTGTGCCCGGTAATTAACGTGTTTTTCTAGCCATTGCATGGATCGTTCCTTGCAGTTGTAGATCACTTCTTTGATTGATGGTATTTGCAAATCTTGCGCACGAACCATGGCGCATCGCCTATTGAACACAAGATCCTATCTTGAGCTGACCGTATAACGAATTTCTAGCTGAACTCTAAAGATCTATCCCGTAAAACTTAATAGGTCTTAGGCTCGCCTTATACAACAAGCCTTTGGCTTTCTATTGGAAGCTTGGATATCTTTCCGATTAACCAATCATGCTACTAACTTTTATGTTGAGTTGGTTTTTTTTTAGCATTAATATGTTTTCTCTACGTCAATTTATGATCCAAGTGCACACCGAGGTATTTCACACTACTTGTGGTGGGGATTTCTATTTCATTGAACGTTATTGCTAGATAATATTTATTATATCATGATTATATATATATATATATATATATATATATATATATATATATATATATATATATATTTATTATGGAAATATATATTATAAGTTTATACACCGTATAGAGAATATTGTGAATGAATAGGTTAATTGAACCTACTGTCTCTAAGATTTCGATCACCGAACGTACAAATATCATCTCGTTAACATACAAAAAACAGAAATATTGACTTAAGGAAGGAAACAATAATAATGCCGATTTAATAAATAAAAAAATTAACCATATTTTTATATATACTTAAAAATGTAGGTAATAACTTTAACAATAGGTTACAGAACTACTAGATTGTTTTAGCATCGAATCTAATCTAATCTAAAAATCTTTTAACATCTATTTTCACTGAAAGCGGTGAAATATGTACATTTCAAATGAAGGACTGTGTTCACATGGCGAGATTTTCATCGTGTGCCATTATTCATTCTAACTAAATTCTAGAAATAATAATAATAGTCACAATAATAATAATAATAATAGTAATGCGTCAACCACAAGTAGGCGGTGGAGATCGATTAATTGAAATATTTTAAGACGACAACCAGAGCTAGAGCAAAGCTGCATCGTTTACATATTTAATTCAAATTAATGTATACGTATTCTTAAGACATACGTGGTGCAAAACGGATCTAGTCGTACACGCGTATATCTATATACGTGTTTCTAATATATTATATATACTCATGTATATTGGATATATATATATATATAATATGGATGTGTGTATGTTTCAATTCGTATGCGCCTGTGTAAATAACTAATGTACACGTTGTTCAGATCTATATAGAGAACTGAATGGTACTGCTCTCCGGATCTGGATATCGAAGTGGATCGTGTTTTTTGGAAATTTGAACCTTATTCAAATTTATGTAAATAAGCCAAAAAAAAAAAAAAGAAAAAAGCGCACGCACTTTTTATCGGGGCCGGGTGGCAGAGTTGTTCTTCGGAAACGGAGATTCTGTGAAAATATCACGGTAATAAGAGGAAGAAAAAAACCAGCATTCAGTAAATCAAACGGTTATATGCCGGGAAACCAGATACTGATCGAGTGGAACTGTTCTCAAGCTAGTATGCATACATTTGTGTCAAATATATTGCATCTATATTTGTACAATTTAATATTATTATATTTTATATATACATATATATATATATATATATATATATATATATATATATATATATAATATATATATGTATTATGTTCAAGTGCAATATTTAAAAGAATTATACATACATGTGCATTGCACGTGCGTATGTGTGTATAAATTCTGTACTAAAATATATAGCAATAACCTTATATGAGTGGTCTGTACTGTTACTTGATAATGTGTTTAATAATTTAAAGGATATTGCAGGAACAGATATATGTAAATGTATGAGTTGGTAATTTAGGCTTTATAATTTTCTTTAACTATAAATATTTATTAAGCGCGTGAAACATTTTATAAAACTAATCGATGTCAGACTGTTGTGGTCGAATTTAAAAATTTACTTCGTGAATATTAATCTCTATATTGTGTTATGTATACTTTGTATATTATATTCTCCATAAGTCGACTTCTCTCGCAAAAAATGGCACCTCGTCTTCTCTAAAATTGGACGAATTCGTAATCATCAGAAAAGATGTTTAAACTTGAAATCGCGCGATCTATCCGGGTATACAAGAGATTCGCTGAATTCCAAGTTCTCTGATAATTTATATATTTTTTTGTTAGCTTAATACCGACGACCTATTGGATAATACTGTATATAAGAATAATTTTATACCGAATCAGGGAAACATAGATTATAAATGTGTATTCGTTTTATATATATATATATATATATATATATATATATATATATATACACGCAATATCGAAATTTCGTCGTTTTAAAATTATTAAATTAAAATTAAAAAGCGTTAATAATAATTTTTTAAAATCGAATTCTAAGTTTTTCCAACAATTACGCTATTTGTGTGTTGTGTTAAAATTATAATTAAAGAAAATTAGTAACAATTATAATAATATTCTTCCGGATACTCGTCACATTGTCAAGTTTTTACATCAGGTTACGATAGAAAAACATTCTATAGAACCGGTAACAACGTTAATTAAAAATACTTTTAAATAGAAAACAAAGCAAAAATAAATAATAATTAAATATTTTAATTAAACGAGAAACATCCCGTCTAGAGCGGATATTGAATTCCGATGAAATATAGAGAATATCGAACTGTAAAAACATAGTCGTAACCTTGGTCGATTTTAAATTCGGTAGATAGGAAATTTTATTTAACATTTATATGTATTTTAACAAAGTAGTTACGTGTACGTGTGTTTATATATATATATATATATATATATATATATATATATATATATATATATATATTGATTTGTATGTCCATTATATCGAGAGTATACTTAATAAATTATATAAAAATAATAATAGAATAAATTACAGGAAAGGATCAATATTTTATAAAAGTATAATTTTACCAAATATACTGAACGGCAGTATAATTTATATATCGATACGATTAATATTAAACGATTTCAAAACAGATTAAAGACTTTTCATAGAATTATCGTCGAGTTAAACAGGTCGTATAGAACAGCTATATAGCGAGCATTGTTATTGATGGTATTAGCCGCTAAAATATGAAATGGAGAAATATGTTTAACACCTTTCTGATAAAAAATAACATAAATACCAACTATGAATTTATCAACATATCGTCATCCGTATTATCTAGGTAATAACAAAAATTCTTACGTCTAATCGGTTTGAAACAATACTGAATGATTACTATATAAAAAAATTTCAAGCATTACGCGATGAATATAACGGTTTAGCAAAACAATTCTATCCAACTATAGTACCGCAAACTTAATTGGACTCTATTCAGTTCATTATTGTTAATTTACATATAACTTTTATAAATAAACTTACCCCATTGTTAAAAAAAAGAAAAATTATATCACGGCTGATATAGTGTATTTATGCAGGTACACGAGCTGAGCACATTATTTATTTATATATTTAATTATTCATATATTTAATTATTCATATATTTAATTATTCATATATATATAATTATTCATATATTTAATTATTTATATATTTAATTATTTATATTATTTGTAGTTTAGAATGTTATAACGATGTATTTCATTACATTTAATGTTATATTTATTTTTATAAATCGCACTGGTGCAGGTATGTTACACAAGCTGTTTTTGTTCGTTAGGGTGTGTTTTTCAATGTAGAAATGTAATATTGAAACAAATTTAAATTGGAATTAATATATATATTATTTCTACACATGCTCAAAATGTCTTTTGTAAATATTCAGTTCGCGTGCAATCTTCTCGCAACAACATGCCAAGCTTTCTAATTCTGCTTCCGTACGCAACCGATATTTGCTTTCATCTTCAATCTTACTAATATTTTCCTTTATAACATTTGAATGGGAGGCCGATTCTGGAGCTGCCATTATAAGATTTTTCTGGTTTTTCTTTATTATATTATCGTTTTATCCTATTTTATTTAACATGTAAACATAGCTAACAATTTGTTTCGTTTTTCTTTTTTTTTTTTAATTTTATGAAATCATTTAAAACGATTAAGGAAAGAAGATTTGTTCCACTGTATTCCTCGATGTGAAACAAGCCTTTGATAGATTACCTGTTGATTACCGGTAGATTCACGTGCCATGTACTGCACCTAGGCCAGAGGCACGGGGAAGGAGACAACGTAAGGTTAGTGAGAATCAGTAGAAAGTTGGAAGAATAAATTGGAAGTACGGATTTTTAAATTAGATTATATAAATTGGAGGATTTAAGAAAATTTAATAAACTATTGGAAGCATCTTGCGTGTAGGAAAGAATGTTTAGGAGCCTGAGTGGTTTGTCGAGGACAGAACGTTGGGAGTTGAATTGCACACATTCGAGGAGAATGTGTTCGAGACGGAAATGAGGACATTACAGGTTGAACAAAGAGGAGGAGGAAGATTTTGTAGGATATAGCTGTGTGGGAGATATTAGTATGACATAGGCGCAGACGAGCAAGTACAACATCATCTCTTCTGTTTGCCGAGTGAGATGCAATATGGAGGCATGTTGTGTCTCGAACTGATCGCATGTTGGCGAGTGGAAGTGCAGACCACTGGAGGTTCCATGATTTACGCACTGAAGATTTTATGAAAGTCTGGAGATCTTTCATTGGTTTAGGCAGGAGCGGGAATGGTTGAAGAAATGAGCCTTCTCTTGCTGCACTATCCGCTTGATCATTCCCTTCTATATCAACATGCGATGGAATTCATGTGAGAACTACATGTTTACTAGAAGTTATGATCAAATGACCAATTTCTTTAGCCAGGGAGTGTAATTTAAGATCATGAAGATCACTAAGGTATTGTAATGATACAAGAGAGTCCGTGCATATTAAGAACGACTGGTCAACGACAATGTTTGAAATATCCATTACCGCTATTTTGATGACATATAATTCCGCCGATAGTATTGAGTAATGGGGTGGAGTGGAGAAACGAATTATATAGTCCTGGAAGGAAAGGAACGCGCCTCTTACTCCGGTTTTGTTTTTAGAGCCATCGGTGAAGTATTAGCTATAAGATGGGTACCGTGAAATCATTTCTAGGTAAGCTGCTTTTATTACATGTTTAGGAGTATGATTCTGTGAATCTTTGGTGAGACCACTCTATTGGAATAGTGTGCTCACTCCAAGGAGGAATAATGTTAAGGGAGGAAGGAAAAAATGGTGGAAGGTAGATTTGAAGAGAGGACAGGATATTTTCTATTTGTTTAGCAAAAGTAAGAATTGATGGGAAGATTCGAAGCCAAAGGTTGAGGAGTTTAAAGAAAGATTAGGATTTATGGTGAAGTGAATGAAGGAGAGAAGTAGAGACGCTGCCTATGTAGATGAAGAGGGAGTTCTCCAGCTTCGCATATGATGCTGCAAACTGGAGTCGTTGGGAACGCACCGATGGCCAGTCGGCTATGTGATGGATTGTGTTAAGGGGTGAAAGGATCTTTTTACTAGCGGAACTGTGCTATACACGAGCATCCTAGTACGTCCACTCGGCATCTTCGGGTTGTTCAGCACTTGGAAAAAAGCAATTCACGTTGCTAAATTTGAACACGTAGTATATATAGTAAAAGAAAAATCGATCGCAAAAAATATCTAGTTTCAATAAGTTGGACAACAATACCTCGAGACTCTTCTGTTAGATACACAGAAATCCGTGTTGACGAGTGTATGACATGGTCATCACATATAACGGAAAAAAGGACTGAATTAAATATCGAGACAGCTAAATTAACTTGGATATTAGAACCCAGATCGCGACTAAATATTTTGAAAATAAAATTTTATTGTACGAAATCCAATCATTGCTGCGAGCTATCTGGACGTTCCTCAAAGAGCGACATTCAACGCGCTCTGTTGCATGTCTCTAATTACACATTACATAAAGATCTTCAGATACAATATGTGGAACATGAAATCCGTCAAGCTGCTCGCAGTTACCTGGCGAGATTGGAAACGCACGAAAATCCGCTTGCAACATTTTTGCAAGCTCAATCGGCGATCAGAAGGCTGAAGAGAAAACGTATTAAGGACTTCAGATAATGCTTCTGGCTGCCAGCATTCATAACTTTCGAGTTCGCTGGGCCGACTCCTAAATTTTTTTCACATTCGTTACATCTGGCAGATGACGGGCTAGAGACACGCGTTAGTTCTAGATTAGGGGAGATAATAAATAAATAAATAAATAAATGTAAACGATTAATACTTGTAAGTTCGTCGATTTATAATTGTACCGTTATATCGAGACGAAGATTACTATCAGGAATCAATAAAAATGAAATATTTCGGGCACGTAGCAAAAAATTATATGCAGAGAAATACGATACAGGGCGAAATACCTGGAAAACGCCCTACAGGAAGATGTCCAATAAGATGGTCAAATCGAGGTGAATGCCCTTAGTGGGCTTAATGTGCCGGATGTATTCCACTTAGCAGGAGATCGAAGTAGATATAATTAAATCGTCAGAGTTATACGATGTCACTCTACTGGGAAGGACAATTCGGCAAGCTAAGAGTATTGCAAGTATCTCTGTATCGCCGCCAGATTTTCCAATTATTCTTACGGAATTATACAAGTGACAGATAATTATCCAATACTTTCTCGTAATAGTTTCGAATATAATTTTTTTTTCAGTAGTACTTAACGCAAAATGGAAAATAATTTCAAGAGATACGCGATGATTAAAACAACATCGCGTTTTATGAATATATAGTGCTATATTTTTAAATATCGTTTGTTTGGTCGGACGCTACGTTAGCGTAAGACGGGAAATAATAATTCGAAGAGGCGCGATGATTAAGATCTAGAAGATGATGACGAAGATAAAATGGAACCGACAATGAACGCGAAGCCCCGATACGAAACACGATGTTGCTTCATTAGATTACCAACCCACGTATTAAATAACGACGGATACGGAAAAGGTAAAAGTTCCTTTAGCCACTCGCTTTGATATCTACCGACTTTACACCAAAAAAAGAAAAGTACCACTCCCCCGACTCCTCTCACTCGGGAAGTACTCGCATTGTAGAACCTACCGCGGGCACGTATTTTTGTTACATTTCACGAAATCTCTTTACGCGGTAACGAAGAATCATACAAACGATGTGTGATCAGATGGTAAATTACGCTCAATTTATAAGACTAAAAATGTTAAACGCATATCTGGCTGGCAACCCCTTATTGGGAAATATTTTTCTGAAGAGTACACGAAATGCGCGCGCAATTCTACAAACGTTATATACTGGACCGAGAATTTAAGAGAAAATCGATTAAAAAATTATTAGACCCCTTCGTAGAACAGGTGGAAATTTGTCAGTAACGAGCTGTTATTATATTCATATATATATATATATATATATATATATATATATATATATATATATATATATATATATATATATATATATATTAAAAAATCAATTGAAAATTAGTTAAATCACTAATATTTATTTTCTTAAAGAAAACACAAAGCTTTTCGGCATTTACGCCATTATCAAGTGAAACATTTTTAACAAATCATAATTTTAAAAATATAAATTAAATATAATTACTTAAAAATATTTGATGGTGATTGTGAAAATATACTCCAAAAATGCTGTTCTGCTTCTGTTCTGTCTATTTTTTGAATTGTTGAAATTTAACATCAATATACTTGTTTATTAATTTTGTTTTTCTATATTAATTTTTTTCTTCAATATTATTTTTACGTATTCTGTAAAAGTTTATACTGGTGGAATTTTAAATTTTTCATTTACTGTTGGGATGTATGATGTCCAAAAGTAAAATATAAAGTATAAAAATATACGAACACAAAATTTAAAAAAAAAAACCACAATTTTACAATTAAAATGAAAATAAATATTAAAAAATCTGAATATATATATAATATATATATATACATATATATATATATATATATATATATATATATATATATATATAATGTATATGTATATTATTATTGTCGGCTGATCAACTAGCATTTCACGGTGTGATTTCGAGAAAACATTTCACTGTTAAGTCTCTTCTTGAATTCTCGATTAAACGGTTTGTTGTTTATTTACTAATGATCATCTTTCTGGTGTTTTGGAAAATCTGATATAGATGATCCCCAGTTTTCATCTGAATTTACAACCCCACTTTTTTTACTACTAATCTAATATATATACACACACACATGTATAGTTATATATATACACAAGTTCCTTGAGATCAAACTTTACTCGTTTTTTTTTTTGTAAAATCGTGTTTTTCGAAAAATATATTTATATACGAATCACATTAAAAACCATAATGTATATAACTATAATTATATGAATCGTGTAGTATTTCGTTTCGTAAATTTCCAAAGTTATAACCCATAATGTTGTTTCTTGTTTGTTTTTTTTGAAATAAATTTCATAAGGGGGATAATGATGATGATAATTATTCTTATTGTTTATTTCTTCTATTTAATTGTTAGAAATTTATAAATAAAAAGAGTTTACATTGTAACGAATATTATCGTTCGATATGTCGAATATGCAGGATATTTCTTTATTTATAATAACCAGGGCTCGGAAGTTGTAGCTCTAAAAAATTACTGAAAAAGCGCTATAAAAAAGTTTGAAGGAAAAAGCACCAAAAAGGAAAAAGGACCAAAAATCTGTTAAAAGACATAAAAAGCACTAACAATATTCGATGTATAAATTAAAATTTTAGTCATCATTCATTTTGTTTGCAATAAATCATTTTCCTTAAATTATATAATGTAAACGAATGCCGGTTGTCAGTTAATACATTTTTATACATCGAAAATGTACGTTCTACTTCTACCGATGTAACTGGAGCAAACTTAAAATAAGTCAAATCGCTAATACTTAGTTCTAAATCGGGGAAGTTCAATTTTTCATCTTCACCATATTAAAATATATTCGAAATAGTTTGTATGCAATCCCTTATTCTTATCCAATACACTCAAAAGTTTTTTGTTTATTTCAATCCCTTTACCACTTAATTTGCTTAAACTACTTTTTAATATATTGATTAATTCTATACATCGAGTTAATTCTAATTTTTTAGTCTGTAACTCTCGTATAGTCGAAATTAATATTTTAAAATTGCTATATATGTATACCAGTCATGTTTGAACATCATTCTGTTGCAACAATTAGACATTTTTATACAAATCGCTTCGTAATCCTCGAAAACATCTATTGTTGTTTTAATAACGTCAAAATTATTGTAATAATATATGCACGCCTCCAGCCATGTACTCCATCGTGTGAGAACTGGTTGTGGAGGTAGTGCGATACCTGGTGCAATTTTTTAAAATAAATTTGTTCTCCCTGGACATTTAAGAAAAACTTTACAGTTTGCAGATTAAACGATCTACACTTGGAAACGTGTTTCTAATTTGCTCAGCAACGCGGTGAAGTCCGTGTACAATGCATGTTAGGTGTACCATTTTTTAATACAATCCCTGCATCGAATTGGCTGCTTTTACCATATAGGGGGCTGCGTCTGTTAAAAAAAGTAACACATCATCGTATTGCACACCATTTGGCCAGAGTAAGCGCATTATTCAACATTTTGCATATTGTCGAATGATTTACTGATTCCAACGCTTCTGTTGCGAATAGGAAACTGTCACCTACAAAATTAGAAAATCGATTGAAACTAGTTTAGCAGTCATTTTTTGGTTTCGATATGTTTTATGCATAAATTTGTGCAGTCGATATGTAAATTAGAAGCAAATCAAAGAGTAAACTTTTACAAAATGATTTCCATGCAGTACAATTTTTTTGTTCATAATCCCAACTTTCATTTTATACAGAATAGCATTAGAATTAAAAATTTTAAAAATGACTGGTTCTTGAAGTAATTTACAATTCAAATGTCAGTAAAAATAAAAATATATCTCAATTTTTTATCATTCAACTTATGCAATTGTATATTGGCCCCAATCCATACCTGGCAGAGTTCCTTAAAAAAGACTGATGTTTTTGAAGTGGATGCTGACGGTGTAGTTAGCATCAGTTGAGTATATCGTTCGGATTTTTTCACACATTTTTCCAGTCCATGAATATGTTTTTCCCTACTAATATGCTGCAAGACGTTGGGTCGTTTTTCGCCGTTAACTTTGCACTCGCACACTTTGCAAAATAAAATTAAATCATCCGTCGAAAAAATATGTGATCCGAATTCGTCAACATATTTTCGCAATACACTTGCTTTACTGCACTTTACTTTAGGCATTTTAAACTTTAAACCAACTACGAACAGAACAGTCAAAAGCGATAAAAATACGATTCTGTTTAATATATTTATGTGAACAAAATCAAGCAAAAATTTCGGTTTACTGCTAACCCAGGGAAGCGTATGTTTCACTGTTCAACTCGTCCTAAGATTAAAATGAACAAAGCGAATACTCAGGTATTATACTCACTATCTCACTCCTTCTTTACACAGGTTGGCGAGAAAAGACACAACAGTGCTTCACAATGGTGTCTTTTGTGAACATCAAAATGCGCATATACACATCAGGCGACAGAAAAACAGAAATATATACATGTGTATATATATATATATATATATATATATATATATATATATATATTCTTCCCGATTATAAATAAAAGGAAAAAATAAAAACGGAGTCATAGATTTCCAGAAAAACGTCGGAAATAACATGGAAAATCGAATAAATTACCAAAAAAGCAAAACAGAAAATTTAGAAACAAATATACAAAAAACAAAAGCACGAATCTGTTAAAAGAAAAGCCGAGAACAAACAACCAGGAAAAGTCCTAATAGTACAAAAAAAAGCGCTAAAACTTAAGAAAAAGCAAAATAAAAATTGGTATTTAGAAGCGAGGTGTCACGAAACGGATTTGTAGGTGGGTAATATCGGTTTTAGTCGTCCCAAACAAAAACCGAGCCTTGATAATAACATTTCCACGATATCCGACCCAAAACGGCCTTTTGACTGACTATACGTTACCGACGTTAATTCTGACAAATTAACGTCGTTCCCAGTATTTGGGCTTAGTTACCAAATTCGGTAAAATCATCGACTATTAAACGAAAAAATCCTGCTTACTCGTATCTGTTTCGTATTAAGTTCTATCGAAAAAATTTAAATTCTCCTATTATTCGCGGCGAAATTCGTGTAAATAAAGAGATGTAAAAAACGACGGCGCGAGAGATAGAAACGAAACAAAGATATAAAATCGAACGAAAAGGAATTTCGAGGAAAAAATAGACGACTACCAGGATGATGAAAGTCCAGAGTACCGAAAATAGTTGAAGTCGACGAGAAAAAAAGAAAAAAAAAAATCACAAGGATTAGGAAACGAAAAGTATCGGTTAATGGCGTGACAAATAATTACAGCGGTCAAGGTACCACCGATTTGAAAACAATCGTAACGGTCGACGATGCATGAAGATCCGGAATGAATTAGTAGGAAGCCACAACGATATCATCCGATAGAGATACAGCGAATGACTGAATCGTTTAGCATAGGAAGTTACCGAGATAGCCGTTGTTAAGCCCCAGTGATTATCAGTAATGATAATAACGCTAATAGTAATCATAATAATAAGAATAATAATAGTAATCATGTAGTCCGAATCAGTTCGAGAAGTCTCCTTGACCACGAAAGTGTCCGTGTAGCATTTCTAATTTGCAGAAATACCGCGCGGAATCAATGAACTCCGTCGATGGCTAACAAAATCGAGGGTAGAACTCCTCCGAATACCTCGCCAGACCAGTTGATTTTGTAGTATTTCCGTAAAATTGAATACGATCTTTTTTTTTTATTTTTTTATTTTTTTTCATATATTATTATTTCAATGACGTATTATAGAGAATAAACAACGCACAGTTTATACGACAATAGTCCTTACACTTAAACCTCCTAAAAACATATTCCAGCGTTCGACTGTTTCATATATCGATCGAACTATTTAAACGATTGTATTCGTAAAATAATAATAATATTTAAACATACCTCTCATTAATTGAAAGGAGATTGTAAGCTATTTATCTATCGAATACAATTTGTTACTGATACTTAATTATTATTATTTTTTTATGAAAGAGAAATTCACCTAAGTGTTGTTTTTTTAATTACAAAATCTCTTCAATATTTCAAGATTCAGTAATACCCTAAATACGAATTCTATATATATTTCAGACTTAATATTCCTGTATATATAGGTATTTCGCATCTGAACTTGTATAATTCTGCAGTCTCATTTCACGCTTCATCGCTAGTTCCTTTACAGTGATACTTCCGGCACGTGAAGATCTCGATGGGCATCGTTGTTGCTTTCGTACTGTCTGACATCGGCGATAATTCTGAGAACTTTGTTTGGGAACGTTTAGTTAATTTAGCACAACCCCCATTGCTGACTACCGTAAATCCATGTTGATTTCGCGACTTGTCAGCTACTGGATGATGACTTCCGATACAGTTAAATCTCGTTCGTAATTTTCTTCGTAGATTAAAATCCGCCGGTTCCAATACGCGATTTAGACGTTATTCTTCTTCCGACCGTTTATGACGAAGCGAGGTGGTGTAGATTACGGAGTTTAAAATGTTCTACTTAGCATCTATAAACACTTTACCAGGTACGAGGCATGATAGGAAATAATAAATTAAGCGTTAATAATTAATAATAAGACAACGCTGACAATAATTGCCGCATAAGACAATGCGGATAATAAAAAAAAAAAAATGTTAATCTATAACCGAAAATATATACACTATATTAATTGTTCTCTTTGACACGACTCAAGTTCTCTATCATCATCATCATATTGTGCTCAATCCTACGATTGGTTAGTCATTGATTGTCGGTTCTGTGCCATCCGTTTCAGTTCTTCATACGATGACGTCGTCTCATCTTCGATGTAATCTGTTCGCCGCCTTCCAATCACATTCTTTCTCGGATGCATTTACACGAATCATTAGCCCTTCGTCTTACACGGCCTATCATTTGGGTTCTTCTTTTTACTATTATTTTAAACAACGTCGGAGTTTCATTAATTCTTCTCAAAACTTCCACGTTGGTGACCTTAATTTTATTTTTAATAATTTTCTGTTAGGCCAAAGTTCTAAATGCCATCAGTCTTCGCTTCTTCGTCATTATCTAAGTTTCGCAACCATATAAGGCAACACTGAATACATATATACTTGCAGCAGTTTTTTCCTAACGGCTAAATATGTTTTTCGATGTCACTAAGCTTTTCTTATTATAAAACGCTGCTTTAGGGCAATTCTGTTTTTTATACTTCTACCATCTTTGGTTATTACGCTTCCGAAGTGACCAAATTCGTTTGTTCTACTTTTTCTCCCTTAATATCGATATTTTAGATGTTAATAACGACAAAATTAGCGATACTTTTGACTAGACGATTATGCGTGAATGTAATAAAAAATATTTTAGCGAAATTACGAAAATATTCCCGAGTTTATGTAAACAGAAACAATAGCATAGCTGGTTTTAATAACGTTCATTTCAGATTACGACGCTGCATTGTCTCGGCCCGTTCGATTTTCCATACAATCGGTTTCTCTAGCGGATATCATCCTAGATAATCCGGAGAACGACCTACATTCTATTACTCTTATATAAAAGTTAATCATTTCTTTATGTCTTTAACTGATATTATCCCAAATAATGCAGAAATGTCAAACGATCTTTTCTTTTTACGTACGAGAAAATTCTAGTTATTCACATTTCGAGAATAAGCTTTTTAACATATTTATCTGTGTATTCGAAGTATAATTTTCTTAATTCAACCGGACAGTAGTCTTAGTTAGGCGGTCACGCTTGAATGTATTTTTTCACATTTCGGTAATTGTTCGTATTAAAACCCATTTCACCGGTTGGATATTTATTTTTCCCGATAAGAATTATTATATAGATGGAACTTAACGATCTAATAATATATTGGAAGAGAATAATTGCGTCGTCACAGTTTTACATATAGGTGTGTACACGACTGTTAAAAATACCCGTAACTGCATCGAAAGTTTTTACCATAAATCTTCACTTTATCAATATATTTAACCCCCTGGTTAATATGTTCGATGTATATAATTCATTTATACCAGCTTCAGCTATCTATAGAGGTCAAATTATTTTTACAATTACCAATAAGTATATAAATATATTAACATTAACGTTCGTGACTGTTGACATATAGAAAAATTCTAGTTCCTACGGTAAAATTTTAATTGAAATTTTATTCGAGGTCTAACTTTTTTGTGCGGATATTTTTTCTGACATTTCGGTTTTGGATAATGTCCGTAACGAGATGAAGTTTCAACAAGTATAACTCGACTTACTACAGCTTATATCAACTTTTCTCTTGTAATGTTTCGTAATTTACTCCTATTAAGAAATATATAAGTCGTAGTCGATTTTTTATCGGTTTTACTTTTACGAAAAATTTAATTTGTTTGATTTTAATTAGAGTTAATAATCCGTTTATTTATCGGTTGTCTCCTATCGACTGGAAGAAGAGACGATATATGTTTTATATATTTTGAAATTCCAATTACGGCCACGATTGGCCGATGTGGCAAAAATCAAAAATTTAAATTAATAAATACTAATAATTAGAAATTTGAACTTATTCTCCTCTGTTACAACTGAGAACAAGTTTAATAAATCGGATTAATAATATTGATTAGAGAAATTATCGAACAAATTTAAATCTATTTATGTAATTTTTATAAACTAAAAAAACGAAACCACGTAAATTACTTTTTTTTTTTGTTATGTTTTAACATAAAAAAATAAAACGAAATAACTATTTCGTCGTTATAATTCAATTTTTATTTATTTTTTTTTTTTTTCGGGCTTCCATACAGTTTACCGATGTCTGTATATTATGGAATGAATAAGAAAGGACTACTTATAAATTAGGCAGAGTAAGAAGTAATGTAGGGATCTTGTAAAATTAAATAATGATACCAGAATCTAAAATATAGGAGTATTGGGCCGTATATACTTCAGCATTTTGAAGAGCTAAGAGAAATGCAATATTTATAGGAAATGGAGTTTTAAGGCTGTGAAGGGCTTGATAAAATGCAACGCGAAAATTACTATGATGGGAACACTCTAGGATAACGTGGTCTGCATCGGCCACTAAATGGGTATCCATAGGATGAGAGCAATTAGGAGTACTAATAAGTTTCAGCTTGTGTAACGAAGCAGGAAGGCGACTACAGCCGAGTGTCAGTCGACAAATGGTAGTAATAAAACCCCGCAATTTGATCATTTCAACTTTAATATTCTAGAACCATGGATTGGAAGGTATGTCGTGTTGAATGGATGCTTTGCAGTAAATGGATCGGACCACAGATTTTTCCAGTATTCCTTATGGGCATATTTAATGTACGCTAAGAGATCTATAGGAGTATAAAACAAAAAAGTCTCTAATGTAACCGTTGAAGTGACTAAATGATCAGCTAGATTTTTGCCATGTATACCGCTATGCCCGGGGATCCAAACGAATTTAACTCTTACACCGAGAGAGTTTAATCGGTATATGTAATTAGAAATTTTGTAAATAATCGATGGTATACGAGAGTTGAGCTGTGAGTGCTGTAATGCCAGCAAACAACTTTATCAGAATATGAGTAGATGGGTGATTTACAGATACATATCGGAGAGATTGGAGAATAGCTGTAGCTTCTGCAGTAAAAATGTAGCGTATTCTATTAAGGGTAAATTTTTTTGAAATGTTGAGAGCGGGGATTACGAATGCAGCTCCGACTGAAAAAGAGCACTTCGGGCCATCAGTGAAAATTAGAAGAGAGTTAGGATAGTTTCTATTAATCAATGTTCTACCACTAGCCGCCAATTATAATTTTTATAATTCAGTTAATTATAAGTATAAAAATTTCGCATTATAGAATTACAGTTCGATAAAATTGTTAATTATAACTAAAATATTCGTACAGTCTATTATTTGTATTCTTTTCTTCTTTATCGATTTTGGCCAACACTACCGACCGACCACCTTTTTCTTCAAAGAATATGTATGTATGTATATATATATTTCTTATTTATAATATTATTATTATTATTATTATTATTATTATTATTATTATAGGTATCTGTGTATATTAATTCGATGTAAAAATTAAAATGTTTTGAACATATAATGATAATAATGATTGCTGTATGTGTTCGCCACAAATTTAAAACTCATTTTCAATAAATATATAATGTAAAATGTTACCAACGAGAAGTAATTCGCATGATCATTTTTTTTTTCGTTTATAGTTATTCAACTAGTTCGATAAAATTTTAGGTCAGTTATCGAATTTAATTTAAATTAGGATAAAATTTAAACAATGAACAACACACGTTAATCGACATCGCTTGTTTAAACAACGCAATATATTCATTAAATTTAAATATAACGATTTCTATCCAACGTATTCATTCGAGTGCACACATATTTTGTCTACATTATATATACCGTCATTATTATTATTTCTTTATTAGGTTGTGTGTATATATATACGTGTATACATTTATTGATTTAATTAATTGTTTGCCCGTTTACTTGTACCTCCATATATATACGTGTGTGTGTGGATGTAAATGCCATGGTTTATTGTGTATATTACAAAGAGTACTTTTGCTCTTTGAGGAATATTAAATATATATATATACACACACAACAGGGGGGGGAGAGATTGAAGATGTCTAATGTCGTTGATTCCAAGAAATAAACATGAGTACTTATGCCAATATATAAATCAAATATCGTTTGTATTTTAAATACCACGCGTGAACATTCCTGAAAGTGATACCTATTGAACATTACACATTATTATTATTATTATTATTTCGTGTTTTGCATTTTTATTTTTACTATTTTTAACTGGTTTTATATCTTTCATCTTTTTACAGTCGCGTGAAAATGATACCGTACTAACGAATTATATCTATTTTAACCAGAAGTAGTATACCGCGTGAGGTATAACCACCTTTTATTTATTTATATATATACATATTTTTTTCCAAAGTTTATCAGATGGTTCTTCGGATCAGGCTTGACTCGGTAGTAGCGGAACACGAACGAGATCAAACTAGGCCTAA